>JAUTXW010002145.1:0-40387 GCA_030620095.1 Kuschelorhynchus macadamiae | reverse complement strand
TTTTTTAATTTCTACCAGTAGCGTCCGTAGGTGGATCAATATTTTAAAGAAAAAAATGGCACACTTGCCTGTTTTTCTGAAAACAAATATGGGTCCTATACTTACTTTCGCACGATGCATAGATTTCGCGTAAAAAAGACATTTTCATGCATCTACTGCAATCCTGAATTTTGGAAATTTTATGTAAAATATGTTTATTTTTATTAAACGTACTTATTACACTTATTAACATAAAAAAAAATTATAATTCGGAATAATATTCTGGGTCATGTCCCCTTTTTATCTCCGAACATTTTTGCGACGGCACATATGATACTACCATTCACGAGCTATTTCTTAGTTTTTGTTTTAAATCAATTAAATTTACTCTTACACCATTATTTCTAAATGTACTAGATTCTAATTGAACTAACAATTTGGTAGAGAAATTTAAGAAATAAACTGCAATTTATTCCGCTAGTCAAAAAAACCTAATGTGGTAAGGTAGGCTTTGCTAAACGAGAGTCATTCATTTGTTTATAAAAATAACGCGCCAGTTTTCAAAAGTTTTGATTAAGGTGCACTTGTGTGGTTTTTAAAAGCTTATTTAACTTTCTTTTGATGAAAATGGTTCAGTTCAAAAACTTAGAGACATGCACTTCGTGTATGGAATGGCTCATGGTAACGCTCGCGCCACAAGACGGGTGTATCAGAGAGATATCCTGATCATCCGCTACCTAACAGACAATTTTTTTGTTAATATTCACTCCAGACTTTGTGAAAAGGGTAGGTTTAGGAGGTCTACGGCCCTTATAGGGAGACCAAGAACAGTAAGAACGGTTCAGATAGAGGAAGCTGATCTAAGTGCAATAAAATTGAAGCAAACTCAGAAACTAGCATGAGAAAAATTGAGACCGAACTAAACCTTACTCATGTATTAGTGTGGCCAAATTTTAAAACAACTTTACCCATGTCATTTGTAACGTGTCCAAGCTCTTTTACCAAGGGATTTTCCGCTAAGAGTGGCTTTTTGTAGATGAATACAAAATAAATTAGTGGAAAATCCACGGTTTTTCAGGTGTTGTTTTTCGACGAGACATTTTTTTCCCGCAACTCAATAATAAACTTTTACAACAACCATGCGTGGGTCGATGATAATCCTCACCCCCCAATTGAATGCCATTTCCAAGAGCAGTTTTCTGTAAATGTTTGGATTCGAGTTGTCGGGGATTTCCTCGGGCCTCACTTTTTGCCTGGCAGACTTGCCGGTGAGCAGTACAGACAATTTATTGAGCATGCTTTACACGAAATTTTAAAAGATGTCCCACTAAGGCAAAGACGTTCTCTGTGGTTAATGCATGACGGTGCTCCTCCGCACTTCAGTTTAGTAGCACGTTAGTACCTAGATGAAAATTATACCGTGCTGGACCACAATGTTGGCCACCCAGATCACCTGATATTAATCTTATAGATTTCTTTTTCTGAAGACACCTAAAAACATTAGTGTACACAAAACATTTTAGAGCGAAGATGATCTACGAACTCGGATTGAAGAGTCCTGTACAATTATTAGGAACACTCCTGTTACTTTCGAAAGTGTTCGCCAGTCGTTAATAAGGCATATAAACGCATGTATTCCGGGGAGGCCATTTCCAGCAGTTTCTTTAAATTTATTTCTTCTGGGAGAGTATTATTTGTAAGATTGGTTAAGTAATGTTAAGCTTACAGTTATTTCAGTTTATTATTTTAATAATAAACGTCTCCCTGTTTGTAGTTTTGTTTATTTTTTTATATTATTTTTGACAACTGTCATGTTATTGTTATAAACAAATAAATTACTCTCGTTTAGTAAAGCCCACCCTGTCACTTTAAGTTTTTTTGACAAGTGGTTTAAATTGAATTTTGTTCCTTAAATTTTCCTACCAAATTGTAAGTTCAATTAGAAAATAATATATTTAAAAATGATGGTGTAGTAGTACATTTTATCAAATTAAAAAAGCTAAAAAGGAGCTCGTGAATGGTAACGGGAAATCATAAGAGTTGTCGCAAAAAAAAGTTCGAGGGATAAAAGGGGACATGTCCCTAAAAAAGAATCACTCAGTAGAATATTTCAAATTATAATTATCTTTTTATGGATACTAGTCACAGCATTACACGTGCCAACTTTCGACTAAGTATGTTTTATAAAAAATAAACAGAAAGGGATTTTACACACAATTACCATTGCAAAATTGCTGTAGATGCATAAAAATGTTTTATTACGCAAAAACCCTGCGTGGTACGAAAGTAAGTCTAGGGACCACATTTGCTCCAAATTAAATGAGGATTTCAAAAATAATTTTTGTTTTCAGAAAAAAACAGTGGCGTAATATTTTTTTTTCTTTAAAAATATTCAGCCCAAACCCCCTAAGAACGTCATTGATAGAAATAAAAAAAAAACTTCTGCTTTAAAAACTGCCTTTTAATGAGTAAAAGACGTAGCCCAAATTTGATAAAAATATCTAGAGTGATATAAAAGTTACGATATAAAAACATTTTTTTCATAGAATGTTAACATCCTGTACCTTTAAAAATATTCATATTCGGACCTATATTTATATGAACTTTTTGTCTTAAAATCATGCAAAAAATTATCCCTTATAGTTTGGCAGCTTACTTTTTTAACACCCTGTATAACTCTGGAATTAGAAAAAACTGTTTTTCTCCATTTACAAATACACGAATAATTTTACTATTTTCATTTTTCCAAAATAAATTCATCGACGTGTAATGCACCAAGAGGTACTACATCACTGTTTGGTGCATGTACAGGGTGGCCATTTTATGGTGATACAGTACCTTATCTAGAAAACGGTAATAGTTACGACAAAAAGTTAAATACAAAAGTTCTTTGGATTCAATCAAATTTTTATTTTATTTCACTTTTGCTTATACAGGGTGTTTCGTTTTGACGTGACACATGTCAACTTTCTTAATTTAAATGGGATACCCTATATATTATTACATATTTCGATTCTACTGTTAATTTGCGAAAGTTTTTATAATAACATCTATATTTGAATTTTTTATCGTTTTTAAGTAAATTGAAACAGAAAATTTAGACACTTTCTTAGAAACATTAAATAATAAATATCCTTCCATTAATTTTACGTACGAAAAGAGGAACAATGGGCAATTACCTTTTCTCGACACGTTAGTTATTAGAAATAACGATAAATTAGAATTTGATGTTTATAGGAAATTTACTAATACTGATAGGTATATAACATCCGACTCATTTCATTGCCGTCAACTCAAAATGGCAGCATTCCATTTCTTAACTCACAGATTAGTCCATTTTCCATTAAATAAAGAACGTTTTAACAATGAAATGAATCGGATTAAAAATATAGTTAAAAGTAATGGATATAATGATAATTTTATACATAAATTAGTAAATAGACATAAGCATAAGAGAGAAGCACCTGAGGCTTCCAGTAATCCCATATGATCCCAGATATACGAGAGGTTTAGAAAAAGTATATAAAAACGTAGGTTTTAGAGTAGCCTACAAAACGGAGAACAGTTTGAAACATCTCCTTGGGAACCCTAAAGACAAAGTCGACTTGAAGGAAAGGAGTGGCATCTATGTTTGGCAAACTAAACGCTCCATAAACATTCGTTTTAAAGAACACATGGCACATTTAAGATACGGAAGAACAGAAAAACCAAGCGTTGCCCAACATGCTTTGGAAAACAGTCACCAAATATTAATAAATAATCTTAAGTTGTTTAAAAATGTATCTAATAATAGATTATTCGATGCATTTGAGAGTATAGAAATAGTTAAAAGCACTAAATAAAGACAGAGGGCCTATTCCCTATAGTCCCCTCTATTGTTTACTTGACAACGGTGCAGTCGCGTGCAACCGAGTGTGACCACATTTGCCTATAAATAGTCTTGGTTAGGATAAGTTACTTTAGTTTATATCATCTGCTGATGATGCTAACTTGGTTAGCGAAACCCGCGTTCAGAACGTAACAAGTTGTGTTGTAGTGTGGTTAGAACTCTTGTATTCTGATCTGTGCATAACAAGTTATATAATATTCCAGTAAAAAAGTAAAAAAAAAATGTAGTGGGGAACGCTAACTTAAGTTTGTATAAGGGTGTTTCCTCTTGAACCCTAGGGGTGCAAAACAAACTAAGGGTGCTGCATAATGGTGCATATCAAGTTACCTAATATTTCACAAAAAAAGTTAAAAACAAATTAGTGCGGGACGCTAACTTAAGTTTTTGAAAAGGTGTTTTGTCTTTTCTTAAGCCCTGTTAGCTAATCTTCGTGTAGCACTGATGGCCTATCAATTAAAATATTCCTGAACCTGCCGCTCCCAGTCATAGTGGCCCTTACAACACTAATAAATGAATCCCTTATAAAAGGTATATAACTTGCCTTAATATGCCTTAAAACAGCTATAATTATTCCTCTTCATAAAGGGGCCGAATAAACTAACTCTTGCAATTATCGCCCAATTGCTCTACTACCAATGCTATCAAAAATAATTGAAAGGTTACTGAAGAATCATCTTATGGCATTTCTCCTTAAACATCAGATGATATCCCCGCATCAGTTTGGATTTTTACCCAACAAGTGCACCAGTGACGCCATGTTCTCGTTGCTTAGCGACGTCTACTTATCCCTCAATAACAACCACCCCACCGCCTCAGTTTTTTGTGACTATGCAAAAGCCTTTGACTGTGTTAGTCATGAAATTTTGATAAGCGAGCTGAATTTTTATGGAATCCGTGGTGTTTCTTTAAATTGGTTTAAGTCTTTTATCGGCCTGGGTTTGAATATAAATAACAACCTAAAATGGTCTAAGCATATTGACACCTTAACTAAAAAACTTTTTACCGCCTGCTTTGCCATTCGATCAGTTACAAAAGAACTGAAAGTGTCTTCTGCCAGACTTACTTATTTCTCTCTATTCGAATCCTATCTTCGCTATGGCCTTCTCTTTTGAGGCTACTGTACCACTGAGCTATTCCTTAGTATTTTTGGGCTTCAAAAGAGAGCAATTCGCTATTTGTTTGGTCTAAATAATAGAGCGAATACTATTTCAAAAAACGTGAAATATTAACACTTCGGCACTTCCTGCATTGTTTCTTTTAGAAACCGTCTGTTTGATAAGAAAATATGTAAGCACAAGTCCACAACACGTATATCCTACCAGAAACTCTAGGCCTGACATATACCTTCCCATTCCTTCCACAGAATTTATAAAAAAATCAATTATTTACAACGCCAAAAACTTTATAATTATATTCCAGAAAGCGTACCTCATTAAAAGACCTTTTTACTCCGTTAATGATTTTTATAATGAATAAGTTTCAATAAAATGTTTTCTATTTGCTTGTTTAATTAAATCTCTTTGGGTGTTATGTTGCTGCATAGCATTTGAAAATATTTTATAAGGAATGAACTGTGTGATTGTCCGTTATAATTAATTATTTTTGTTACATATTAGATTAAAGTTATAGATTTTCTTTTTTTTAATACACTTTAATTACTATATCAGTTCAGCACACCTTTTGTTGAATTTCACTTATTGTGCGTGTATAACGATAACAAAATAGAGTATACGGTCGCGTAATTTTAATTTCAATGTCATCGAAATTATTCACCGTGCATATGTATTGTTTATTTCCTTTTGTTAGATCACCTGGATTCATTAACCGCTTTACGGCAATGTTACGAATATAACGAATGTTATATTCACAATTTATGTATTTCCATTGACCTATCGAAAAATATTATTTTTTCGATTAATATTTCGTTTTTTCCATGTTTTATTTTTCTTGTTTTATGGTAAATTTCGCTTTGTCCATAAAATTGTAACAATTTTCCTGTTACAATGAAGCATACTTTTGTTTGTTTGGGGTGCAAAATAAAAATAAGGGTGGTGCATATCAAGTTACATAATATTCCACTACTAAAATATAGTGGGAGGGCTGGCATTAAGTTGGCCCCTAACACATTAGTTTAATTAGTTTCTTGTACCACGTGGTGCAAAATGTTTTGGTGGTGCCCAACGATGCATCAGCACTGCGTTTATAATACGTTATTAAAACTTAAAACAAATTAAAGGGGTAACTTAATTGACCGTCTTGTTGCCGCAAATTGACGAATCGGGCTTGGAAAACATATGGTTCCGGCAGGACGGTATAACCGAACAGGCAGCACCGGCCGCTTCAATTTTCCTTTTGGTGATTTTTACTGGCCTGTAGCGTCTCCCGATTTGACCGTTCCAGAGTTCTTTCTTTGAGGTTTATACGAACAAGCCACAGACCTTGGTGGCCCTAAAAGAGAATATTCGTCAACAAGTGGAGAAATTGTCGTCAGAAGTTTTTAGGGAAGTTATCGAAAATGCTGTGAAAGGAGCCAGATTCTGCATTAACTCTAGTGGACACCACATGACAGACGTGATTTTTGCGTCTTAATGGAAAAAATTGTAAATGTCCAAATAAACATTACCAACAAATAAAACCAAGTAATTTTATTGACTGACAAAGCTACTGCTTTAGGAAACCGAGTGAGGCGCGCCACCTAATTCTAGTAGCGACAATCATGACATCACTTGTTACCATAACAAGTTTTGGAATATGTACTAGTACCGACATCTATTGGCAACTAGTAAGTATATTTTACTATACTTCTACCCTACTAACCTTGTCTCAAATTTTGCATATTCGATTCCTTGACGTCAATATATCCCCTCTGATCGGTATTCCTAAGTTCACAATTGGCTTTGACCACTCCGAGCTTGTAGTCATGTTTGACCCGATAGATGTCCAGTTTATCTTCCCAGGGATTGAAGTCAAACCCGAGCTCGTTCACGCTGTCTTCATACAACTCTGACCCTAAAATGTTATAATTTATTTAAATAATATTTATACATATAGTTAGTTAAACAATAAGAAATATTACGTATCTGTTTTATTCAAATTTTTACTATAACATTTTGAAAAATTTGTTAAAGGTTTATAATTAGTTGCTTTTATACAATATTGGGCTTTTTATGGAAAGAGATATTTGCTTCGCAGCTGTTGATTTGCTATCAGAAAATCAGATGACTTAGGATTATGGTAAAACATGCACACTTGTTTCACTCGATCTTTGCAAAGCCTTTGATACGATGAATTTATGATTTTTTTTTTTGAAATTTACTTTTATTGATATAACTGGTGTTTCAAAACGGTTTACAACTGAGAATATGCATATAAATATTATCAGCAAATAACTTGGTATTATTTGTAAAGCTCCTCGAGGACACCAATTTTGTCCTATTTCTTTAATTTGGAAATAAGAGCTCTATTGTGTTTATAATTGATTTTTTATTGTGCTTATTATTACTGTATTATATTGTAAATGTTGGAATAAATAAATTGTGGGTTCTCTTAACAGCTCGCTGTCCAATTCTAGTACGTATATTTTCTTTGCATGTTACAAGGTATGATGAAAGTAGAATCTTGATTTTTACTTCGGCCTTACCCAAAATGACGATGTCGTCGATAATGGGTTTAGACCAATTTTCTGGCTTATGGATCAACGACATAGTCAAGGCCACTACAGCTATGGGCGCACTCATTACGTTGGGTCCTTTTCCAAATCTGGGATCTTCTTGATGTATAGAACCTCTGAAAAATAATGAATTTAGTATAAAGTACAAATTTTTGATTCCCTATTTTATATTTCTTGTATTTTAAGATCCACAAGTTAAATAAAGACGAAAAACTATATTTTCTCCATATCAATAAACAGTCGCCATACACTCCGTAATATGGCGACGCCAATAACCCCACATAAAACGCTACTGTGCGATTTGTATGTACAGGGTGTTCCAGCGAGGACTGAACAGGGACCTATTTTCGACCTTGCTTGTATTTTGGAAAAATTCAAAATAGCCAATCGATGTATTTTTTCTTGTAGAATCCAAAAATATCATCGAAAAAATATTTGAACCAGAAACAAAAGAGTTACGCTATGCATCAGGTGTTTTTTAAATGGAATGTATCGTTTTTTATACGATTTTTGGAAAGAGTGATTTTTTTTATGTCCGTTCTGATTAAAAGATTTGATTTTGCGATAGCTGTTTATATTACATTTTAATGTTTTACAAACTAAAATTTTAGCTTCACCTGTTTAAAATATACGATAGGTTGGTATAGGTGATCAAGGTAAAATGACGTTTGAATGCTTTGTCAATAAAAATTGACATTATTTTAATTATTGTCGAAGTCTTCACCTAAAAAATATATATTTGACTCTGATCGAAATGAAATACTCTTTGGACGAGAGACTACAGATTGTTATGCTATTTTACAAGTGCCAAGAAAATGCAAGAGAAGCAAGAAGAAGATTTATTGCAAATTTTCATAGAAATATATCCATCAATACAATTCTAAGGATAAAAAACCTATTTGAGGAAAATAAAACTTTACATGATAGAAAAAGAAATATACAAAGAAGAAGAAATCGAGACCAGGCCATTATAAATTATTTTCAAGTTAATCCAACCAAATCTATTTCGGATGCAGTTCGGGAAGTTCAGTACGGTGGCGGTGTAAGGCGCAGAAGAGTTGCCCGAGGGACTGTTCACAGGACTCTGAAAATTCATAAATTTAGGCCTTTTCGTATCCTTCCAATTTGTTTCTCAAATGGCAATTCGGCAAGAAAACGAAGATCCTGATTTATTCAAAAATATTGTGTGGACCGACGAAGCTACTTTCACAACATCGGGAGTATTCAACAGACATAATAGTCACCACTGGGCCGTTGAAAATCCAAAAAAGTTCCAGACTATTAAATTTCAAGGGAGGAATTCTATTCATGTTTGGTGTGGGAAAAAAAACAATAAAATTTTGGGACCAATATTTTTTAACGGGACTTTAAATGGGCACAGATATTATGAGTGTTTAGAAAACGAAATTGAAAATTTTTTGGAAGACTTATCATTGGCAGAATATCAGAATTTAATTTGGCAACATGATGGGGCGCCTCCTCATGCCGTGCATGATGTGGTTCAATTTTTAAATCGGCGCCGTAACGAATGGATAGGGCGAAATGGAACATATGCTTGGCCGCCCAATAGCCCCGACCTCTCAGTTTTGGATACATTTCTTTGGGGCCATTTGAAGAACGTCGTATACAGACAACGAAACGAAAATATTCAAGAGATCATGGGAAACATTGTCGATGAAATAAACCGCCTTAACCAGGAAAATCATATTGTAACAGCAAGTTTAGAAAGGCTACAAAGGGGTTATCGATGTTGTTTCGAGAAAAACGGCGGTCACATTGAAAACTTATGTTATTAGTAGTTTTATTTTATTATTTAATAATTATTTTGTATTGAATTTCTTTTTCTATCATGTAAAATTTTATTTTCCTCAAATAGGTTTTTTATCCTTTGTATTGATGGATATATTTCTATGAAAATTTGCAATAAATCTTCTTCTTGCTTCTCTTGCATTTTCTTGGCACTTGTAAAATCGCATAACAATCTGTAGTCTCTCGTCCAAAGAGTATTTCATTTCGATCAGAGTCAAATATATATTTTTTAGGTGAAGACTTCGACAATAATTAAAATAATAACAATTTTTATTGACAAAGCATTCAAACGTCATTTTACCTTGATAACCTATACCAACCTATCGTATATTTTAAACAGGGGAAGCTAAAATTTTAGTTTGTAAAACATTAAAATGTAATATAAACAGCTATCGCAAAATCAAATCTTTTAATCAGAACGGACATAAAAAAAAATCACTCTTTCCCAAAATCGTATAAAAAACGATACATTCCATTTAAAAAACACCTGATGCATAGCGTAACTCTTTTGTTTCTGGTTCAAATATTTTTTCGATGACATTTTTGGATTCTACAAGAAAAAATACATCGATTGGCTATTTTGAATTTTTCCAAAATACAAGGAAGGTCGAAAATAGGTCCCTGTTCAGTCCTCGCTGGAACACCCTGTACAGAGTCATCATTTATATTTCGCCATCCATTTTCTGAGTTTATTTTTGTAGATAGAAAAAATAATAAATATAAAAGTTGTGTGCATTTCAGAAAACTTTCTAGAATAAATAACTTTTAATATACAGGTTAAATCAGAAACTAGTAGTGTACCAAATTATGTTTTTTTTAAATGAATGCCCTGCAAAATTTTTTGTTTTTTTAGATTCTCTTTAATATATTCCCTTTTCAAAATCATATGATATGTCTACACTTCGATCGGTAGTTTTTGAGAGATTCAGCTTTAAAAATTCCTCCTTATCCTAGTTAATTTATGTGAAATCGTGTCTAAATGTCTTGAGTGTTCTATATTTGGAACTATATCTGGTTCATTTTATCGCAGTAAACCCTGAACGGTCAGTTACTAATAAAGCGATTTATTTCTAGAAATCATTTGGGAAAATTCAAATTTTTTATCGCTATAGTTATCCCCCATATAAATTACTACCCGTTCTTAATTTAACTGAAGAACATAAACGACAAATATTAACTTTTTGTCAAGAAATTTTAACATGTTTGTTAAATCCGCTCTTTATACACGATATTCTTTTTACCGATGAAGCTATATTTATTACTTATCGGTTATCGTACCAGTCTTTCTCCATGAAAGTCTTACTGCTGTCAGATATCTCCAATATCTAGAAAACGATATATAACAGTAGTATGATAACATCCCTTTAAATCAGAGATTTACATTCATTTGGCAACAGGATGGCGCTCCAACGCAAAATGCACACAAACACATGCCAGCAAACACTCCAGATCTTACGCTGCTTGACGTATTTCTATGGGTTTATCTAAAAAACAAAATTTACTACAATAGACCCGAAAATATACCTGTATTGGAACAGAAAATTAGGGGAAAATGTGGGAGATTAAACGAAAATCAGTGTTTTTTTTAACCGCATTAATCGCAAATTGTTGCAGAATATTGAGAGGTACTTTGCCAACCAAGAAGGACATGTGAATAACTAGAATTTATGGTTTTTAATTTTGTTTCTCATTTTCCTTTCATTTGATAAATTGTCATTTAGAATTTATTGCTCATAATAAAATATTTCTGCACTAAATTTTTAGGATTATATATAGATGAAAATCTTAATTGGTATAAACATATTCAAAGTTTAAGACCAAATATACGACCGATTATAGGAATAATGTGAAATGTTGTACACTGTCAAACAACTTTTTATAGTCTATAAAAGCAGTGTGTATGTTGTGTTGCTTTTTCTGAGCCTGCTTAAGTACCACAGATTCGATGATACGTTGCCCTTTGCGTCCTTCTGTTCCTCGGATAATAGGTTATGACTGTCAATATGATGATAGATACGATTTGCAATGCATCCTGTTAAGATGTTGTACATGGTGGGCAAACAGGTGATGGGCCTGTACTACAAACAAACAAACAAACAAAAGTATGCTTTATTGCCGCAGAAAAATTTTACAATTTTATGGACAAAGCAAAATATACCTAAAATAAGACATATCAAAACATTACTCGAAAAGAATTTCGATAGGTCAATGCTTTTTAAAAATGTAAATTATCAATTTACCAAATCGTAAAACACACGTTAGAATATAACATAACATTGCCGCAAAACAGTTAATGAATCCTAATAACCTTATAAAAGTAAACAAACACACATGTACGAGGTGAATAATTTCGATGACATTGAAATCAAAATTGCAACTATGCGACCTTAAACTCTATGTTATTATAGTTATACAAATAATTGTGATGTTAAACAGAAGGTATAATGAACTAGTGTAGAATGTAGTATACAAAAAAGAATTAAATTTTGTTTTTAATCCAATACCTAACAAAAATAATTAAGTTTTAAGTGAATGTTCGACAGTTCTTTTCTCTATATGATGATTTTCAAAATTCTATGTTACGAGTTAGAACATGACTCACAAAAGATTTAAGTAAACAAGCAAATTTAGTGACTATTTAAAGAGACTTACTCGCTGTAAAAATCATTAACGCTGTAAAATGGTCTCTCAATTGATTTTTTTATTAATTCTGAGGGAGGAATGGGAAGATATATATCATGCCTAGAGTTTCTGGTAGGGTATACATGTTGTGGCCTTTCTGGGAGGGTGTTTATATGTTTTCTCAGCAAACATACTGTTTCCAAAATAAATAATGCAGGAAGTGTTAATATTTCATGTTTTTTGAAATAGTATTGGCAGTGAGCTCTATTATTTAGACCAAACAAATAACGAATAGCTCTCTTTTGAAGCATAAAAATACTACGAAATTGCTCGGTGGTACAGCAGCTCCAAAAGGGAACGCCATAGCGGAGATGGGATTCAAATAAAGAGAAATAAGTAAGTCTGGCAGAAGGAACGTCTAGTTCTTTTGAAACTGATCGAATGGCGAAGCAGGCGGTAGAAAGTTTTTTAGTTAAGGTGTCAATATGATTAGACCATTTTAGGTTGTTATTTATATTTAAACCCAGGAATTTAACCGACTCTACGTATTCAATATTGCTGTTATGTACCTGAAGTGGTTGCAAAGTTCCCTTATAAGATAACGCCACCGTTTTATCGACATTAAAACAAAGCATATTGGAATCGGACCAAGCCTTAATTATAACCAAGTCTTTGGAGGTACTAGAGTGTAAAGACGTTGTATCAAAATCACTCCAAGTTATGCTTGTGTCGTCAGCAAAAAGGGAAATTCTTCCATTAATTTTAAGGTTCGTGATATCATTAATGTATAACAAAAAAAGAATAGGTCCCAAGACTGAACCTTGAGGGACTCCACTTGTAATCAACTTACAATCAGAATGGGAACCATTAGCCCTTACAAGTTGTTGCCTTTTCCCAAGATAAGATTTAAACCAATTTAAAGAAGTACCACGAATTCCATAAAAATTTAGTTTGTTTATCAGAATTTCATGACTAACACAATCAAAGGCTTTCGCATAGTCACAAAAAACTGAGGCAGTTGGGTGGTTGTTATTGAGAGATAAGTAGACGCCTCTAAGCAACGTGAACAAGGCGTCGCTGGTGCACTTGTTGGGTAGAAATCTGAACTGCTCCGGGGATATTATCTGATGTTTCAGACGAGTCTTCTGTTCTATTGCTCTTGGGTAACATAGTTGTAGTGCCTAGCATTAGAAATGCGGGGGTGGTCTCCGGATGATGCATAATTTTAATAAAATGACTGGCCATAGCTTCATGGAGGACCTCAAATTCCTTATACCCTAAATTGTTAATATGGTCAACTCCTGGCGAATTCCAGTTGCTCGTTCCCTTAATAAAGTTGCTAATTTCCGCTTTGGTGATAAAGTCAAATTCCATTTGTGGTGTTTCAATCTGATCTCGTTGAGATTCTATCCATGTAGCATTTCGGTTATGTTCTTTTGCTTTTCCCAGATATTCGACCAAATGCTCTTTGCTCAGCAGCATTTTCTCAGTATTGATCTTTGATGTTATTGATAACCCGATAGAACTGTCTTTGATTGGTGCTGAAAAGCCAGTTCTGCCGTTTTCTTTCTGAGTATTTGTTGTGTCTCGAAGACGTTTCGCTTTAACTGCTAGTGTTTGCTTTAGTGTATCTTGAGATTCATCTAGTTCTATCTTTTTAAATTTCTCCGAAATTCTTTGAGTCTTCCTAGTTCCTGTCTCAAAGCGTCAATTGTCTTCTCAAGTCTTTTCTGTCATATGGGTTTTTGTTGGTGTGTAACTTTTCCTGTTTTCTTCTGAGAATTCACTTGTCGTTTATGGCATCTAAAAACCGCAACGACAGAGCAGGAGATGAGTATGTGGAGCTTCTCAGTTATACTCCAAACTAAACCCTGCTAGTATGGTGTTGAAAATCTTGAGGATGCTGTGAGTCTCTCGACTAGTTCTAAGTTTCGGGAGCTTAGGTCTTTGAGTCGAATCTAGGCTGTTAAACTCAGCAACAGCGTTTTGGAGTTCGTTGTTTAATGATATTTTTCCATTGTCCTGGGTGTTGTTGGCTCTGTCAATGATGTCTCGTCCTGTAGATTTGTCTTCGCCTTTGTTTTTTTCGTTTCGTGCTTCCTCCTCGGTTTCTTCTGTTGCAGGCTCGACGCGTTCGTTCTTAAGTTGAAGCTGCACCTCTCCATTAAGTTGTTCCAGAACTGGTTCAGTCAAAAGTTAATTCTGGATAATTACTCACCGTTGGTCAGCAATGCGTTGCCTCAAATCTGGTAATCTTATAATAGGAGACGATTATGAAACAATTCATTGCTGGTATCCATTTCATACGCTTTCCAGCCTTCGTGGTTTGAGCCTAGCGAGAGCTAGACGTGTGGCGTCAGTAGTTAGTGCTACAAGGGTTGTTTTCCTATTTTTAATCATTTTTTACATTTTCAGAAGACACCTTAAACAAGTCGAATAGCTCAAAAAATACCGATCCAAGTATAAACATATCACACACTTTTGGAAAATGAATAATAGAGAGAATCTGAAAAATCAAAAATATAAAGGGCATTTCATTTAGAAAAACCAAAGTTTGGTATGTTACTACTTTCTGACTCACCCTGTATATCGAAGGTTATTAATTTTTAGGAAGTCCCCTGCAAGCCATACAACTTTTTTATTTATTATTTTTTCTATCTACAAAAATAAACCCTGAAAATGGGTGGCGAAATATAAATGATGACGTACGTCGATTTTTAGTTAACGGTAGGCAACACCGTCATGTAAAAATGTGGCAACGTTATTTTGGTGATGATCATCATTCTGTCAGAAATTTATAGAAATTGATTATAAGATAAATATTTTGGGCTTAGAAAACAGAACCCATCTTCACGGCAGCTGTTTAGGCAATAAATTCAAAGATCCTGTTAAAGTAAAATATTCACTAAAATGTTTTATGAGCTGAAAATAAATGTTTAGTACTAAACCTGAAGTCGTGTTGAATATTCAGGTCGCTTGTATAAGTGCTGCAACTAATTTATTTACAATTTTTCAGAAAAATTAAGATTTACATTCAAGAATTAGGTGCAAAATGGAGTTTTTAAGACTAGCTTATACCTGCGTTTTGGCTTGTATTAAATTAAAAAACAATTACCGAATGATGCATTTTCCAGGAAGCACCAGTTTTAGTCCAGCCGATTTTGGAACTGCTTTTGGGGCTGGAATTATACTTTTTGGTTCCCTGTCTCTTGGGCAAAGGTTTCGTTTTAAAGTAACCTGAAATATTAAAAAGATTTTTCTATTTAAAATTGTGGAGTCAAGCTCACCTCCGCTTGTGGGTTCAAATACGGGTTGAGGCATATATGTACTAAAGATGTCCAGAGGCATAAGTATATAGAAATTTGTTATGGGGAGGGTCCGAAAATTTTCTCACGATGTGTAAAAAATATGCCTTAATCCAAGTATAGTCTAAACAAGAATAAAGGGAAACTGCATAGTTTAGGTGCATTCACCAATTAAATATGTAATTGAGTTTTTCACACAGTCCTTACTAAGTTTACACACCTATACAGGGTGGACATATTACTGTACTCATATTAGTAAGTAAAAACAAACGTAAATTAACTAATAACCGGGATAGAATGAAAAATGTTTAGGTTACTTGTTTTGTTACTGTGTACAAATATCCAGAATTGTGATAAGTACTCAGCCAAAGTACTTATAGTACTTGATTTTAAAAATCTACTTGCAGTATTAAGAATCAGTATTTTGCAAAAGTACTTAAAATATTCAGTAGTTTACTTAAAAAATAAAATTTAAGTATTAAGTACATGCTGTATTTAGTTTTAAGTACATTTCCTAGGTACTTAAAATATATCCAAATACTTAAGTACTTTTAGGTATTTAGTATTTATTAAACACTTAAAATATATCTGTAATACTTAAATACTTACAGTACATAAATAATTAAATATTTAGCTGGTTTTTCAGTACTGCAAACATAATCAAGTCATTTTTTTCTAGACAGTAAACGACCAACATATTCATGTTTTAATATTTATATAAAACATTATATCGAATTATCCAAACCATTTTAATTCACCACACCACTATTAACCTCTTTTTTTAAAAACTAAAAAGAAGCTTAATAAATCAAAAAGTATATATGCTGGTTGTTGCATTAAAAAAACGGAATTTCGTGTCCTTTGGATTTTGCTGACTAAAAAAAAATCAATTTATTGTTGTTGGGCTTTTTGGATTGAAAAATATGCTTACAGTGTCACCATCCAAGAGAAAGTCGATGTATCCGACCATATTTGCTTCAAATTTTACTAAAAGAGAAAAACCTATGTGCATACTTTTTACTGGACCACTCTGTATATTATTACACAACAAAAACATATTTTAAGTTTTACTTAAATTAAGAAATCAAAGCACAGCTTTAACCCTCTATGGTATGGTGTATATTTAAATATACAAAATCTAATTTTTCGTACCATTGTCTCTTATGAGGCGCAAGCTGAACCTGCACGATGTATATCCTAAAATACATCCCAATAGCCGACACGCGGTCATTTGCGGTAGTGTTCGTTTGAAAATCGAGCGGGAAGTTCTGATGACATTTGAACTATTTCAAGGTTATGGCGTCTTACGAAAGTGCCGGTATACGTGCCTAAATATTTGTGTCTAATTTATAAACAAATTGAAAAGTAAAAATAGTTGGTAGTTAAGCAGTGTATATTCATTACGGTCGCGTAAATACCGCACGTGTTTTTCGCTTGAGGCGCGGTTTATAGCGTACGGTTTATTTGTATATCTGGATATACATTGTGCGATAAGGTGTTCTAACGTGTTTGTTGTTTGCTTTTTGACCGCAATGGATCCGAAGATATTTTATGGAAAAAGACATAGCGTAAAGGTACTAACACCAGAGGTGGAGAGTAATGATGATTTTAGTAGTGACGACAGTGTTGAAGATGAAACGTTTCAGCCCAATTTGACAGAAGGTTGGTAGTATTTTTGTTTGATTAGGATCTAGCATTTTACTGTCGTTTTCTTTGATGCAGGCTCCAGCAGCAGTGAGGCAGAGTCGACTACTTCCGAACAGCAGGATTATGATGAAGAAGACGATCTTCCACTGGCAAGTTTTCTCACTAGTAATACATCTAGTGTTATCCAAGGTGACCGTAAATCGCAAAAACAAAAAATTGGGTTGAAATGGAAAAATTCAAATCAAGAGGCTGGTGAGACACCGAATTGGGGTACACAGTTGGTCCCTGAAACAGTTGTGGAAACTCCCGTGCAATATTTTTACAAATTAGTGGACGCAGATTTGTTGGAATATATTACAGCTCAAACTAACCTTTACGCAAACCAAACTGATATAGGAGTAAATTTTTCTCTAACTTCTAAAGAACTTGAACAATTCATTGGGATTTGTTTCTATATGTCCCTTATATCAGTGCCTGGAACTAGGCGATATTGGAGTAGTGCATGTAGGATACATCATGTTGCAGATGCAATGTCTCTACGTAGATGGGAGCAAATCAAAAAGTATTTGCACTTCGCGGACAATTCTACATTGCCAGTGGTTCCTTCGGACCGTTTGTTCAAAATTAGGGAAATAGTAGAACGCATAAGACAGAACCTGAAAACAATTCCAATGGAACAACACCTATCTGTAGACGAGCAAATAGTGCCATATAAAGGCAGAAGCGGTTTGAAGCAGTACAATCCCAAAAAGCCAAAGAAATGGGGATACAAATTATTTTGTTTAGCTGGAGCAAGTGGAATTGTTTACGATTTTGAGGTATACTGTGGATCTACAGAACAACCGCAAAATTTACCAGATATAAGCGCTAGCAGCAACGTGGTTCTTCGACTAGCTGAGCGTATACCGAAAAATCAAAATTATCTACTCTTTTATGACAACTGGTTCTGTAGCCCTGAACTTCAGATCGAGTTAGCAAGAAATGGTATCCAGAGCGTGGGTACCATCCGTACAAACCGCGCACCACAAAATGGTTTGCCGGCTGATAATGTACTGAAAAAACAAGGTAGAGGAAGCTATGCTGAAAGGATTGCAACTTACCAAAACACTCAACTTCGACTTGTCAAATGGCAAGACAATAAAGTGGTGTCTTTGCTTAGTACATTTTCAGGTGCATATCCTGAAACAACTATAAAGAGATATGACCGCAAAAATAAAAAAGACATTATAGTAAAATGCCCAAGTGTTATACACGTCTATAATAAGTTTATGGGTGGGGTCGATTTGATTGATTCACTTTTGGCGTTGTACAGAACGAAAATTCGATCAAGGAAATATTACTTGCGCATCTTTTTTCACCTTATGGACATGTGTGCCATTGTCGCTTGGCTTTTGTATAGGCGTAGCTGTAACGACTGTGGAGTAGCGAAGAAAAATCAATTATCTCTTTACGATTTCAAGGCAGATATTGCACAAAGTTTGTGTTGGGCTGGTAAAGAAAAGAAGAGAGGTCGTCCGTCGTCAAGTACAAAACCAACATCAATCACAAGAAAAAAAGCAAAATCTTCTGTTACACCAAATGTAGACTGCAGAATGGATCGAATGGATCACTGGCCCCAATATGCAGAAAAAACTGGAAGATGTAAAAATCAACATTGTCAAAAAATTACCAAAGTGACATGTACTAAATGTGAGACTTATTTATGTTTTGTATCAGATAGAAACTGTTTTCAACAGTTCCACATGTAATCTTTCTTCTACTTTCTTCTTTCTTGTTGTTCCATAATAAAGTAAAATAAATAAAATGATTATGTCGTATTTGGTTTTTCATTTAGAAAAATGACGAAATTGTATAATGTATATTTAAATATACACATATTTATTTTCAAAAAAAAACTGCAAAATTCATCAAAAAACATATAAGATCGCTTTTTAAACCAATTAGTATCATTAATATTTAAAAAAATAAATATAATTATCATTTTATACAGTGTGTACCATAGAGGGTTAACTTAGCTATTTCATCTATCACTTCTTCTGTATCAATATATATATATATATATATATATATATATATATATATATATATATATATATATATATATATATATATATATGTTGATTTTTACTCCTTCACGGATGGAAAAATGCAATGTGTTTTCATTCCGGGTGTACATCCGTTCACTACTGTCGTTCTGAAAAGAACAGTATTGCTGACGTTTCGCCATAATCACATTTGGCATTTTCGAAGCTTTCTTTCTCGCGTCCGAATAGAGACTCAAAGACTCAAGTCTCTATTCGGACGCGAGAAAGAAAGCTTCGAAAATGCCAAATGTGATTTTGGCGAAACGTCAGCAATACTGTTCTTTTCAGAACGACAGTAGTGAACGGATGTACACCCGGAATGAAAACACATTATATATATATATATATATATATATATATATATATATATATATATGTATATATATATATATATATATATATATATATATATATATATATATATATATATATACAATGTGTCCCAAATTTGGCTTACATGCATTGCTATCTCGTAAACCGCTATAACTACAGGGTGGGTTAAATTAGGAAAGTTTTAGAGAATTTTATTACAAATTTGATGACGTTTTGAAGTTTAGGATATCTTTTGTGGTTTTCAAGATAATTGGGAAAAATCAAAATGGTGCATTTTCAACTTTTGCCCGTAGCTTCTAAACGACTCGTATTATGGTTTTATGGTTTATACATTATTAGGGCACTTTTATTAGAGGAACATTATGCAGGTAAAACGAAGTTTCTAGCTTCAATTGTTTTTGAGATATTGGCATCAACTTTTTATTTTCTTACCGACGCCGACGCCATATTGGATTATTGTATTTTTGGAAAGATCTTTTTAAGAGCTTTCCAATGATGTATAACAAGGTAAGATTATTATTTTTCTTGAGCTCTAAAAACCAAAATAATTGTTTTTTTTTAAGTAGGCTTTGATTACGCATGGCGGCCATAATGAAACAAAAGAATGCCGCATGTCAACAATCATTTTGTGTTCCTGAATAGTACTTGTTATCATTTTCTCATTGTGCCGAGTTTTTACAAAGTTTATTTGAGTTTCTTATACTACTTAAAATGGAGGGTAATTATTCCAACGAAAAGAATTTGGATATGATAGAACTTTATTTTAAAGCAAATAGAAATACACAAGCAGCTGCGCGTTCATACGAAGAACAATTTCCAGACCGACATCAACCAAGCCAAAGGCATTTCAGATTTCTAATTGTTAACCTGTTAGCCTACGGGTCTTTTTTGAAACCGAAACCAAAGACCTATTCAATAGATAATGAAGCAAGAAACGCAGCTATAATAGAAAGTGTCAGGGACAACCCAACAACCTCGGTAAGAAAGATTGAAGAACAAACGGCAATTCCCAAATCAACCGTCCAACGAGTCTTGAAAAAACTTCACTTTCATCCCTATAAACCTACTATTGTACAGGGTCTTCAGGTAAATGATTTTGCTAGAAGAATCACGTTTAGTGAATGGTTCATCAACAAATGCCAGCAAATACCCAACTTTCATTCTAAAGTACTTTGGACAGATGAAACACGATTTACAAACTGTGGAATTTTCAATAAACATAATACTCATTACTGGGGCACCGAGAATCCTCATAATTTAGAAGAAAGACGTTTACAAACAAAATTTGGGTTCAATGTGTGGTGTGACATTATAGGTAATTCCAAACAATGCACTTCTGCTTTAAATCACTCATAACAATTTGTATTTTAGATAACCGTTTGATTGGGCCGTTCATTTTCCAAGAAAATTTATCGGGTAACAGATATTTGCAACTATTACGGGAACAAATTATTCCAGAAGTTATAAATTCTGTTCCCCCAAACGACCTGCAAAATATTTGGTTCCAACAAGATGGCTGTCCGGCTCACGGTACCAGAGAGGTGATGGTGGTCCTCAGAAATATTTTCGGGGAAAATATTATCGCTAATAATGGCCCTGTTGCTTGGCCGGCAAGGTCACCGGATATTACTCCTCCCGATTTTTATTTATGGGGATACGCAAAAAATGAGGTCTACGAATTTTCTCCGCCAGAAAGTCTCAGAGAGCTAGAAGACAGAGTCCGAGATGTTTTTGCTAATATTAACAGGAACACCTTAAGAAGGGTTACACGGAAGGTATTGGAGAAATGTCAAAAATGTGTGGAAAATGGAGGGAGGCATGTGGTGTAACTTATATTTTTTTTATGTGTTAATTTAAATTTAGTTTAGGTATTTTCAATAGTGTGATAGTTACATTTTAGTCACTAGGTATTCACTGTTAGTATAATATCTTAGTTGAAAATCTGAAACATCGATGGTTGAATTAACATTTTTACCCATAAGCTAACAAGTTTACAATTAGAAATCTGAAATGCCTTTGGCTTGGTTGATGTCGGTCTGGAAATTGTTCTTCGTATGAACGCGCAGCTGCTTGTGTATTTCTATTTGCTTTAAAATAAAGTTCTATCATATCCAAATTCTCTTCGTTGGAATAATTACCCTCCATTTTAAGTAGTATAAGAAACTCAAATAAACTTTGTAAAAACTCGGCACAATGAGAAAATGATAACAAGTACTATTCAGGAACACAAAATGATTGTTGACATGCGACATTCTTTTGTTTCCTTATGGCCGCCATGCGTAATCAAAGCCTACTTAAAAAAAACAATTATTTTGGTTTTTAGAGCTCAAGAAAAATAATAATCTTACCTTGTTATACATCATTGGAAAGCTCTTAAAAAGATCTTTCCA
This sequence comes from Kuschelorhynchus macadamiae, assembly GCA_030620095.1. Classification (NCBI taxonomy): domain Eukaryota; kingdom Metazoa; phylum Arthropoda; class Insecta; order Coleoptera; family Curculionidae; genus Kuschelorhynchus; species Kuschelorhynchus macadamiae. The sequence goes on along the minus strand of JAUTXW010002145.1, from coordinate 18,659 downwards.
AAAATACAATAATCCAATATGGCGTCGGTAAGAAAATAAAAAGTTGATGCCAATATCTCAAAAAAAATTGAAGCTAGAAACTTCGTTTTACCTGCATAATGTTCCTCTAATAAAAGTGCCCTAATAATGTATAAACCATAAAACCATAATACGAGTCGTTTAGAAGCTACGGGTAAAAGTTGAAAATGCACCATTTTGATTTTTCCCAATTATCTTGAAAACCACAAAAGATATCCTAAACTTCAAAACGTCATCAAATTTGTAATAAAATTCTCTAAAACTTTCCTAATTTAACCCACCCTGTAGCTATAGCGGTTTACGAGATAGCAATGCATGTAAGCCAAATTTGGGACACATTGTATATATATATATATATATATATATATATATATATATATATATATATATATATATATATATATATATATATATATATATATATATATATAATACCTCCTTGGATCGAGGGTATAGCTATAGCTTGGAATGATAAAGTGAAAGAGCGCTTTCGGGAGTTAGATCCCGAAGATATTTTGGTCACTTTCGATGTAGAATCACTATACATAAATGTCCCTGTCAACGACTCAAATTCCATCAGACATATTGGATAATAATAATCTTGATAAGAACTTAATAGACTTAGTGGAAGCTTGTCTTACATCTACTTATTTCATTTTTCAAGGAACTTTTTATGAACAAACGTCAGGGGCAGCTATGGGATCTCCTCCATCACCTGTGGTAGCGAATATCTTTATGAGGATATTCCTCTAACATTCGCTCCACTAAAACCAAAGCACTGGTTCAGATATGTAGATGATACTTTTGTCGTTTGGCCTCATCGACAGGATAATCTCATATTTCTGGACCACCTTAATCAGCAACATCATAATATCAAGTTCACAATGGAAATTGAATCTAATGGAACGATTCCCTGTCTAGATGTATGTGTTCAAAGAAAGGAAAATGGTGCATTAGGACATTCTGTGTATAGAAAACCGACGCATACAAATAGATACTTAAATGCACATTCCCATCACCATCCAGCACAAAAGAAATCGGTTATTGCCTCACTAGTATTCCTTAACATCGGACACATCGAAACTGACCGAAGCTCTCAGAGAGAATGGCTATTGCACTGAAGATATTACGCGTTCAATTAAAAGATATAGTAATCCAACTCCACCAAAGGAGAATGATAAAGAGCCACCACTAGGTAGTGTTGTTCTTCTCTACATACATGGCACTACAGACAATATAGGACGATTACTTCGGCGGTCTAACATACGTACAATCTTCAATACACATAAGTGTGGAGAAGTGTATGTGGGAGAACCACGACGCTACATATCAACAAGACTTAAGGAACATGAACGACGTATTAAAAAGAAACAAATTCTTCAATCTGCTGTAGCTGAACATCAGCATAACACTGGCCATTTCATAAATGTAAAGGAAACCAAGGTTCTAGCATCGGTTCCAGGTTTTTATAAACGAAAATTTAGAGAATCTATCGAAATATTTAAACATACAAAAAATTTCAGTAGAGATACGGGTTACGGTCTACATCACACGTGGAAACCGATCTTAAACGGTTCGGCGAGCACAAGTTGGGTATAAAAGCCCGCCTGCATCTCTTCGAGCTCATTCAGTGTTCAGATCTCGTGGAGTAAAAATCCCTGAAGATGCCTCGTGCAATCGAAGGCGATACGTCGGATAGTAATTTCACACACTCGGTCTAATCCCAAGAACCACGATTTCTTAATTGTAAAACAGACAATTCCATTAAAATACATAGCAAATATATTTTTTTAAAAGATATAATTGGATAAGAAATAAAAAGAGTTTCGGATGGGGGGAAGAGCGTCAAGACCCCTTGACTCTTTTAAATACGCCACTAAGTATTACATCCCTCTCTAATATAAACTATCCTGTTCCATAAAATAAAGAAATTATTATAAATACTCTAAAAACAGTTTTCTCATTTTTGCTCATGTGAAAATAAGCTAGCTGATATGCGTTTAAAAAACTTTAATCACAAAAAGCAAATACCACCAACCTTATGAATGAAGAATTCGCTTTTACCAAATATCGGTAGGTTCTGCAAAAATACGTCAGCCAATTGTTCCAGGTCCATATATCTCGTGATACAGCCCGAACCGATAGTGGACTGGACACCATTCGGTCCTCTCTTCATGCCGTCGAACATATAAAACATTTTCTGACCTCGCCATACTGCCACGTACAATCCTAGGAAGGAAAAGTTGTTGGAGGTGGACCCAAATGTTTATTTACCTAACTACCATAATGCTGCCAACCTACCTACTAAGGACCAAGTCACACCGTTTCAAAATCCTTGACCATAGGCTGTTCATTGTTTTATTTATACTTTTTTATCAATTATTTACGAGTATATACTTAGTGGGTATAAATTTATTATTGCTAACTTTATTTTATCATGCAATAAGTTTGATGCTGATATATAAAAATCACAAATAAATATCATTTTAGAAAAAACGAAGTTGAATTCGGTCCTTAGTTTTAATATATCAAAAACTAAAACTAATATTTTAACGTTTAAGTTTAAACTTGATAATCTTTACCTATCTTATACTAAGGCTGAAAACAAATCAAACACGAAATTTTTGTGAATACACATTGATAATAACTTAATTTATTAATTTATTAACCACACAAATAATCTAAATGAAACAGTTGCAAAAGGCACTTATGCCGTTCGCATTGTTTCAAACGAGGTCGACATTACTACAGCATGAATAGTTCACTTTGCATTTGTAAATTCGTAGCTAACTCAGCTAATCTCTCATACATAAAAAATATGGAAATTTAACAACTGAAAAATACTAGACAGAATTTGAACCTCCCACTGCGTATCCCCAAAACAACCTTAGTAAAACAGTCAATTTTATATGGAAGTAAAAAAATGTACAACCACCTCCCACAAATATTTAAAAATATAGAATATCTGTGATAGTTGATGATAGTTTTGTGAGCATACTATATATAGTCAAAAGCAGTGTTATCGTGCAGGTCATACGATTTATCAACGACAAACTTTTTAAGTTTGTTTTTATTTTATTTCGTGTAATCATATCCTCCGCATAAAATCCGGAAGATGAATTAGATAGACCTACGATATTTTCATATGAAAAAAAAAAACATATAAATACCAGCAGTTGCAAAAATCGTTGAGCGATGTCACTTCAAAGTCAGATTGACAAGTCAGTGACAAAATGAGTAATAGAAAAAAAATTCGGGTTTTTTACATCCACAAGCGAAAAAAATGGTATTAAATCTAATAAAATATTACAAGAATTAAAATTCACAGGCTAATATCCAGGAGACAGCAGTAAAAGCTCTGGGAATCGGTATGACTTAAGTGACAATGTAAAAATGGATGTTCGTAATGCAATTTATGCAATATAACCCTTCAAGTTTTAAAAGAAGCTTCAAAAATCGAGGCATATTGGAAATTGGACTAAAATCGTTGTCAAAATTAATAAAAATGATATAAAAAGTACTGTAATCGAATATTTTTATGCGAGTTGCTACACCTAGCAAGTCAGCGTAGATGCTCCATCTTCAATCATTCTGGACGATGCATCTTATCATTCAAGAATCTTAAATAAACAACCTACTTCATCCTGGAAGAAAAGTGATATTTATGACTGGCTATAAATCAAAATCCTTTACCCAATATGCTGAAACTAGAACTTCTTTTAATGGCAAACTCTATTAAAAAACAAACAACATATGCCGTAGATGAAATATTACGGGAAAATGGACATGAGGTTTTACGACTGCCGCCATAGCATTACCAGTTTAACGCAATAGAATTAATATGAGCTGGGGCAAAATCATATTATGAAAAACACGTGAACAATGGTCTTACATCAGATGAAGTGCAAATTGTTTGGCAAGATTCATTAAATTATATTACGCCGGAGTACTGGAAGAAATCTGTGGAACATGCGAAGAAATTAATATGGGATTGGTGGAATCGAGAACGAGTTCTAGATGTCGAAATAGCACCAATGATCATTGCGCCATTTGGGAACGACTCAGAAGATGAGGACTTTTTAGCTGATGATATTTTTTAGTCTATATAATATTAAAAAGTTTCTGAAGGATTATATTAGTCTTTGACGTGTATAAATCATAAATTGCATTATGAATATCCATTTTTGCATTGTAACTTAAGTCTTTTGCCTTTGGACAAGTTTCTGTACATTCCTTATACCGATTCGCAGAGCTTTTGCCACTGGCTCCTGGATATTAACCAGTGAATTTTAATGCAAAATTTTTTTTGTTAGATTTGACACCATTTTTTTGCTTACTTTTTTAGTACATTTGTAATTTTGTAGACAATAAATAAATAATTATAGAATACTTGTTCCAGTTTTAAACCGTGTTTAAAATCAATAATTTTTTTTATTAATTATAAGGCAAAATTTGATATATAAAAATCGGTAAAATCGCTTTACCAGAAACTCGGGGCTAACGAAAAATACAGGCTATATATATATATATATATATATATATATATATATATATATATATATGTTGATTTTGAGTCCTTCACGGATGGAAAAATATAATGTGTTTTCATTCCGGGTGTACATCCGTTCACTACTGTCGTTCTGAAAAGAACAGTTTTGCTGACGTTTCGCCAAAATCACATTTGGCATTTTCAAAGCTTTCTTTCTCGCGTCCGAATAGAGATTGAAGTGTTGATGACTGCGACGCTTCCTTTTATACCCCCACTCGGGGCCGAAGATTATATCTGCTCAGGCGTTAGTCGTTATTTATGTTTTCCAGATGGTGCTGCTGTTGTTGCGCTAATTGCGTTTGAGTTTTTGCGATTTTAGATTTGTCGATTATTGTCTTCCATACTGTTGGTAGTTTTAATGATTATTCAAATCACCTTGTTTTTCAATTTCTATGGCTTCTCGGATTATTCTGGTCTTATAATGTTCTATATTGGCAATCTCCTTACACCCATCGAAATTTATTGTATGGCCGGTTTCCTGATGATGTAGGAATAAAGCTAAGGTTGTTTGTTTATTTCTGATGCTGAGTTTATGCTCTTCCACTCTTGCTGATATTCGCCTGTTAGTTTGCCCCACGTACAACTTTTCACAGTCCTGGCGCGAAATACTGTATACTCCGTGGTTTTCCAGTTTGATTTTATCTTTTGGGTTTCCAAGTAGTTTACCTATAGTTGTTTGTGGCTTGTGTATTGTTTGTATGTTGTGTTTCCTAAGAATTCTTCCGATTCTGTCTGTTGTGCCTTTTACATACGGTAAGACTACTTGTTGCTTTCCTGGTTCATAAGTTTTGTTGTTCGTCGTTCGGGAAACCTGTGCATTAATAGCTTTCTCTATGGTGTGATTTGTGTAGCCATTTTTCTTTAAAGCATTAGATATTACCTTAAGTTCGTTTTGTCTCGTCTGTGTTTCAGTTAATCGCACGGATCTGGATATTAGAGTATTTGCCACAGCTTGAATTTGTGCTCGGTGATGGTGTGATTTTGCATTTAAATATCTGTCTGTATGTGTTGGTTTTCCATAAACGGTGTATTCGAAATGTCCGTTATGCAGTTTTGTGACCAAAACATCTAAAAACGGTAGTTTGTTGTTTTCCTCTAACTCTAGAGTAAATTGTATTCTGGGGTGGATTGAATTTACGTGAGTCAGAAATTTTTCGAGCTCTGCATGACCATGTTGCCATATAATAAATATGTCATCCACATAACGAATCCATAATTTGGACTTGCTTTCTCAAGAGCTTCTTTCTCGAAGTATATCATAAATAAATTCGCGACTACTGGTGATAGCGAGGACCCCATTGGAGCACCATCCATTTGTTTATACATTGCCCGTTGAATGAAAAATAAGTATTTTTGAGGCACTGTTCCGAGAGTTGTATTATATGTGCCTGGAAATCCTCGTTCATAGCAATCTCGTCTAATGCTTCATCGATGGGAATACTGGGATATAATGATTTGACATCTAGGCTTGCTATGATATCGTTTTTTTCAAGGACGATATCTCGTATAATTCGAATGAAATGCTCCGAGTTTTTTACAAATAAATCAGCTCTTTCTACAGCTGGTTGCATAATTTCAGAAAGGTATTTCTCCAGTTTTTGTAGCGGCGAATTAACAGCACTAACAATAGGTCTGATGGGCGCCCCTGGTTTGTGTATTTTTGGTAAACCATAGAGTTTACGACATCTGCTCGACTTTTCTCGTGGTATGATTTTTTGTTGAATTTCTATTTCTATAACAATTGTCTTGTAGGATATCCTGCATTTTTTGTACGTAATCTTGAGTATTCATAACCACAGTTGCGTTTCCTTTATCTGCTGGAAGGATTGTGATGTCTTTATTTTTTCGAAGGTTTATTAGGGCCCTTTGTTCAGTGGCATTTAGGTTTTGTTTTGGTGTTTTGCTTGATCTTAAAATTCTTGCCACCTCTTGTCGAATTTCCTCTGCTTTTGTTTCTTCAGAGGAGTCAAGAACAGCTTCCACTCCAGCTATTATTTCTTCTTTAGGGATTTCCTTAGGAAATATCGCAAAATTAAAACCCTTACTCAGTACAGATTTTTCACTTTCCGAGAGACTGTAGGATGATATATTACGTACCAATTTCTCAACGTCTACTGATGATCCTTATGGCTGACTCGACTTTCTTAGAATGGGGTCCTCGCTATCACCAGTAGTCGCGAATTTATTTATGATATACTTCGAGAAAGAAGCTCCTGAGAAAGCAAGTTTAAAGCCCAAATTATGGATTCGTTATGTGGATGACATATTTATTATATGACAACATAGTCATGCAGAGCTCGAAAAATTTCTGTACACACGTAAATTCAATCCACCCCAGAATACAATTTATTCTAGAGTTAAAGGAAAACAACAAACTACCGTTTTTAGATGTTTTGATCACAAAACTGCATAACGGACATTTCGAATACACCGTTTATAGAAAACCAACACATACAGACAGATATTTAAATACAAAATCACACCATTACCCAGCACAAATTCAAGCAACAAGTAGTCTTACAGTATGTAAAAGGCACAACAGACAGAATCGGAAGAATTCTTAGGAAACACAACATACAAACAATACACAAGCCATAAACAACTATAGGTAAACTACTTGGAAACCCAAAAGATAAAATCAAACTGGAAAACCACGGAGTATACAGTGTTCCGTGCCAGGACTGTGAAAAGTTGTACGTGGGGCAAACTAACAGGCGAATATCAGCAAGAGTGGAAGAGCATAAACTCAGCGTTAGAAATAAACAAACAACCTCAGCTTTATTCCTACATTATCAGGAAACCGGCCATACAATAAATTTCGATGGGTGTAAGGAGATTACCAATATAGAACATTATAAGACCAGAATAATCCGAGAAGCCATAGAAATTGAAAAACAAGGTGATTTGAATAAAAGAGACGAATCATTAAAACTACCAACAGTATGGAAGACAATAATCGACAAATCTAAAATCGCAAAAACTCAAACGCAATTAGCGCAACAACAACAGCACCATCCGGAAAACATAAAAACGACCAACGCCTGCGCAGATATATCCTTCGGCCCCGAGTGGGGGTATAAAAGGAAGCGTCGCGGTCACCAACACTTCACTCTCTATTCGGACGCGAGAAAGAAAGCTTTGAAAATGCCAAATGTGATTTTGGCGAAACGTCAGCAAAACTGTTCTTTTCAGAACGACAGTAGTGAACGGATGTACACCCGGAATGAAAACAAACCATATATATATATATATATATATATATATACCGTAAAATGGGGTGGCTTTGCCTGAGCGGGTGACTTTACCATTTTATACACATAGACATAAAAAAGGATTTTTTTGATAAGTTGGCAACACTGCTGTTCGGATATTTGGCGCGAACGATACCTAGAACGTGTTTGAACGCTGTGTTAGCCAATAAATCTAAACATTTGTGGTCAACAAAGAGATATAATAAGGTAAGTTTAGCCTATAAAATACTGCAGGCCTAGTAGAGTGTGTTGCTAAGATTTAGAGCTCTTATATGCACTGTAATCGTAAGCTGAATTTTTGTGTGGTTATGTAGTTATGTTTGGAGAGTCGGATAATGTTTTTGCTATGTTGTCAAGTTTAAAATGTTAGAAATAATTGGCAATGGCAAACTCACCCCGCACTTTTTTTTCAGCCATGCCAAGGGAATATAAAAGAAAACTTGGGTCTCGGCGATACATGGACTACAGCCCTGAAGATCTTGCTAGGGCCGTCCAGGCAGTCAAAAGGGGTGTTATGAATAGCACGGAAGCAGGTAATTTTTTTGGTATACCAAGACGAACCATAGTAAATAGAGTTCAGAAAAAACATATGAACAAATCGGGTGGTCAAGTTTATCCGAAGCAATGGAGAGAACATTGACTGATGTATTAATTGCCGCAGCAGAATACGGCAGCCCGCTGACAATGTACGACTTGCGCATGGTTGTAAAATCCTATTTGGATATGGAAGGCATGTCTATAAGCAAATTTAAAAGTAATATTCCTGGTAAGGAATGGTGCCTGGCTTTCATTAAAAGGAACAAACAGCGGCTGACAAATAGGACGTGCCAGAATATTAAGAGAAATAGAGCCGAAAAAACAGAAGAAGAAATAAATAATTATTTTAAAAATTTACAACAACATATTATGGACATTCCACCTGACCAAATACTCAACTACGATGAGACAAATGTTACGGACGATCCGGGTGCGGTTAAATGTATTTTTCACAGAGGTACAAAATATCCAGAAAGGATCATGAACTCAGCCAAAAGCTCTATATCAATCATGTTTGCTGCTACTGCCTCAGGCAAAGTGCTGCCACCGTATGTTGTCTACAAGGCAGAAAGATTGTACGATCAATGGTGCATAGGCGGCCCACAAGGATGCAGGTTCAATCGCACAAAGTCGGGCTGGTTTGATCAATTTTGTTTTCAAGACTGGTTTGAGAAAATAGTAATTCCTTGGGCAAAAACCTATGAAGGTCCAAAGCTGGTTATTGGTGACAATTTGTCGTCTCATCTAAATGTAGCTGTTTTAAGGATCTGTCAACAATATAACTTACGATTTACTTTCCTTCCCCCAAACTCCACTCACCTGACACAACCACTTGATGTGGGATATTTTCGTTCATTAAAGGCAACTCGGCGAAGTATATTAACAAATTATAAATTAAAAAATCCCCGGGATAAAGCACTTAACAAGTCCACCTTTCCAAGCCTACTGAAAAAACTTATGGATAAAATGGAGATTAATAATACGGAAATAATTAAAAATGCTTTTAGAGCCGCTGGAATTTACCCCTTGGATAAAAGTCAAGTCCTCAAAAGGATGCCGAAAAAACGTGTAGAGCAGAGAATAAGTGGATCAATAGATCAAGCGTTATTGCAGTACTTAGAGGAGAAGAGGCGTCCAAATACTGATTCTCAGCCAAAAAGGAAGAAGATGATCAATATTGAGCCTGGTCGGTCGGTTTCTCTAGACGATATCGATAGAATGTCAGCTGGTCCTAGTAACGTCAAAAAATCGAAAGAAAACCACAATACTGACGAGCTAACAACTACAACTGTAGAAGAAAATGGCAAGGACACGCCAAGTATTAGCAGCGATGAAAACGAATATCCGAAGCCAATGGATGATGTTACACTTGAAAGTGATGAAAGCAACAACGAAAATGGGATAGATACAAAAATACACAACAATGATTTTCTGATCGTTAAATTTTCGACAAAAAAAAACAACGAAATATTATATAGGAACTGTTTTGCAACAGAGTGACGAAGGCGAAGATTTCTTGACAGTTAAATTTTTAAGAAAAAAAACTGATAACAAATTTGTTTTTCCACTGGTAGACGATATAAGTGATATTCATAGGAGTGAAGTTATGTTAGTATTACCAAAACCAACGTGCCCTTCCTCTTCAAGGAACATTTTCACATTTGATTCAAATATAATAAATGACTTTAATCTAATGTAGAGGTAGATAAAGCACAATGTTTTCATTACTTAAAATAATAAAAATTAGTTTATTTTATTTTTTAAACACAATTTTTGAGTTTATTTTTGTTTAACTGTTGCCAAATTTGGTTCAAAATTTTGTTTTGTTATTGACAATCAATATTTTCTTGTAAAAATAATCGTATTTAATGTCAAATAAAAATTTTGAAAAATTTTGTGTTTTTTATAATTTTAGGTATATATTTTTTTTTTCAAAAAATTGTGCTCCTCTATTTAAAAACATCTTTTAGATGGCAAACTGACCCATATCCAGTTGTTAGAATACCATACAATAGGTTTAAAAAGCATCGGCAAAGTCACCCCAAAATAAAGGTGAGATTGCCAAATTTTTAAAAATAAAAAAAAATTATTTGCAATTGGTTTATATTATTGTACTTTAGAATAGTTATTTCTTAAGTACCAAAATTTCACATACTTCAGCGAGAAGGCATAACTAAATTTATGAAAACTTTTATGGTAAAAAAATATGAAATATTTGGAAAAGTCACCCCCCTTTATATATATATATATATATATATATATATATATATATATATATATATATATATATATATACATATATAGATCAGATACAGATCTGAAAAGTAATAACTAATTATCGTGTGTTTTTAACAAAAGTGTAACATTTTTGCAAAATAAATTTTTTTTGTTATTACAATACAAAAAAAAAACAAGTTTTCTTTGCACAGGGGTGGCCCGCATTTAAATAAATGACACTGTATAAGTTGTTAGATTTTTAGGTCAAACGGGGTTCATAATTTTTGGTGATTAATAAACAAATCTCACTTTTATTAAGTGGCTGTATAAACAGAACATGTCCTGATTGTTTCACTGATTCGAACCGCCTTTCGACTTTATTAAGGCGCTTACCATTTTGTGTATTTTTATTTTTGCCAACCAAAAAATTTTAACCAAATACATATTTAGCGAATTTTCTTATTTAGTTCCTCGGCATTTAATATATAAATTAGTATTAAGTGGCTATTTTAATAATATTTCGTAATATAATAAAAAAAAACTATTTTCTTTCTCGCCGTATATTTGTAAATAGCTCATCGAGATTTAATAGCTCGATAAAAGAATCACACAACATTTTGGTATTCACTGTGTTTTCTGATTTGATTCATAATGTTGGTGACCTTGGGACCTGCACGATAAGACCCTATTCTACTATAAACTGATAAAGTTGTGTACGAATTCAACATGACGTAACAAAACGGCGATGTGTGTCAATGTAAAAACTACTTATTGAAATTATTTTAACTTATGCCCAAAAATCAAGGGTGGCTTAGGTGGAAACCGGTAAAATATTAGTATGAATCCAAGATGAACGAACAAAATGGCACCCAATGAAGACAGTATATATGTGTTTCTAAATAACTATGTATTGAACTAAATTCGTTCATACTTCAATATTCCTAATAAAAAGAAATATTCATAATAAGGAAATATCTAGGTAAAGGAACTTTAACCGATTTTTGTATAATATTTTGTTACTTAGTTTATAGTGATTGTTCATTTAGTTCATTCAAGTTGTAGCGTAGATCTTCCGGGAACAGTTCGACTGCGGTACCGTTCGGGTGTGCTTTGTTTTGCGTTCCTCGCAGTACGTGTGTTTGTTCTGTTTTGTTTTCGCTGTGTATTTTTGTTTCGAATTTTTCATTTTCTAAATATGGCTGAATACAAGTGTGACAATTGCCGTAAAGAGTTTTCAGAGAAAGACAAATACAATAAACTTCGTTGTAGTGGCGAGTGTAAACGATCTTTTTGCATGAATTGCACGGGCCTTGATAAGGCTACCACAAAAATCTTGATATTACAAAAATCAACCCACCTCCGATTTTTCTGCGCCCTGTGCGACTCCCCTAGTTTGAAATATCTCAACGATAAAATCACAAAGGTATCTCAAAATTTGATTCCACATGAACTTTTTGATTCAGTCGCAAACCGTGTATCTCAATTGTCAAGTAGTGTACCGACAATTTCTGAAATGTATGACATTTTAGTGAAGAGTGAATCCAGGTGGGATCTCATGGAGAAAAAAATTGACGATATCCATAATCTCTCGAGGGAGTTTTCCGCTTACAAACCAGATATGTTATTAAAGTCTCTAAGGGATATGGAACAGAATATTTTCAATATTTCCCAAATCCTCTTTAACAATGCCGAAGAAGTGATAAAAATCCAAGTACAGGACTCCTCTTCAATTGAATTAAAAGCAGGTATTGCTAACATTAAGAGCAACCTAACTTGTGTAACTGACTTGGTAAAGGAGTTATACTCCAAATATGAAAGCCAACATAAGTGTAAGCATATCAAAAATACATACCCTACCACCATACCCTTGCCTACACCAACTATGGAAACTACCTGCTCCACCGCCTCTACACAAACTGAGGTAACACCTACGGATATTCCCAGTACTACTGAAGGCTCCAGCAAGCTGGCTTGTAATAATACACAACGGTGGCACTATGTAGTCGTAAGAAATCTTCCTGCAGGGTTTACGCTTAACAACATAGTTCACTACGTTAAGGAAAAGCTTGGGACTACAGAGTTTATTCGATGCTACCACCTAATCAATCATATCTCAAATATTGATTTTAAAATTGGAACTCAGTCAAAAAAGTCAGCTGAAAAGCTTTTAGACAGCAATCTATGGCCACATGGCGTAGTAATAAAACGGTCAGCTGTATCCGAACTTACAGAAAAATCTACACCGAACCTCCCACCTCCCTCCACACCGAAAAAACTGTCCACCAACTCGAGCTCCGTCAGTTCACTGGTTGTCTCCTCTCCAATTTCTCAAAAGGGCACTATAATATCTTCTGACAAAGAGGCCATTGCTGCCTGCAAAGCAGATGTCTTGTTGAGCGACAACTGCTATAGTCTTTCCAAGAAAGCTCCTACTGACCAAGAACCTATTTTTGATCCAATGTCTCCCCCAACAGTGAAGCTTACGCGAACCGAAAAAAGTTCTGATAACCGTTTCCTCATGTCTAGACCAAGAGAACCAGCCATTTTAAAGGCCTTCAAGATATATCTCGCCTTCCTGCACGACCAACCTGCGCCAATTCACTTTGAAGGGTTTACAAATACAAGCACCAGGCTGTTTTTGGCTTCTGAAGGCATTCCTATAGATTATAGAACCCTACACAAGATATATTTCGATTTTCATGCTGCTTACGGATTTAACGCAGCAGAAGTGGAAGCGGATCTTGCAGCCTATGGATCCTACATATCTTCGGAGAGATCGATTCATCTTCAGAGGACCAGAGAATGCCATAAAAATTATTTCACCAGCAATTCTCCCAAAAAAAATTTTTAGAAAACACGACGTGTCCTGAGGAACTAGATTCCTCAAAACTTCCTGTTGTTACTAGTCTTAATATGGTTCTAATTAATATTGCTTCTCTAAGAAATAAAACTGACGAGTTGTACCTATTTCTGGAAGAATTCCCCCAACTTGTTGCAATTACTGAGCACTGGCTGAATCTAAACGAACCCTTTTATATTGAGAGGTATACCACAGTAGCTAGATATGACAGAAAAAACTCAGCTCATGGGGGAACACTGATTCTATCCCTAAATGGAGATTTCATGTCGGTATCTAAATATGATCATTTGTTAGCGGATAGCTCTTTTGAATTCTCTATAGTATATAATCAAAACCTTGATCTTTATGTAATTTGTATTTATAGATCACCAAACTCTGATGTACAATCATTTTTAAATAGCCTGGTAAGTTTGCTAGACAGCCTACCGATTAAAGGTAAAAAAATTCTATGCGGGGACTTTAATATTGACTATGCTACTGTTTGTGCCATCCAGAAATATCTAATTTCTATATTCGACTCTTTCGGTCTTTCAATGCATGTATCCTCGCCAACTAGAATTTCAAAAAACTCTTCTTCTATCATCGATTACATGGCGTCTGATTTTTCTCCATCAGAGGTGCAATCACAGGTCTATAACTCAGGTCTTTCCGATCACGAGGCGGTAATTTCCAGGTTTAGTTTACCTATTAGGCCCTTACCAAGATCTCGCCATCGGGGCAGAATTTTCTCGGCCGCAAATTTCTCAGTATTTCATAATATTTGCTTTAACACCAATTGGAATTTTGAATCTGATAATGTCAACACAAACTTCAGAACTTTTTTAAATAAAACTTTAAGTGCTTTTAACAAGGCCTTCCCGCTTAAGAATATCAAACCTAAGCGGCATAAACCGTGGACCACGAAAGGAATACGAATTTCTGCTAAAAATATGCGCTCGCTCTCATATATAAAAAAATTCACCGACTCCTTTCTTATTCTCGACTATATCTCTAATTATAGGAGGATCTACACTACTCTTATTAAGTCAGCAAAAAAATTACACTACCGAAAACGTCTAACAAACTCTAATAACGTTTCAAAAGAAACCTGGTCCATCATCAATAACCTCAGAAACAAATCAAACCCTGTGACTCAGATCTTGCCAGGGGCTAATGATCTAAATGATTATTTTATTAATGTAAGCAAAAATGTTACCTCTAGTATCTCGTCAAGTTTGGACCCTCTTTCGTTTCTCCCTCCTTCAAAAAATTTAGCTGATAGCTTTTTCTTAAGTACCGTTAGCAACACTGAACTATTGAAGGTAATACATAATATCAAAAGTAAATCTTCGTGTAGCACTGATGGCCTATCAATTAGAATATTCCTGAACTTGCCACTCCCAGTCATAGAGGCCCTTACAACATTAATAAATGAGTCCTTTATAAAAGGTGTATTCCCTGATTGCCTTAAAACAGCTATAATTATTCCACTTCATAAAGGCGGCGAAAAAACTAACTCTTGCAATTATCGCCCAATTGCACTACTACCAGTGCTATCAAAAATCATCGAAAGGCTACTGAAGAACCGTCTTATGCCATTTCTCCTGAAACATCAGATAATATCCCCGGAGCAGTTCGGATTTCTACCCAACAAGTGCACCAGTGACGCCATGTTCACGTTGCTTAGAGGCGTCTACTTATCTCTCAATAACAACCACCCAACTGCCTCAGTTTTTTGTGACTATGCGAAAGCCTTTGATTGTGTTAGTCATGAAATTCTGATAAACAAACTACATTTTTATGGAATTCGTGGTACTTCTTTAAATTGGTTCAAATCTTATCTTGGAAAAAGGCAACAACTTGTAAGGGCTAATGGTTCCGATTCTGATTGTAAGTTGATTACAAGTGGAGTCCCTTCAAGGTTCAGTCTTGGGACCTATTCTTTTTTTGTTATACATTAATGATATCACGAACCTTAAAATTAATGGAAGAATCTCCCTTTTTGCTGATGACACAAGCATAACATGGAGTGATTTTGATACAACGTCTTTACACTCTAGTATCTCCAAAGACTTGGTTATAATTAAGGCTTGGTCCGATTCCAATATGCTTTGTTTTAACGTCGATAAAACGGTGGCGTTATCTTATAAGGGAACTTTACAACCACTTCAGGTACATAACAGCAATATTGAATACGTAGAGTCGGTTAAATTCCTGGGTTTAAATATAAATAGCAACCTAAAATGGTCTAATCATATTGACACCTTAACTAAAAAACTTTCTACCGCCTGCTTCGCCATTCGATCAGTTTCAAAAGAACTAGACATTCTTTCTGCCAGACTTACTTATTTCTCTTTATTTGAATCCCACCTCCGCTATGGCCTTCCCTTTTGGGGCTGCTGTACCACCGAGCAATTTCGTAGTATTTTTATGCTTCAAAAGAGAGCCATTCGTTATTTGTTTGGTCTAAATAATAGAGCTCACTGCCAATACTATTTCAAAAAACATGAAATATTAACACTTCCTGCATTATTTATTTTGGAAACGGTATGTTTGCTGAGAAAACATATAAACACCCTCCCAGAAAGGCCACAACATGTATACCCTACCAGAAACTCTAGGCATGATATTTATCTTCCCATTCCTTCCACAGAATTAATAAAAAAATCAATTATTTACAACGCCATAAAACTTTACAACAATCTGCCAGTACATTTAAAATCTATCCCTATGCTTGCACAATTTCGAAAAAACACCAAAGCATACCTCATTGAGAGACCATTTTACAGCGTTAATGATTTTTTTTTCAGTGAGTAAGTCTCTTTAAATTGTCACTAAACTCGCTTGTTTACTTAAATCTTTTGTGAGTCATGTCCTAACTCATAGCATAGAATTTTGTAAATCATTATATAGGGAAAAGAACTGTCGAACATTCACTTAAAACTTAATTATTTTTGTTAGGTATTGGATTAAAAACAATTTAATTCTTTTTGTATACTACATTCTACACTAGTTCAATATACCTTCTGTTTAACATCACAATTATTTGTATAACTATAATAACATAGAGTTTAAGGTCGCATAGTTGCAATTTTGATTTCAATGTCATCGAAATTATTCACCTCGTACATGTGTGTTTGTTTACTTTTATAAGGTTATCATGATTCATTTACTGTTTGCAATGTTATGCTATATTCTAACGTGTGTTTTACGATTTGGTAAATTGATAATTTACATTTTTAAAAAAAAAAGCACTGACCTGTCGAAATTATTTTCGATTAATGTTTTGATATGTCTTATTTTTAGGTATATTTTGCTTTGTCCATAAAATTGTAGAATTTTTCTGCGGCAATAAAGCATACTTTTGTTTGTTTGTTTGTTTGTATTTTATTTTTTCCATAATTAAACTCCAATATTATTATTTTTATACAGTTTTTTTTTGTTGACAAGGACTATATGTTCTTGTAACAATAACGTATATTCGAGTTACACCAACAATCTGGAACATGTCCTGCAATGGCGCCGGCGCAATTCGCTCATCAGGGGGCCATAGACTAGCGAGCCTCATGTAGGACAAAGCCACAAATGGGAACAAAGAAACAAATTACTCCGCTGGCTAATACCACGACCAGGGGCGTGCAGTCCTTGGAAGAAAGGGAAGCAGTGCTTCCCCAAAAAAAAATTACATAACATCTTCTAAAATGTAATTTTTGAAATAGGAAACCATTAATTTAGTTTATATTAAAAATGCTAAAATATTATTTTAATTATCAAGCCCATAATAAAAGCGGCCTTGACTTCGACCCCAACCAAGTACTGTATGCTTGATTTCCTGTGAATCGAGCTAGAGGTTATTGAACTTTCCACCGGCTGTTTGCATTTCAGTCGCCTGCTTTAAGTGGCGGAAGCTATTGTTGGAGTAGGTTCTTTGTTTGAACGGCCATCCGAGTGTTGTGTGATACGTACGTCATGTCGTGCATGGTGCAATATGGAAGACAATAATACGGACGTGGATATGCAAATACCAGCAACTTCGGCTGTCGGTAATAACGTTGTTTTTAGTAAGAAGAGTTTGTGTGAATGTGTGGTGTGTGTCTTAATAATAAAGGGATTTTCAACGTTAAACTTCGCTGATAAGCTTCAAATAATTTCCGAAGGAAGGGCAAAACCGCCTATGAAAAATTTAACAACAAAAATGAAAAACTGTATTAGACATTTTTATCCGGAAAAACATGGTGTGAAAATATAAGTAAATTATTTTGTTGGCCATGTTTACTTTTTGAAAATGAAAAAGGTATCTGGAATAAAACTGGTTTTTCCGATTTAAACAATTTCCATATAGCTGTAAAAAGACACATTATGTCCAAAGCGCATTTGGCAGGCCGTTATAAAAGAAAAAGTCTTCGGCAAAACCAGAATTGAACACGCCCTTAATAAGCAGTTGGAAATTAGTCACCGCCAACACAATGAACTAGTCGATAAAAATAGGCAAATATTAAGAAGACTTATCGATGTTGTTTGTTTTCTCGGACAGCACGAATTGGGATTTAGAGGTCACGATGAAACAAGGGTTTCTTCAAATAGAGGAAATTTTCAAGATTTACTTAGTTTAATGCCTAAATATGATGATTGCTTAAAAATCATTTAGAGCAGTCTAGTGTTTTTCGCGGAACGTCGAATCGAATCCAGAATGATTTAATTTCCGCTGTTGCAACCATTATTCTAAAAAGAATTAAGCAGGAGATTGGCGAGGCGCTGTTCATTGCTATTATTCTGGACGAAACAACTGATATCACTAATTTTAGATTATCTATAGTAATACGCTACGTTAAAACAGACGAGTATTCAAGAGCGATTTTTATGTTTTAAGAATGTGTCCGAAAATTGTATAGCAGATGTATTATATACCGTAATTTATAACGTTACTAAAGAAATTAATGGAGAGAAAAAATTAGTTGCTCAAAGCTATGATGGACCTGCAGTGATGGCAGGACAATTAGGGGGTCTGCAAGCTAAAGTTCGAGAAACTTTCCCAAGTGCTGTGTTTGTCCATTGTTTTGCTCGTAAATTAAATTTAGTTTTATCCCAGTCCATCAATCACATTAAAAAGTATTTTTCGTTACTTTAAGTGACATGGCTAAGTTTTTTCAAGTCAACAAAACGTACACAAACTTTGGACTCCATTGTCCACAAACGATTGCCCAAAGTAGCTCCAACTAGGTGGAACTATAATAGAAGGCTTGTGTTA
>JAUTXW010002144.1:0-403144 GCA_030620095.1 Kuschelorhynchus macadamiae | reverse complement strand
TTTAAATTTAGACCAGCTCTAACTTGGCCGTTACATGTTTAAGATGACATTTTCAACAATTGAACAAATAATTTCTCTAAATGTCACATTTATAAAATGGCAGTGACATAAGCGAAACATAACTGGCGAACTTGTAAGAATTTTAAGACCTGGTACGGTATTTCTTAAACCTTTTTAATGAAATTTTCCGGGGTTACGACTTACTCTAGACTAAGAAAATTAATTTAGTTTATCCAGGTAACAAACAGTCGACTTTCATATTAACCTTAAAAATGATAAATTTTGCAACGTTCTATCCCCGTTAATTCGTCATAAACTTTTTTATTCTTTTTTTAACAAAAAATGTAAGCAAAACTATGGGAACCTGTTACAACACTTTATGTGTTATATAACAACAATACAAACAAAAACAGGGCAGTGGCGCGGGTTATTCCAGGTGAAGTAGGTGAAGTGCTCTTTCACAGGAAAATAAACAAGCGAACGTAACTTATATTTATTATATTGTCTCAAAATTTTAGTTTTACATTCATTTATTCACCTAATTGGCAAAAAATAAATAAAGGTACATCTCGAATAAATATTTTACTTGACCGTTGGCTGCACGTTGTTTTTTAAAGTTTTAATCAAATTTTATTATAACAACTATGACATCATCGCAACCGCTTGCGCGGCTTTTGCTAAAATGTAAACTTTCAATCAACTTTTATAACAACTATGACGGTCGCGCAACCGCTTGGGGCTTTTTGCTGGAGGTGCTATGTTTAGTTTACGATTTTCCTACTATGTAATGACAACGCGTACGCGATGACGTCGAGCGCATGGACGAATAATGTTAACCAGCGCCATGCAACACTCTCGGTGAATTGCTGCCTTAGTACACTACACCCATGTGTTGTTCAGTTTGGGGTGGTTTTTTTACTTTATTTTCGCGGATTTCGCTGCAACCGGTGAGCTCCTTTTGCAGTTTGCTTGACTGTTTTGTATTATATTTATTTATGGTGTTGTTACTTTTTTGGTGTCGGGTTTATTAATGTACATTATTAGTTGACTATAATATTTACGCTTTAAAATGAATCCGATCACGGATGTGGTTTGCATTTTGTTGGAAATGTATTAAATGTAGGGCAGCCAAGGTTTGACTTGACAATTTCCGCAAAAAAAGAAATAAAAAAAAGTGGCTGAACATGGACTGTAAGTTTTAAGTCATCCTGGTTTTCGGCGTACAAATGGTTATGTAGTAGTCAAATATTACAAAAATTATTTTGCTGGCCTTGTTTACTGTTTTCCAATAAATATTCAGTGTGGAATAAGGAAGGATTTGCTGGTAGTTAAATATATCAAGGTCTTTACATAAACATGAAGACCCGGCGGAGCATTTAAAATGCGAATTAATGCTAAAAACATTTGTAAAAAATCAAAGCACTATAGCTTTAAAAGAGAATGCTAAATTGTATTAAATACATTTTAACGAAAACGTCCGATTAAATAGACTATTTATGTGCTTGGTAATTAACGCAAGTTTGTACCTTGCAAAACAAGAGTTAGTCTTTCGCGGCCATGATGAGAGCAGTGAGTCAATAAACAGGGGGAATTTTAAAGAGCTTTTAGATTTATTAATATCGAGAAGTTCCCAAGAACTAAAAGATCATCACGAAAAAAATAAAAATGTTTTTACTGGTGACTCGAAAACTATTCAAAACGAAATAATTGAATGCATTTCTGATTATTTAAATGATCATGTAAAAAATGAAATAATGAACACACAGTTTTCTTCTGTGCAAGTGGATGACACCACTGATATTCTAAATGTCAAATTTTTTTTGCAAGCCTTAGTGGTATTCCTTCATTTTTTCATCACTCAGCCAAACGAACGTATGCTCTTACATCTGCATCTACGAGGCGTATACCAACAATTACAGAAACTCGTTGGTGTTTAAATTCTTAGCTAGTAAATGTAATTGTTCAAGACTGGAATAAATTAAAAGACGTCTTTGAATTTATTACAAACTGTGACAAAACTGATGAAAAATCAATCCGGCTTGCGAAAGGATTTTTAGGTGAGATGAACGATTTTGAATTCACGTTTCTGGCATTAGTGTTTAATGACATTTTCTCAATCACGGACATACTACTTGACGTTCTTCAAAAAAAATCGCTTGACATTTTTGCCTTTCCAATATAAAACCTTGTCGTGAGGCGCTCTGTAAAAAAAGACATGAACATTTTTTTAATACCATGTTTGATAAAGCAAATTCTATTACAGAAATAAATCATTACAAACGTGAGCTTGCTAAGCTTTCACCTGAAGAAATTAGGGCTAAGTTTAGAACCCTTTTTTATGAAATATTGGACCATATTTTAATGGAAATGACACTAAGATTTCAAGACTATGAAAAACTTACATTTTTATGTTTGGCAGATTCTGCGAAATTTTCCGAATATAGTTTAAATTTTCCGACTGGACCGTTTGAAAATTTGTTACAGTTATGTGGGGATATATTTTCAAAAAGTCAACGACTTAAATATGAGCTTGGTCTTATTTTTGCCAATGAGAGTAATTGGAATATATCGCCGCAAAAGCAAAAGAAAAAATTTATCAAAATAAAGATATTTTTACCGAAGCATATAAACTGCTTTTCCTTATTTTGACAATACCGTCGACAAGTGCTTCAGTGGAAAGAAGTTTTTCTTGCCTCAAACGTTTAAAAACTTATTTAAGAAGTACAATCTCTCAAGAAAGACTAGAGATTAGGGCAACTCATCCATTTTATGAGGTTTTATAAATAAATTTGCTGCTATGAAGGATAGGAGAATTGATTTAGTATACAAAATTTAGGTAAGTTGTAAAAAAATATTCTACCCCCTACAAATATAAAAAAATTCTGGAAAAAAAATTATTGCGATATTTTCTTGCTTTTTTGCACTTCACAATATACAAAATAATACTTCTAGACACACACGAGAGACTCGACAGGGTAATTTTTGAGCTATAGCAGAACAAAGAGAGGCAATTTTGGCATGCTCCCCGAGTTTTTTGCCCTGGCGAAACTCATAGGATATATTCGGCTGGGCCAAAAAAGTTATGGTATATATCTAACGAGTGAAACTTATGAGTTTTGCCAGAACAAAAAAAAACTCGTGCATCACCTAAAATTTGTATTTGGTACACCCTGTATAGGTCAAAACTACTAAATGAACAATATGCATTTAAAATGGGGACAAGCTAGATTAGACCTGTCATGTTTGCCATTTTTTAAAAAACAAACGAAATCTGGGCTTGCAAAAACAATATATTTTTAAAAACCAGCTTGACAAAAACATGGAGACAAAAATGAGCCTCCACCTTCATTAGAAGATCCTACTTCCTCAAAAACAAGGGAAGAAAAACAAATAAACCCAACTAACACTGAAACATTTGCATCTCAAATTAAAGCCGATGATCACTGTACTGATTTTGACCAGTTTGTTTTTGTGACGTGGAATGTTAGCGACAGTTTTAATAATATGATGAGCTTGACTTCAATGCTCAAAGAGGGTTTATAAACATGAGTCCAGATACGCAACAAGAAAAATGTTTGCTATGCCGTGATTGGCTCCTGTACTCTTCATCTACAACTAAGGTATATTGCATACCGTGCAAATTATTTAACAGTCAGAATCAAAATATGAATGCACTTGTTTTGGATTTCAATGATTGAGCCATCCCTTGACCATAAAAATAATATCACATCATACATTGCAGCCAAAACACAGGGAAGAATTGATATTCCACTAAAAAAACAACGTAAGGTTGAAGAAGATTACTGGAAGAATGTTTTAAAGAGAATTCTAGCGCAGTAACATGTTTATCTCAGCAAGGACTGGCATTTACAGAAAGGATAAACATTTTGTTGGGTTGTGAACGGCCAGGAAATTATTTAGCCACTTTGGAGTTACTTGCGCAGTTTGATCCTTTTCTTAAAAACCATATGAAGTTAAAGATAGATCAGGGAAAAGGATATGGGTCCTATATTTCCATAACCATATGCGACGAATTTATTGCATGTATCGCAAAGATCAGAAAACAGATACAAACTGATGTCAAAAATTGTAAATATTATGCAATAACTGCTGATTCAACCCTTGATATATCCAGAACAGACCAAGTAACTTTCATAATTAGATACACTGATCAGAATGGTAAAGTGGCTCAACATTTTGCTAAGTTCATAAATACAGTCGGGCACAAAGTTCCTGGCATTGAGGAAACTATTCAAAACACTGAAAGATGAAATATATTTTTCAAATACTTCTACTTGTTTGCCAAAAAAAACTTTCAAGGACAAGATGTATGGAGGCTATGAAGCATTCAAATCTGCTAAGTGTAACAATGAATCCTCACAACCACCTAATGTCAAAGCTTAAACAAGTAGTATGATAAAACCAATTATAGGAGTATTTGTCTACAGTCTGCTATACCTAAAATATTTGACTCTCTCGTAACATACAATCTATCATGGCACTGTAGACGGATGGTTATTGAGCCGCAGCATGGGTTCTGTAGGAACAGGTCGACAGTTACAAATTTATTGTCATACCAAAATTATGTGTTGAACGCCTTTGCGAATAAACTTTAGGTCGATACGGTTTAACTGATTTCTCAAAGGTTCGACGGGGTTGATCGCTTGTTGCGAAGCTGGCGGCTTGGGGCTTTGGGAGTCAGATCCTGAAATGGAGTTTCCTGACTGGGAGAACCCAGAGCGTTAGAATAAATAATCATATTTCACATGAGATAATAGTGCATTCCGGAGTGCCCCAGAGCTCTCATTGTGGACCCTTACTTTTTATATTATTTGTTAAAGACTTGAATAATTTTATTGCAAATTCAAATTTTCTCATGTTTGCAGACGATTTAAAAATATTTCGCTCTATTCAGTGCACGGGCGACTGCTCTCTCCTCTAGGACGATGTTGATGGTCAATTTTTATGGTCTGAACTGAATGGTCTTAGTCTAAATATTAATAAATGCCACCAGAATTATGCGAAAAATGAATTATGAATATTCTTTTTATTTATTCTATTTATTTAAAGATTTGGGCGTAACAATGGACCGTACACTTTCCTTTATTAATCACATAATTTCAGTTACTCAGAGAGGGTATAGAAATCTTGGATTCATTTCTAGACATTGCAGATATTTCTCGTCTCTTACATTCAAGTTACTATTTAATTCGCTAGTGAGATCAGGCCTAGAGTACGCTAGTACTGTTTGGTCTTCTTAGTACCAAATGCACGTGACTGAGATTGATGATGTACAGAGAAGGTTCTTAAGCACATGCTCGTTTAAGTTAAGCATCCGTGTGTGGAATATCATATTGATTATTGTCTTATCCGGGAGAGGTTGAGAATGAGTACCCTGCAATCTAGGCGCTTCCTCCTAGATATGTGTTTTATATTTAAGCTCTTAACGGGTAACATCGACTGTCCATATCTCTCATCTACACGTAATTTTAATACCAGCCACCGTACGCATAATACTAATATTTTCTCTATACCTTATCACTCAACAAATTATGGCAAGTTTTGCCCGCTGACACGAATGCAGCGTGAGTTCAATAATAATAACTTTGAGTTACATTGCAGTTTCAATAAATTTAGGAATGCCATTGAAAGACTGAAAATGCAATGATTGTCCCTGTGATCTGCTCTGTGATCTCCTGGTTTTATATTTATTTATATATTTAGTTGTTGTTAGATTATAATCTATAATTGTTATTTGTAAATCAATTGGAGATTTCCCGTTAATAAAGTAAAGTAAAATTTTAGAAAATGGATTTTCCTAGCTTTTTGGAATCAATTATATGAATCATCATTAGGATGTACAGCAAGTCTTAGAAATTGTTTCAATGATTTTGAAAATCTAGGAAAAAAAGTTACCGGTTGTCAGGATTATCAAATCGATGACAAAAGGGCCAACAAAAGAAAGCTACGAGACGACGAAACTAGAGGAAATGAGATACAATTTCATGAAAGGGAGAATACGCGAGTAATTGTTTTTATTTATTCCCATTATAGACACCCTTGTTACAGAGCTAACAAAAAAAATGAGCATATGACAAAATTTTGGATTTTTTCGAGTTTTTAGAAAATTTGTATTATTATCTGATTAGAAAATAAGAAGAAAAGCACAAACACTTAAAGCCATATATAAAAACGATCTAGATGATTATTTTCCTCAGGAATATGTTCAGTATAAATATTTTTTGATTCAAAGTGATCACAATAGCAACCCAAAATGTGGCAGAACTTCTACAAAGTGTTAAATCTGAAAAACTGATCTCGACGTTTCCAAATGTAGATGAAGTATTGAGAGTTTATATCTGCCTTACGTCGACCAACGCCTCTGGAGAGAGGTCGTTTTCAAAATAAGAGGGAAGGCCGGAGGCGAAATAAGTTTGATCGCCCAAGGGAGAAAAAAGCCTTAACCGCCTTTGTCTATATTCCCTCAAATTATCTCGAAATTGTGTTGATATAAAATTATTTCAAGTGGAAGAAGTTATAACAGAGAAACCCTCTGAAATTTTCTTCTAAATATAAATAATCACGAATAAATTAAGAGGACTATAATCCAAGATTGATCAACACCATTTTTTAATTAAGTAATTAGTGCCTGGGATGTACTTTATGTACTGACCATTTAAGGCGTTTTTTAAAACAAATGACACTGTTAAATCTATAGTACTTCATTTAAATTCATAAATTCTTTAAAAAAAGTTTTATTCATGTCACCATCTTCAAAAATACAAATATCAGCAGCAAATATTAAGGCTAATGAATTCATGGTTGCTGTTCATTAGATAATTTTTAAGTTCATTAAATTTAGACTGGAAAAAAATAATAATTACAAAAAGTTATAAGAATGTACTTAATATCTTATCTAAAAAAACTTAAATTATGTTATACATTTATCACGACAGAAAATTACGAAGAATCATTTAACCGTAACAAAACTCCACCTAAAGGAATATAAAATTCTAAATGTCCTTTTAAAATCTAGACAGGTTTTTTTTTTAGTTTCTTTGGATTTCTTTTCATGCTGCTGCACCCATTGTTTTACAGAACTACCCCGATGTCATTAAAATACATCTCACTCGACGATTATTTTTATTCTCAAATTATCTCGAAATTGTTTTGATATAAAAATATTCCAAGTGGAAGCATAACAGGGAATTCCTTTGAAAATTTCCTCTAAATATGAAAATACAGACGCAGTAGTTTAAATATTAAACAAAGAAAATGTTCCCGTTTTAGAAACTAAATTACCTCAGTATAAGTTTTGATTGTTTTGTTTATGAGTGTTCGTGTAACGTAAAAAGGATTTTTAGTGATCAATAAAAAGTAATAAAAGATAAAACTATTGTGTTTAGTTGTGCTTAAACATTAATGTTTCACCTGATATCGATAAATAAGAAAATTATATAGCCGGTGAAATAAATGTTTTTTTTTCAGGCTCAATCTTGAACTTTAATTCTGTAAAAATAATTAACACAGGACTTACAGTTTACTTGTGGTTTACAAATAGGAAAAGTCACTGATAAAGTATTCATTTGCAGAATAAAAACACTGTCTATTAAAAAATGATTTTATGACCCCAAGCCAATGATACATGCGAAGTATACAGAAACTTCTCAACGCATAAACCCTTGAAGCGATAGCGACTTTTGTAGTTCTTAGAAGTCAGTTTCGAGATCGATTCGCTCATTTCTATACCGGTGTGATCCTTCAAGGAGAAAAACAGTAATTTAGTTTTAATTTGGTTTAAATTCTTTTCGCTACTTTATAACCAGTTCGAGACCCTTAAATGAGTCTCCCCAACATCTGCCTGTATTGCAATTAAATCCTTAGCATATCTTAAAACAGTAGTATCATTGGCCAAAAGTACAAAGTCAGCACACTGCTCTCCAGATAATTGATGCATGTCAAACAAAGAGCAGCGGTCCTAGCCCTGAACCCTGTGGGTCACCGTACTCAATATTTTCTAAACCAGATAAATTACCATCGTATTCGACATATTGTTTCCTGCTGTTTAAAAAAAAAGACGCCAAAAATCTGATACTATTTTTATTAAATTTATAAGAAATAAACAAGCAGTTTTGGGACACACAATCAAACGCCTTGCTAAGGTCACGAAACAGCGCTCCCATACATTCATCTTTATCAAAACCTTCACTGATGCTTCTATTAGTTTTTTAATGGCCATAGTTGTAGATTTAAAATTTCAATAACCGAACTGGAACGCATAGAAAATATTATTGCTTTCAAAGTAGTATATTTGATTTTACTAAAAATACTGGTTTGAATACTAAAAATACTGGTTTGAAATTGCAGAACCCTTCTTATCTACTACCTCTGACATTTTTAAAATTTTCGGATATAGACCCTCCTTTAGGAATATATTATAGATTTTTTTAAAGGACTAACAATATCATTCACAATTGTTTTTTTAATATTTTGCTATGTATATTGTAGTAATCTCGACTCGTGTATTTTTTAATGTCATAAGTATATCGAAATTTCAGCAAATTCAAAATGTATTTAATTTGTCTTCAAGATATTAGCTGCTGCATATTATCTATGTAAAAATTCCTTAGATGTGATATCACAAAGCTAAATATTTGTAACCAGTTGCTCATAGATACTTCCAATGAATTTGTTTAAAAGATCTGCCTTAATACTGCACTCATTAACAGATTTTCTAGAGCCAAATTGGTATTTTTACCATATCTCAAAAGGATTTGGGACTAGAAAGACCCACTAACCGCCTTTAGTAGAGCTCAACTCATATCATTATCAAAGATGCCAGTCTTGCTTTTGCATTTTCATTTCAAATAGCCTTGAAATACGCATTAAAACATTTCTAGGCAAGTAGGTCTAAATAGTAATACCCAAAACACCGAGCCAAATTTTCCTGAATACGACCTAATATCTCTGTAATAACACTGACTATTTCTATAGTTCGGTTGCCGCATGCATCTACCACATCGTGACTATCACTGAATCATGGCTCCAACCGTACGTCTTGGACTTTGAACTCTTTCCTGGATCCCACGTAGTACACCGTTCCAACAGTATAACCCATGTAAACAATCGCCTTGTTTCTATCATCTTTGACCTCAATCTTCTGGTCATCGAAGACTATCCTAGGTATTTTGCTGGTGATTTTTCAGGCAATTCTTCCTCACCTGTTGAAATTTCCCATGAACTAAGATATCCCTCCTCAATTCAATTTTAGAAAAACAGATTAACCAGCGATGAATGAGTTAATGCTGACTGGTCATTTGTTCTTAATTGCACTGAAATGTTTTTCTCTATGGTTTACAAAGGATATCATTAAATTGGTTTTCAAAAAAAAATGTCTATCGTAAATTCAAGATACATAAATCTGATTTTTACCTTTCATCCAAAGTAAAAAAGCACGAAGGAATTCTAACAGCTCTCCCCACAGTGTTGTTTTAGCCTTTGCTGGCAATAATTGCCGTTGGCGAATTCCCATATTAGAGTTACCCCGTCAATGGCCCTGATGGCCCAAGCTTTATAGTAAGGGACTGTTCTTACGTTATATGTGATCCGCTTTGTGATATTTTAATTTTATTCTCAGACCTCAAGTATATCCGGCACCTGGAAAGTGGCTAGGACTTGCCCCGTCCTCAAAAAAGAAGACCTTACAACGATTGAGAATTACCGTTTCCTCTCCATCCTACCAAACTTTTCTAAAATACTTGAGATTATCTTACATAGATTCATATGTGTCAAGATCAACAGGCTCTTCGCAGAACACGGATTTATCTTCAAAAGATTACTATCTTATGTTGACTGTGCTTCACTCAACAATAGATGTCAGTTCGTTGTAATATATACAGACTTCAATAGAGCATTTGATTAGATTTGATCATTAAATATTAATCCAGAAGCTGCACCGTTTGTTTGAGTCTAGAACAATCTTGTTGGACACACTCAGTTCGTATCGGAGTTTCATGGGGTTCGGGGGGGGGGACCTCTTTATTTACCAGTTTGTGGACGACCTCATTCAGGAGATAAGCTGCTCAAAGCTTGATACTCAGACGATTTGAAAATCATTCACCGAATTGACATTGTCACAGATTGTACCTTTTTGCAAACGAATATGCATTGCATCTTGGTGCACAACCAACAAACTGAACTTAAAAGTCGCTAAATGCCGTACAACAAAATCTCCCATTACCTTTTGACTATTCCATGGATGGGGCTCTTCTTAACCAGATCAACAACCGTAAAGGATCATGGAATCACATTTGATCAAAAATTTACATTTACTTCACATATGAGCAAATGGTATCTGGAGCTTCAAGAATGATTAGGAATTGCAAACAATGTATCAGCTCTCTCCTTATTAAGGTGATTTTTTACTCTTTTGTCAGATCCAAATTTGACTACAGTTTTACCATACCTAAGATAATCGTATTTACTCGGTTAATATCTTATCCAGATTTGGCGAGTTGTCTATGACTGTGCACAGAGACATCCAGGCTGTTACATTTCTGTATAATTTACCCAATGATGGGAGTGACTGTCCTTTGTTGGTTGGAAACATACCTTCACCTTAAACTACATATTATCGGTAAAAATTTTAACAGCAATTAGTGATATTCACACCTGCAGATTTACTAATACTTTAACGCATTTACGCCGTATTACCATCGCGCTATTCTTGATTGTCTAATTAATT
This sequence comes from Kuschelorhynchus macadamiae, assembly GCA_030620095.1. Lineage (NCBI taxonomy): Eukaryota > Metazoa > Arthropoda > Insecta > Coleoptera > Curculionidae > Kuschelorhynchus > Kuschelorhynchus macadamiae. The sequence goes on along the minus strand of JAUTXW010002144.1, from coordinate 392,400 downwards.
GTCGAGTAGTTGTTAATTATTGTTGCATAATTTATTTTTTATATATTTTTTTTTGTTCATATTATATTGAATATTTTCATATCAAAATTTTACAAATTTCCTGTAATTGGGTATCTGCCTGTTGGAAATAAAAGTTATATTTATCAAACCGCCTAACGAACTATCAACAATGTAAATAAAACACTTTAAACTGTTTTAGATTTTCACTTTTATTCACAACTTGTGACATATGTTTCGCTACCACTGTAGCTTCGTCAGACAAACGATATGGAAACTTACAATTGGCTAAATGAGCTTGATTATTAAAAAACATATTTCTAGGTAACATCTGGACGGAAATTTTAACAAAACAGGTTTAAAAGAGCTGAATTATTCATATCTAAATTGTCGTTTAAGAGATGCTAAGTGTCTGTACGCTTATTAATTTCCATTGACTCTAAAAGTGACAATTTTTTATTTTTGTTTATTGTAAGTAATATTTCAAACTTTTCATCGCAAACGTGGTTATTATCTAACAAATGTTCGGCGTAAGCTGAATCTGTTTTATTTTTAATAAAAATTCTTTCATATTCTGTTAACCTCTGTTTAAAAGTTCTCCCAGTCTAGCCTATATACACTTTCGGGCGTGATCCACAGTTTAATTTACAAACTCCGGGTTTATTTTTTTTTTGTTTTTTCTTTGTTATTTTTCATAAATTTACTTAGATTATTATTTGTATATTATGTCTTTTTACGCAGTATAAAAGCCACCTTTTCTGTAGGTTTAACAATATAAATAAGCCTCTTATATTTATGTATTTTATTTGAGTGGCACAGGGTAAATTTATGAAAGTGTTTTTTAATCGTTTTTTATTTAAAATACTGTCAATAATTTTTTCACTTCCCATACTTTAGCATATTTTGACAAAAATTATTTAAAGAGATTGCCACTCTGTCTGTGCTGATCCAGACAAGTTTTCTGAAAAGACTCCAAACATTTTTTAACTTCGAAAAAATTCAATAATTTGCCATTAACTAGGTAAATTCTAATCTACCGATTTTTGACTTTTTATTACTCTTAATTTTTAAGAACTTTTGTAAAAAAAGAATAAAAACCTACTTTTTAAGTAGCTTTGCAAATCCGTTCTGATTTTTTAACATTTTTAAAAGACCATTTGGCTCCTGAGCTAACCCAAACTTACAGCGTCTCCTGAGTGACGACGGTTGTTTGGAGTAGAGGCATTAGAACCCGTGTCAAATTAACTTGTATGTTTTGCTAATTGTGTTAAATATTCTTTCTCGCATTAAAATCTTCAAATCGGCGTCCAACCGGGTGATTAATTAATTAAATTTTGATTAATTAGACTTTAATCTCTTTTACTTATTTATAAAAAATACTTATACCAAAAGTGTATATGGGATAGACTGGGAGAACTTTTAAACAGAGATTAGCAGAATATAAAACAAGTTTTATTAAAAATAAAACATAAAATACATACACAAACAAAAGTAAAAAATTTTCACTTTTAGAGTCAATAGAAATTAATAAATGTAAAAACACTCAGTATCTCTTAAACGATTATTTAGATATGAATAATTCATCCATTTTGAACTTACTTCTGTTAAAAATTTTCATCCAGATGTAATTTAGAGCTCTCGTAGGCCATACAAGTCTTTCCCTACAAATATGTTTTAAAAATCAAGCTCATTTAGCAAATTGCAAGTTTAGATACCGTTTGTCTGAGGAAGCTATAGTTTAGCGAAACATATTTCATAAATGGTGAATAAAAGTGAAAATCTGAAACAGATTTAAAGTGTTTTGTATACATTGGTGATAAAAGATTTTCATCATGTAACGATTATTATTTAAAAAACCATACACATCTTAAAAAATAATTATTATAATTAAATTTCTTTTTTACTGTTTTTTTTTGTATACGAATTGGTGCACCGTATGAGGCGAATATCTTAATTATTAAGGTCAGCGGAGTCGTTGAGAAACAGCGGTGCACCAGCAAATCCAGTCACGCTTCTCTGTAGGTGGGTATTTACGTAACATTTGACCTGCTGTTGTTGCCATTCGAGTAATGAAAATGTAACGTTGAAAATAATCCCGTTTTTTTAAATATACCTACATAAGTACAAATTTATACAATGCAACAAATATTGGCTCATTCTTTTTTTTCCTTCTCGAGATATTCGTATGAAATTATGGTTGGTCTGACAGGAACTATTTTAGATTTTTTTTCCACGACAGCGTTAAACCCCATATCTTCATTTTTATATCCGAATTTCCTCTTCTAACTTTAATTATTTTGTTTAACGGAACACCCTACATATTGATTCGTTGTGGTTGTGACATTCTAAAAACAACCGTATGTAATTTCTGTTATTCTGGCACGCAAATAAGCAATTTTTTATTCGGGTTAGCTCAAAAACTACGTTCTTTTGAGAGTAGTTTAGTACACAATAAAATATAGATAAGAAAAGCGGCAAATAAGTCAAAAAATATACATTTAGATGCAATCAATATCTAGTCACCCACGATACAAAAATTATGAGCAGACATTCGGAAATGGAAAAAGATATGAAGTTTTATGGCAAGAGATGGAAATTTATGTCGTGTTTAACCAACGTTTTGGCAACTAAAAAAAGTCTATGGGTTGAGCTACTGTTTTGTGGAAACTGGTAAATGTACAGGGTTTTCCCCTATATTTTTCCACCCATTTAGAGAGTTTATTTGAACAGGTACGGAAATGTCGTAAATAAAAAAGTTGTTGGGTTTTTTATGAAGATTTAGAATATTATAAGTGCGAAAATATTATTAGAAATGTCAAATTTTAACAGGCTGTCAGTTTTTTTAAATGAAACACCCTGTATATTAAAGTATATCCTTGAAGATCTTTTTTTTTCTAATTTCAAATATATATACTTTTAATATATTCTGTCAATTAGTTTTGGATATATAAGCGTTTATGGTAAGGTAATTTACGCTAAAACATAGTCAGCCATTGTCAAGACAATTGCAATGAACGACGCCTTTTTGACGTTTACCGGTCAGAAGTATCTATTTACGAGCATTTTTAATATATAATACGTGGACAATGGGTTATTCGGAAGAAGAGAAACTCGACATGATAGAATTATTTTATTTCCATGGTAAAAATGTAAGAATGTGATTTAATATACAGGGTGTTTCATTTAAAAAACTGACAACCTGACAAAATTTGACATTTCCAATAATACTTTCGCACTAATGATATAATATTCTAAATCTTCATAAAAAACCCAAAAACTTTCGTATTTACGACATTTCCGTATCTATTCAAATAAACTCTCTAGTTGGGCGGAAAAATATACGGGAAAACCCTGTACATAAAATGAAAAATTAGGATTTACTTTAAACCAAAGTCGATTCCATTCGTCCCTTGAGAGATAAAAGGGATTAAAAATATTCGATACTAGACACAGTAATAAAATATGCACAAATGCGTGGCAATGAAACTAGTCCCAGGCAAAACTCTCGGAAGAAAGCAGTAAGGGATGGGCCTCTCTCGAATATGTATTTTAGGATAAAGTATCAGAAGGATGTAACGAATTTAGAGAGAATTTATAATTTACCGTCAGATAATCTTAATTTGATAGAAAAGTTTAAATATTAATAGCAATAATTAAGAGAGGATTTTTTTCTTGAAAATGAAAACAAAAACTACTCATTTTTTTATTTTATATTTTGGCAAAAAAAACGAGAAACTTAGCGAATTGAAGTGTATATGTGCTAATACCAGAATAGTTTAGCTAATGAGGATACAGGGGTAACTCTAAAGCCCGCTACTCACTATTCGGTGCGATTCGTCAATTCGCATGCATTGAGGCATTGGCGCATCAACGAATTGACAAATATCGACCCCGTGCATCATCACTTTTATTTAACTCGTTCACATGGATTTCAGCGTTTCAATGTTTTGACAATGTTTGACAATACTAAAAAAAAAAACAAAAGATTTGATGCAGGAATCCACACTATGCGGACGAATCAACGGATAGTCAATAGCGGGCTTAAAACGCGTCGCCTCTTCAATGAAGAAAAATTAATTTTCCGAGTAAAAGTTTGTTGTTTTTCTGTTTAAGATTATCAGAAGTCAGTAATAGGGATGTCAATCCCGAAAAGTTTTTCTAATCCCGGGATTTTCGAGACTGATTGCATAATCCCGGGATTAGACGACGAAGAGAAAAGAAACAATAATGACATTTAATAACTTCTTTGTATTAAGTTAAGACGCAGAAATTAACCGAAAACACTTCTTAACAAATTTGTGTGTCAAAGTAAGTTGAAACAAAAGTTTCAGTTAAAGTAAAAATTTGAAGATTACGGCTATGATTGCCATAATTTGCGAGCAGATCAATTTCTTGATGTTTTTTTATTTTTTATGTCTGCTTTTGTCTTGGTCGATAATCCGAACTTTTTTGTAAAAATTAAAGGTTTATTTGCCGCCTTCAGAATTTTTGCACAAGGAATATAATCTTCGTCAGAGATCTCTGTTTCAAACTGATTAGTTGATCAATTTTCGTTGTCTAGCCTAACTAAAAGTTTTTCTAATTCAGATTTAATAAAATGGATAATGGATATTTTAAAGCAATCTTCTTGTTCAGAGTTTGTAGAGTCCGGAATTCTTAGGTAGCAGAGAATTTCAGAATAAATGTTTCTGCGTTGTTTGATTCTCGTTATGAATATCTCTTGCAGATCAGTTCTAAGTTCTCTTTTATTTGAATAATTTCTTCAACATGAACTTGTTCAACGCCGTAGGCATAATAATACAATATATTAGTCTAGTTCATAAACTCAAAATGGTGTTAATTGTAGCTAGGCTAATAAAAATACGATTGAGGGAGGGCTCATTGGATTCGGAAAGGGGTCCAGGAAAATGTACAGAAGTTTCAAACCCGCACATAAACAATTTCTAAATGTTGAACAGAACTAGCCGTTACTTGATGGAAATTCATATTAACAAAGTAAACAAAAAACACTTGCGTAAAATATCCACTTAATTTATTTTACAAAAATAATGACAATTGTTTCGCCAACACTGTGGCTTCATCAGATGTTAGATGTAAACTAAAATAAAATAAGAGTGTACCACAAATTATAGATTTTAAATACCTGAATGCATTTTTTTTACAACTGCGGATCTTATACAGTTGAAATGTTCTGGATTTACCCTTAATAAACTAATAAAGGTTTAACAATGGGGAACCGTTCAGGTCCAATTGATCGTTTAATAACGTGTGGTTATTTTTATGTTTGTTTATTTCCATACTTCTATGATCTTTGTTCATAGCTATGACAGTTTTTCCTTTATCTGCTCTTGTAAAAATTATGTTATGTGTGTTACTTTTATTAACTATCGATTTTACTACAGAATAATCATTAGAGAAATGGCCCTTTAAATCGTCGAATTTTTGATTGACTATCTTATTTGATAATAGGTGTTTTTCAGTATTTGTAAGTTGCATTTTTTGTGCTGCTAATTCACCCTCAACCCCTAATTGTTTTCTGCTACATTTACCTTCTTCTACATTAAGGTTATAACTAAAGCATTTCTTTAGCAAATTAGATTCATCTACTGAAAAATTAACGAATCTATGGTGGAATTTATGTTCTGAGAATACCTTTCTATTATTATTTATATTAATATCACACTTACTATATCTTAATTTATTTATTTGCCCTAAGAATTTGTTATGGATAATGTAGTCAACGCGATCTCTTGTCGACTTATCAAAAATGTCAAACTCTAAACTAGCCAGCCTATAACTAAGTTCACTATGAATTACCTTAAGATAAACTTTATAAATGTCTCTGTTACTATATTGGATTTTTCGGTCTTGGCAAATCCACTTTCTAAGTCCATAGTGTTGAGCTGCTTTGGCTGAGTGGCTTTTGTTGTCCGTTTTTAACTTCATGTACCGGGGAAAAACACTGAACTTTAAGCATTGATTAAAAAACCAAATATTTTGTGTGCACACTCTTGATTTAAGCAGAAGCTTAAAATACCATAAGGCTAAAAAGCTCGTCTAAAGTTAATAACAAATTAATATTAAATAAAAGGAGTTTAGTTTTTCGCAAATAACTCGGAACCTATTAAAATTAAGAAAGAAAGAAAGAAAGAAAGAAAGAAAGAAATTTCCAATAAAAACTACTTTTATTTTTTTAGTTTTTTTGTTAACTTGAATAAATTAATAACTACTATATAGATTATAACAATAAAAAACATCGCAATGTCATAATCTCATATAGTATAGTCCTGATAGTCTCCCACGTTGAAATAACTCGATTGAATGGGATCTCTATTTTTAACTTTATATTAAAATTATTAATAATACAGATAGAGTTCCGAAAAGTAGGATATTTTTATTGGAAATTTGTTCCTCTTTAAAAATCCCTTTTTCTTGTTTCATAGATGTTAATAGTTTCCGAGTTATTTGCAAAAAACTGAACTTTATTAAATTGTTTATTTGTTAAAAAAAATCAAATTACTAATGTGCTAGTCTAAAACTTTCTAGACGTCATTCCTAATCCAACGAGCCCTCACCCACTTTTTTACTAGCAGTAGCAAGAATTAACACTATTTTAAGTTTGTGAACTAGACTATATTACGAGAATTGACCAACAGAGAATTCCCAGCGGAATTACAGATTGCGGTTTTGCCGGCATTTATATTTACTATTTTTGCTTTGAAGTAACGACATGAAGGAAATTAATAATTTGGAATTAATACCGAATTTGATCGGTCTAATCCCTGTAGTTTCAATAGAGTCTCGGTGTATTGTTTTTCCTGTTTATTTCGATGGAGTTTAAAAAGTTACGTTAAATTTTCGTGTGAGCCACGTGGCTCAGTGGTAAGGTCCTTCAGCTGCATTGCAACAGTTCTTTTAAAAATAGGATTGCGTTTTGAGTAGCCTTGGTTAGCCCTGGTTAGGCCTTTTTTAGGTGTTTGTTTTAAATTGTATATTAAAACAAGATTTTTTTTTTATTCTATATTGTTGGCGGATCTGTCCCGTTAGGTTAGCACCAGATTTGTCAATAATTAAAATCATTAAAGCCACATTTTTATTATATAATAAGAAATAATACGAAATCTTAATAGTTGGGTCGGTACACCGAAACTTCTATGTATTTTTGAGACATGACTATAAATTGACATCCCTAATCACTCATTCTATACTTTTCGACATTTTATTGCAAAATTTAGATGCATCTTATTCTAATTTTTTTTTAGAAAATTAAGATTTTTTATTAAAAGTATTTTCCATCAACCGCTATATTTTGAATATGAATATCCGGCTCGCACGCTAGACTAATGAAATTTCTCTCGGTGACTTACTTCGATCTGTCAACCTGCCGAAATTATGTCATTGTGATTAAGAGGAAGAGCAGCTCTTAAATAGGTTAATATAGTACTTATTACTTACCCTTATTGGAAAATTTCTGTGCGTATGTTCGGGATTTTTTACTTACCTAGAACAGAAAAAAACTTATTATTTAAGAAACATTTAATTAATTAATGAATTAATAGACACAATGTATTTTATTTCGTGCCTGATCGGTCAAGGAAAATTGTACATCTATTTTAGTCCTCTGTTTTCCGTTAATGAATCTGAACCATTATCCCAATAGGCCCTATAACTCAAGCAGGCTAATATCGAAGTGGTTTTAATATTAGCTCCACTATATTTGTTTTAAATAAAACTTCTGGCACATGGTCATAAAATATTTTATATTAAAACACCAATAAATTAAATACATATTTAAACTATCAGGCCAAAGGATAATAATTCCAGTTGTTCATTACAAGTGAATAAAGTTGCCCACTCGGTTGTACAAAAAAACAAGCAAGAAAAGTGTTACCCATGAGCCTAAAGGATTCAAAGCTAGCAAATAATTGAAATTTTTGAAAATAATTTTAAAAAATCGCTAAATTCGTCTTTACCCACAACTTGCCTAGTACAGAATTCCATTACGTATAGAGTGTTTACGTATATTTTGACACCCAACATGTTGAATATAAAAGTTACTTGGTTTTTACCTGAACCATCAGAATCTGCCAACAAACTAAACAAAATACAATGAGAAATTAAATAAATAAGCATAAACTTAGTTATTTTAAGCAGAACACCCTGAATGGCATTATTTGAATAAATAGGCATTTTCTTGCTGATTATAAAAATACCTTTACGTTTAAAGACAACCGAGAAAACTGACAAGAACCCTGGCATAAGAGGCAGCGGATTCCATTCTAATGACTTTACTTAGTGTATATAGACTCTCTCTCTCTCTCTCTCTCTCTCTCTCTCTTTCCAATATATTACCCCTTATGACAGGGTTTTTGTTAATCAGCTTTTCACACAGCAAAGTAATTTTGCTATGTCCACAATAAAACCACTTTCCATGCGATTCGGTTGCCCGGTTGGTTGGTTTTCCCTTCGCTTTTCCATTTGTCAATTTCAATAAATCAAATATATTTTAAGTATTTTTGTGCAGTCGAAGCCACCTACTGACAGTGCATATGAGTGAAGATTTTAAGACCAGATGCAGTAGTAGAAAAAGTAAAGTGAAAACGTTTGAGAATCACTTTTCATAATCATGTAAACTGAGATAAGTTGTGGGAAAAGTAAAAAGTGATATATTCAAAACCTGTTATAAATACTATATTATGTGAATATATAGATACATACGTAAGTTATACGTAATATGAAAAAAAAAATATGAATCTTATAATTCATGAGCTTCCTCCATTTGTGAAGATATTTCTATGCACCATAATAAAATATTCCCTCAAGAATACGGATTTAGGGTAAGTAACGCAATAAAAATAATTAGAATTTGCATCAAATTCCAAGACAACAACGTATGATGTCAGTATAATTAAAATACTGACAGAGGGGACGCGAAACTTTCTGTGTCAAGATTCGCCAGGAAATTTGTTTAATTTGTCGTTTAACTTGCGAGCAATTTCGTATACTAAGAAAATCGAATATGAAATACAACTTTCTGAATAAATATGCTGCTTTGAGATACTTCTCAACTGGGTGGCAATTTTTTAAGTCTTATTTGTCTTTCGCAGAGAATTTAATTATCATTCATTATTTGAAACAACAATAGTTTGATAATTAAATTATCTAACAGAACGGAAGAGTTATTTAATTGACCAAGCCGTGATGTGATGCAAACCGTACCTCTGTTGAAGTTTCTGTATGTTTAAAAATTTCAGTAGATTTTCTAATCTTTCATTTATTAAATCCAGGAACCGACGCTAGAACCTTGATTTGTTTGGCATTTCTAATCTGGCCAGTAGTATGCTGGTGTTCAGCTATAGCACACATACACTTCTCCATAGGAATTATAAATTCCTTCTGTTTGCAAACGCACAACATCTTTCAGAATCGCCCTTTTTGTCTGTTGTGTCATGAATGTACTTAAAGGAGGCTCGTTATCATCTCCTTTTTGCGGAGTTGGATTACTAACTATATCTTTTAATTGAACTGAATATCTTCAGTCCCTCTCAGAGCTTTGGTCAATTTCAATGTTTCCGATGTTCGAGAGTCTTGAATAGAAATCGAAATAGCTCTAAATACTAGTGAGTTAATAACCTATTTCGATGTGAAGAGGTGGGAATTTTCATTTAAGTATTTATTTGTATGTGTTGGTTTTCTATACATAGGTCATAGAATATCCTAATATACCAGGTTCTTTTTAATTTATTTGAACAAGAAGAACTTGAAAGGTAGTCGTTTCATTACATTCAATTACCATTGTGAATTTAATATTATTATGTTGTTGATTAAGATGGTGAGAAATATGAAGAGATTGTACTGCCCATGAAGCCAAACAACAAAAGTATCATCTACATATCTGAATCACTGTTTTGGTTTTACTGAAGCGGATGTTAAAGCAATATCCTCAAAGGCCTCAATAAAGATATTTGCTTCCACAATTGAGAGTTTGGTTTTAGTGTTAAGGCACTCCTCCACAGGTGAGAGAGGAGATCCCTTAGCTGCCCCTGAGTTTTATTCATAAAAAGTTCCTTGAAAATTGAAATAAGTAGATGTGAGATAAGCTTCTACTAGGTTTTTAAATTATTATCAAGATTATTATGCTCCATAATATAGAAAATCTATTGAAATTTCTAAACATACAAAAAAAAGCTAACAGAGATGCCAGTTAGGGTCTACATCACACGTGAAAACCGATCTTAACACAGGGCCACGGTTCGGCGAAAACAAATCGGGTACAAAAGTCCGCCTGGATCATTCCGAGCTGATTCAGTGTTCAGATCTCGAGGAGTAAAGATCCCTGAAGATGCCTTGTGCAATCGAAGGCGAAACGTCGGATAGAAATTACAATTTGACACGGTCGAATCCCAAGAAGCATGATTTCTTAATTAAAAATTACCATCCATTGAGAAACATCTCAAAGCAGCATATTTATTTAGAATGTTGTATTTTAATTTCGTCCGGATTTTATATGTATATAAAATTGCTCGAAAGTTAAACAAAAATATTTATTAAGCAAAAATACAGTTAAATTAAAAAGTCAAGGAAAATCAAAATTAAAAAAAAATTAAACAATTTTTCGTAATATTTTTTTTCATATTTTAGCAAATAAGCCTTTTTGGATTTTTAGAAAGAAATGCCAAATTTGACTCGTATCAGAAGTCAAGCGATTTTTTTCAAATACGCCATTTTTTTATAATAAATAAGTAAAAGTTAGTACCTACACTAAATTTTTGAAAAAGTTATTTAATAAAAAACAGATTGGTAAAATTTTGGGCGGGTTGTAAAAGGATAGAAAAGATTACCTTAACAAACAAAATGCGACTAAAAAATGCGTTTTAAAATAAACAAATTGAATTCCGACAAAATATTTGAAATACTTCAAATGTTATGTGTTATAAAGAATCTATTCGTCTTATCATTTAAAAATATTGAACTAGGCGATGATGTATTTATTAAACTTCTTCAAATGTGTTTGATCTCATAATGATGTAATACATTTTAAATAAGTATTGGGTAAAAGACTATTTAAAATATGTCTAACAATAAATTTTGTATCTATGTTCCAGCACCTCTCATTTTTTTAAAGCGTAAATACCTATTACATTGACCAATGTTTTGCTCTTGAATGAAAAGCATGGAATGCAAATTTTCAAATATTATACAACATAAAAATATTTGATTTTTAATATTAATAGACAATGTTTAAAGTTTCATACATACCAAATGTCATAAACTCTATATAATATGATTTACCTAATTTGCTTTGTAAATAACTTTACATACATTCCCTAAATAATTTCGAACCACACTATTTACCTGTGCCCACGATACACAGGTAAATGACTGAATAGATCGCCACTTTTGAGGTATAAGTCTCTGAAGGTTGCGTTTTGAAGCGCATGTGGAGATTACTCATGGTTCGTAAAACAATCCGACAAAGTATTCATGTTTTACCAACGTAACTCTTCAATACAGTAAAGCGCCCATGGAAAATCATACGGAAACAAAGTATTGATAGATTTACAATAGTAGTTGATTTGCTAATAAGTAAAATTCCATGACTTTTCTAAAATATCGGGATATATAAGCTGTCACACAGCCGTGGATAGAGTATATGCTTTACATTCCAATAAGGCGTGGGTGTTAAGAAAATGGCCAATTAAGAAATCAGGGTTATTGGGATTAGACCATGTCAAATTGAAATTACTATTCGACGTTTCGCCTTCGAATGCACAAGGCATCTTCAGCGAAGATAACAGTTGGATGACGAAAATATTTTAGTCAGTTTCGATGTAGAATCACTATACACACTGTTAACTATTCAACTTCATTATATCAGATATATTGGAACATAATAATCTTGATAATAACTTAAAAAGACCTAGTAGAAGCTTGTCTTACATCTACTTATTTCATTTTCAGGGAACTTTTTAAGAACAAACCTCAGGTGCAGTTATGGGATCTCATCTATCACCTGTGGCAGCGAATATCTTTATGGAGACCCATGAGGATATTGCCTTAACATCCGCTTCACTAAAACCAAAACACTGCACTGTTGGTTAAGCTCATGGACAACAAAATCTCTTTATATTTATAGACCACCTTAATCAACAACATAGTAATATTAAATTCGCAATTGAAATTGAATCTGATGGAACGATTCTCTTTCTAGATGTATTGATTAAAAGGAAGGAAAGTGGTACATTAGGACATTCTGTGTATAGAAAACCGGCGCATACAAATAGATATTCAGCTGAAATGAAATTAATTATTAACCCATTACCTAGAGCCATTTCGATTTCTCAAGATTCTCTAACATCAAAACTAACCGAAGCTCTGAGAAGGAATGGCTATTGCAGTGAAGATATTACGCGTTCAATTAAGATATATCATAATCCAACTCCGCGAAAGGAGAATGGCAAGGAGCCATCATTAGGTTGTGTTGTTCTTCTCTAGATACATGACTCTGCATATAATCTTCAATACACATAAGACGATTGAACAATGCTTGCTATCCCCGAAGTTATTCTACCTTTTAACAGAAGGAGTATATAAAATTCCTTCATGTTTTGGAGAAATGACTGTGGGAGGAACAGGAGGCTCAATATTCAATATTCAACACACTTAAGGAACATGAAGAATGTGTGAAACAAATTGTTTAATCTGCTGTAGCTGAACACCAGCATACCACTGGCCATATTATAAATGTAAAAGAATAGAATAAAATAGAGATACGGGTTACGGTACACATTACACGGGGAAACCGATCTTAACGCTGGGTCAAGGTTCGGCGAGAACAAGTCGGGTTTAAATCCTGCCTGATTCTCTCCAACCTCATTCAGTGTTCAGATCTCGTGGAGTAAATATCCCTGAAGGCGCCTCGTGTAATCAAAGCCGAAACGTCGGATGGTAATTCCAATTTGACACGTTTTAATCCCAAGAACCATAATTTCTTAATAATAAAAATGTATTTAAGCACAATAATGTGACTATCCATGGACACGTTGTTGCATGACCCATTGGTGATTGGCTCTAACTCTAAATATCCATGGAAATGGCCTGTCCCTAATATACCTCTTTTTTCCCTCGGATGTAGCGTATTACGGTTGATTATCAATTCTCGGTAGCTTAACTAGTAAACTGTTGCGTCGGATACATGAGGGAGTAGTTCTATTGATGTCTTAGTCTTATTTAATAAATATCACATCTATTCAGCTAACACTCTACTACGTCAATAGTTCGCTCTTGGGATTCTAACCAATAAATCTGAAGCATCGTTCAATAGTCGGCCGACTCGTAATTACATTAATATTGAAATTTGGCAAATTTCGTCATAAATGCGATAAACGCGCAATAAAGTTCGGCATGAATGATCCGAATGCACCTGAATAAAACTAAAAATACCAACGTGCAAATATTCCCGCGAAAATCCTCATTATGTTTGTTTAAATTTTAGTATCTAGGCTGATCCTATCTATATTTAGTCGCTTGGGCCAATTAACAAACAGAACTTTTGCAACTGTCAATAAATAATAATTAATTATGACAAGAGGTCTAACTATTTTAGGATACCTACTCTCGTTCTAACCATGTGAAATGTTCTCTCGGACGTGAATGGAATCTGCTAATTAATTAGTATTTATTTTGAATAGACAGCTAAAAATTTTGGTTGGTACGCGACATAAATTTAACGGTAACTTAAAAGGCGGAAATGAGAGGAGTGATGGTGATGGTCATAAAATTATTTCTGGTTTAACGTCCATCATAATCTGCTGATAATATATTTAGATATACGAATACAGGATTTCAGTTGATACAAAGTCTCAAAAAAGTCTGGAATATTTCGAATATTTTTAAAACTAAAGTATTTAAGACAAACGTTTTAGGATTTTTAACGATCTTTGAGAATAAGGAAAGGTTAAAAATACAGGGTCAATAAAAAATATAGCAAAGTAAAGTTGCTTTTTATTTAATGGAACATCCTGTATATTATTACATTTTCGGATTCTACGTAAAACTTTAAACATATTTCATGTATAATATCCTATACCTAAATTCAACCGTTTCCGCGTTACAAACAACCGAAAGTCGTCATTTTGCCGAATGGTAAGTAATCACCTTTGTAATATTTTAGATAATGGTAGATAACAATAATAGAACGCACTGTATATTTTTATAGATTCTAACAGGTTTCTAAAAGATAAGTTCAGTGATGTAGGGTTTAACCGGTTTATTTTAATAAATGAACAAGAACACAAAGAAAATAAGGACTTAAACGTAAAACTTTACTACTTTATGATAAGCTCAAAATGGCTGCCATTATTAACTAAGCAATAACCAAGCCTCTCCCTAAATCCCGTAAGACGTTGTCAAAACTGTCCCAAGTACTAGACATCTTTTCGGTTTGGTGGCCTCGGGTGCTTGAAGAGTAGTGGCATATTTTAACATTTCCGTATGCTTATGTCTATTTATTAATTTATGTACAAAATTATCATTAAACGTTCTTTACTTAATGGAAAATTGACTGACCTGTGAGTTAAGACTTCTAACATCTTAACTCACAGGTTAGTCAATTTTCCTTTAAGTAAAGAACGTTTTAACAGTGAAATGAATCGGATAAAAAATACAGCTAAAAGTAATGGTATAATGATAATTTTGTACATAAATTAGTAAACAGACATAAGCATAAGAAAATGTTAAAAGATGCCACTACTCTTCAAGCACCTGAGGCTCCTAATAAGTTCATATTAATCCCATATGATCCCAGATATACGAGAGGTCTAGAAAAAGTATTTAAAAACGTAGGTTTTAGAGTAGCCTACAAAACGAAGAACAGTTTGAAAAGTCTCCTCGGAAACCCTAAAGACAAAGTCGGGTTAAAGGCGAGGAGTGGTATCTATGAAATTAGCTGTAATGACTGCGATCTAAAATATGTTAAGAAAACTAAACGCTCCATAAACATTCGTTTTAAAGAACACATGGCCATTTAAGTTATGGAAGAACAGAAAAGTCAAGCGTTGCCCAACATGCTGCATGAAAACAATCGCCAAATAGGAATAAATAATCTTAATTAGTATTAATTTGCTACAAGAATCTAAAGACTAAGTAATTTCTTTTTACATTTTAGTTCTTTATTTTATTTTTAATAATTATAAATATAGTTTCTGCGTTATTTGTAAATGTGTGTATTTTACAAAAAAATCAAACCATAAATGCACTCTCCAGCCTCGACACTGTCAAGAGAGTCCCAAGATTGGTAAAGGTCTGGTCACCCTACCTCATCCTGGCTTCTAAAATATAAAATGTCGTTAATAATTTGAACAGTTTTTTAAAATGAAGATATTTTACTTAATTGAATTAATTCACTTTAGTCTTATTGCTTGAACCTTTGGAAATCTAAAAATTTAACATGCCTGCTTTTCGTCGTGGTGTTGACAATTGGTTACAAAGCCCATAAACATTATGAAAAAACAAAAAACTTTTGTTGTAAAACGTCGAGGATCCTTGGCAAGAGAAGTTTTGTTGCAACATGAAAACGCTGGGCCACATTGTTCCAAAGAAATACCTCGAGTCATCAAAAAGTTAAAATTTGAAGTCACAAGTCAAGTGATGACCACATATATATATATATATATATATATATATATATATATATATATATTTGAAAAGTACTTAAAAACATATATATATATATATATATATATATATGAATCCCCAATGTATATATTGAAATTTTTTTTTAAAATACGCGGAAAAATATAAATAATAAATAATAAATGTCCAATTTTCTATTAATACACGGTGATTAAACACTTTTTTTTTGAGAATATCCCCATTAATCCAAACAATCTGGCAATCAAAACACAAAATTAAATGGGGAAGAAGAAACGATAAATTCAACCAAAGTAAGATTAGCAGAAAATAAAAATGAAAACAAAATTTGAAGGTAAAAACCATGGGTAAACATCGTCAGCAAAATTCCGTTACTTTCCTTACAAAATATTTCAATATTTTGAAGAGCTAAATTTCTCACGATCTTTTCTATTTTTTGTTGCTCGAGTTGGCCTCGAGCATTTCTGTCTTCGAAACAGTAACCGTGACTTTTAATACCGCAGCCAACTCGTAACGTATTAGTTTGATTAATGCAGGCCATGCCAGCCTGTTTAACTTCCTTCGTTTAATTTCCTCATTTATTTATGCACAAATAGGACAATACGAACAACAATGATAAATACAATTAACTGGATGGTGTGTCATAATTCTAAAAGATAGGAAGTTTTACAGAATGGTTAAATTTAGGTTTAATGTGACATATTTATCAACCATTTGTAAAAGCTTACCTTCTAAATAATACAGCATTTATACTGGGAATTAGACATTTTTCACTGACAACAATATACACCAACTTGCCGGCCCTTTCTGTGGTTAGTTTATTTATTTTTTTATTATGCCGAAATCCGTATGAACTAAATGTTCTCCCCGTCACCGCAGAACTAGCTGGAAGACCCAATAAAGCAATAAAAACATCCTCGAGATGATTTTCTATTCCTCTCCTCCATGAGATTGGATAGACTGTTCGTGTTCCATACAATATCCATGCCCCATGATTCTTATTTATCCAAATAGTTTTTAAATTAAAATAACGTCTTTGTTATGGTTAGATATAAGAGTATCGATAAATTTTATTGCTTGTACATGCTCCATGTTATTTGGATTTTTGCTAAAGTTTGGATCCAATGCAGCAGGGTGAACAGGTTTCAATAAAATATTTTTTCTGTTTTCAAATGCGGTCAGCAGGTCATTCTCCGTACTTCCCTTTATTGGTAATCTTTCATTATTACATCTAACACATTTTTCTATTTCTTCTTGTATTTCTTTGACAGCAAGAAGTACTTTAGACATAGTTATATTACCACTTTTCAAAATCCATTTTACTATAGGTTGCAAGATTTTTTGTATCTTTTCTAGCATGACCATCCAAAAGATGATATTTTACAGCTTCAGAAGAGATTAATTTTATAGGCTTCCTGACTAATTGCCAACATTTTCAACGTTTAACGGGTTGTTTTGATTATCTTGTTTTTACTTTTTTTAATTTCTTTGCATTAATTTTCCAGCATAACTAGAGACAACTTCATAATGTCTCCAATGAATTCATTTAGTGTAAGAAGTGCGCAGGACAACAAGATAATGTAAGGAAATTCTTCTAGACAAATTTTTTGGCTTTTTCCATACTGGCCGCATTATCGGATAGCAATCCGACAACTTTCGAGTCCGATATTTTTAATGTATTTTAGCATTTCTGCTGCAATATACTCTCCTTTATATCTATCTATCCCAGATGTCATTGTTCTGAATATCAAAACAAGAAAAAATATCCTCTTATTGAGAATTTTCTACTATTGAAAAAGGTCATCCCGATACATAAATGGCTGAAGGCAGTTTCTCGTTCAAAAAGTCTGCTGGTTTTCGTCAATTGTATCGATAAAATGAATTTTGAAGACATCAAAATTGTGCTAGTACTTGCAAAACTTGTCTAGTTGTCTCAAGCTGGCATTAAATTAAGTGCTATGACATTTTTGCTTGCAATATACACAGGAAATACTGTCTTATTTTGTTTACTTTCTTTTCTGTAATACTTCCATATTTGACTTTTATTTTCCGATTATTAATTTTTATCTTGATACCATCAAAGACAGATACTGTAATTTATTCAAACAATTACAAATTTAAAATACAAAACAGAGACATGGTAAATATCAGAGATTCCTAAAGTTTAATTTGCTGCATATTTCTGCGTAAAGACATATTCGGTATTTTTATTCAGTGCACCACAATTCTAAAAAGCTGACATTTGTTTTTGGGCCGGTAGCTATAATTACGTGATTGTCAAAAGCCCAAGGCTTGTCAAAAGATTTGCTAATTCTCTGTATGCTTAAAGCTACATAAAGAAAAATACTGTGTAAAGCGTTTTTAGAGACGTTTTTCATTTATTAAAATCAACCAATTTTCGGTTTAGTATTTTGTTGGTACCGATTTGCTCTTGGGAATTATTTTGCGATGGTATTTATTTGAAAACATAGGTACGTACTTTATTTTGTATTATGGCAGTTACGTATTTTAGTAATTGAAGTAACTATTTTTTGTATTTATCCTTAAGACGATCCTTTCATCAAATATACATTTCACACGCTTCCAGGATTCGCCCGATTTTCCACAGTATGACGAAGCCATTTGCCGAAATCGAAAATAAATCTAGATATGATAAACTTTGCTAACCCTATTAAGATAACCTGAATATTGGCTGAACAGAAATCGAACGAAAACGAGGTTCATAAAAAAATACTCGGAATGGCTAAATGAGATAGAAAGATATGAACTTCGCTTGCGCTGGCCCGAAAAAGTTCACTTTACTAAGGTACCAAAGGTATGTGGAAATAAGGTGTTTTCAAAGAAGTATTATAAGTTGGGTATTCAATCCAGGTTTACAGAGAAAAGAACATATAAACCAAAAAGCAATGATTATAATAATTAATATTATTATTATCATTCCTCCTAGCTTGCTGAAATTCATAAAAATAATGTTCTACGACTCCCGGATGTAAATTTTCAACGTTAAAAATGTTTCCCTGTATCTGGCGTCTGTTACACAAAATCAATTCGAATATTAAGAAAGAAACAGAGAAATATGATACAAAATTAAAAATCCTTTATAGTAAAGCTACTCACGCTCAATCTAAATTGGCTTGAAAAAGGTAATAAGTATTCAACGCTTGGTAGAGGGTTCAGAAGGGATACTGGCGTAATTTGATGGAAGAAGTTATGGAAGTGAGAAATTGCTGACATATTTTAAAAAATCTAACATTGCTTTCTGTTGTTTTTAAAATAAAATATAATTAATTTTCGAACATATGGATTTTTAAAGAATAAAGTTAAAATAGCATATAGGTTTGTCACCATAGATCAGCAAAAGTCGGAGATTATACTTGTGCGCTCTTCTTTTTAAATGTGCTAATATTTCAAAAAGCTTTACTTAGTCTAAAAGGATTAAGATTGCAGATTTATAGAATCTACTTCAATACATTTGTAAACAGCTTATAAAACTAGTAAGAGAAATCATATTTTTCCTGATAAATATAAACATTACTAGAAAAAGATCATAAGTAAGAATTAGATATCTTCCGAGCTTTGGATAGAGTAATCCTAATAACATCCAAGCACCGCCTTTTTTTGAGCGGGCAAGTTGCCTTTAAGCAGCGCCAAAAACATAACAAGTATAAACCCCTTCAACATAATGCGGATTGGTTTGAAACCAAACAATACTGCTAGTCCCTTCTGGTCCATTGTTACCTTTAAGTGCCTTATTAGTATAATTTGACACCCCGACCCGAGGGCCCCAATGTTACCTCAAACAGGTACGTATTTTAAATATTGGTTTTGTGCCTTCATATTTTAATTAGTTTAAATATTACTTTGGAGTGGTTTACATTAAGATTTTAAACTATGGCGAAGGTGGCTTGCATTGTCATTTAATTGAAAATTTGAATGGTGAAAATATTTAAATAGAGGAGCATCTACAAAACGTGTATGGGAAAAATACTATAAGGCAGTTTAAGAGCCAAAGACAAAGCACAAAAAAAAGTTTTTAAACGTTTACGAAAGACTTTGGAAAGAAATTATAATACAGATGCCTTTAAAGAGTCTATACTTTTAAACAAAACATCCAGAACGACCGTTTATAGCCTTTAAAAATAAACTAACTAAAAACAGAACAATCTATTATCTGGACGAAACTTGATGTGACGCCCATTAAACTGTAAAGGTAAGAGGATCAGTATATTACATTGTGGAGGATGTGACGGTTGGAGTAGGAGCCTTACTTTTGAGTGCTAAAAACATAAAAAAAAGGTCCGTTAGATTACCATCAAGATATGGACAGCTCTTTTTTTGAAGACAGGCCTAACGCACCTTGGTTATCAGCTAATATAAAAACTTTTATGATACAACGGCATAACTAGCGATATAAACCAACTAGGCAAATTGAGGACTGGAATAATTATAAACAATTAAGAAATTTTACTTTAGTTACAATCACGAGACAGAAAAAATATACCTTGATTCCTTGTGTAACGAGAAAAACTCTAGAAAAATTTGGTCTGCGATTAAAAATTTCAATGTTTGTGAAAATAAAAATAATTGCTCGATTCCGAGCCAGATATCTGACCCTAGTGGTATTAAAAATTTGTTTGTTACTTTTCTCCAAAATGTCTCGAACTCTGATGAAAGAATTGACTATTATTCTAACAATGTTTTTAACCAACAGTTGAAATTTTCATCTCGAAGGGTAGAAGTGGCTGAAGTGAATACTATTTAAATAATATAAAAACAAATGCTACTGAGGCTGACGAGATTTTTCCGCTAATGCATAAGTATTGTAGTCCGTTTATTGATCAATATTTAACTTATATCATAAATTGTAGTCTTGAAATAAACTACTTTCCTAAATTATGAAAAATATCAATCAGAAAACCCGTGGCAAAAGTTTCCAAACCTTCAACTTTTAAATGATCTTCGAGTTATAAGCATTCTGCCTGCGCTATCAAAAATATTTTAGACAATAATCTATATATAAATGTATACTTAATGTACTATCAATAGTGTTATTCCAAATACACAATGTGGTTTTCGCAAAAATTTTAGCCAGTCTGTTACCTTAGTTAATGTTACAGATGACATAATTCGAGCATGGGATAAAAAATAAACTCCTTGATTTTACAAAGGCATTTGATACGATCAGTCATAATTTACTGGCTGCCAAGCTAAAAGACTATGGATCTGATAATAGCTCTTCTCAATTAATTAAATCATATTTATCCGACAGGTTTCAAAAAATTTACTCAAGCAATAAATTTTCGAGCAAGCGGAGTGCCACAAGGCTCTATTTTGAAAATTCTCTTGTTTTTCGTTTATACGTCTGATATCTTGAAATTATTATCTTTTTGTAAAGTTCAAGCTTTCGCAGAGGATACCCAGTTATATTGTTGCTTGATTATGAACTTGCTGAATCATATAGAAACCCCGTATCAACTTTCTAAGGGTCATAATTTGAAACTGAACCCTTCTAAGTCCTGTCTTTTAGTATTTGGCAAAAATAATAATTTAATATTTTTAAAAAATAACCTCAATATCTCCATTAGTGGTTCAAGATTAAGTTTTGTTGACTCTGCGAAGAACCTAGGTTTAATATTGGATAGTCAATTAAGGTTTAAAGAGCATCTAAAAAAATAGTCCAAAAATGTTATGTCCCTCAAAATGTTATACAATGACAGATATATTTTAAATGTTAATTTGAGGAGAAACTTGTGCGAATCGCTTGTATTATCAAATTTCAATTTTTGTGTACGGTTTTTGCCTTGACCAGGAGAGCAAGAATCGGATACAAAGAGTGCAGAAAGCGTGTGTTAGACTTGTTTATGGTCTTAAGAAATATGATCACATTTCTGAATATTTCAAGAAAATTAATTGGCAGAAAATGGAGGCTCGAAGTCGAAGAAACTTACATTTATGTACCTTTTGAATAAAAACAATTAAAAATCCTGCATCTTCCTTTTCCATTCGTGAGCGCTTGGTTTTTCGTCATGACATTCGCAATTTAAATCTCTGAAATAACGAACGGTTAATCATGCCTCATCATCAGAGTGCCATTTATCAGAGTGGATTCACTCACAATGCAGAACATCATTATAATAGCTTTCCGGACAACTTGCTAAACCTTAATAGTAACACTTTCAAAACGAAAAATTTATATTAAAAATTTATCAACTTTGCAGAATATGATAAATTAGTTTGCTTCTCAGAGACCTATTTGTGTTTTTCTTTTTATGTTTAATGTTCTTTTTTTATTTGTTTTTCTTTTGTTTTTGTTAACGTATTTTTTTATTCACTATAGAATTAGCTATTTTAATTTTAATTTAGTTGTTCTTTTAATTTTCTTATGTAAACTATCTTTTTTGCGCAATTACTTAATGATGACTTAAATAGTTTTTCATTTTAATTATTATAATTATTTTTTTAGTTCTTTTTTGTTTTCACTTGGCTCAGTTGAGTAGCTATTAAAAGCTAGACGGCACCAGGTGTAAACATATATTTACGTACTTTATTACATTATGTATTGTGTCTATATATTAATAAAAGGCAATATTTATTTATTTATTTTCAGAAACTCTATTACCCAGATTAACATAACAGTGTAACTGTCATGGACAATGGACTCACATCATTCCAGAGCGATTATACTATTTTTTTTAACCATAAAATTTGAAACAATCTTTAAAATAAATAATTGGCAAAATTTAATTGAGTTCGGATAAATTAAAAAATAAGTTTACCAAAAATATGTATTTACAGTAGGATCAGCCTGTGCGCGCTTAAGCTACATCAGTATTGTGTTAAATGAATTGTTTTATTATGGAATAACTAAGCCCGATGTCATTCATATCTAATACGTAAATCTGTTTCCAAAGATTTCCTTTAAGGCGACGTTGTATTGCAAACATTACCTGAGCGTACGCTTCGTTTAACACCGCCAATTTAGGTGAAATACAGTTACGGCCGAGCTTATAGCTAATTATACAATAAATTTTGCAGACTACCGTGCAACGTTAACCGAAAGTGATTTTTCGGACGTACGATAGTCCCCTAAGGCAAATGGGTTTACATATTGAATGAATGGGCGCAATCAAATTACTGGCGTTCATCTAAACATATACAAAAGCTATTTTCGACCGGCGCCGGTAAATAATTCATTTTTAATGAACGTAGTGTTCCTCTGTTTATTGTCGAATATATTCGATTGAAGAATTGCTTATTAATTGCATTGGGGAGTCTTAACTTCCTTGTGATGTACGTGAGTAGTTGTTTTTAAAGAATCGCGTGACGTTATTCCACCTACGAATAAACGGATAATGTGGAGGAGCAAATTAGGATTATTAAAAATTCTCTGAGGGTCCAAATTATACATTGTTTTTTCAGTAAAAAAAAATTGCTTAAATTTATCTTAAACTACTTCTCAACATAGAGTGTGGTCATTTAAGTGTGCAACATATGTCATTTAAGTGTGCAACATATGTGGTCATTTAAGTGTGCAACATATATTAATTATACAATCAAAATAAAAATATTGCCATAAGTTGGTACATCCTTGATAATCATATAAAGTGCAGGTACTTAGAATGGTTGCAAGTCAAACAGCATACAGGGTAGGTCAAAAAATATTAAAATGATGCAAGAGTAAAGTACCCTTATTTCGAATGTTTCAGCAAAATGTTGTTAAGAAAAGTTGATTTAGCATCAAGTTATGCCTGGATACCAAAACATAGCGTCTTGAGAAAAAATTTTTTTTTTGTTTTTGAAAAATTGATTTTTTTTGATAATTATCATAAACACTTTCATTTTTTAATCAAAATCAGATCAGATTCGCATAACTTCGTTCAAATTTAAGTATACTTGTAAAATTAACTTGGATTTTTATTTTTTTAGGGAATTACAAACTTCAGGTTTGTTGCAAAGTTCGCCAATATTCTTTTTAACAAGATGAAACATTTGTGAAGAAAATATGCTCATTAAAAAACTTTCATTTGAAGTGCAAAACTATAAAATTGTTATTAAATAACTGCACACATTAATTGACAAACCTGAAATCCTATACTAAGATAATCGCGGATACCCACTGAAAAAACAAATGGGCTAGAAAAATTATAACAGTTCGGTGGCGTTAATATTTCATTCTAGAAGAACAATTATATTATTACATATTAACTTTATTTGATTTAAAATGCCTCCTCCAAGACAATTAACGCTAGTCAAGAAGGCACAATTAGTTTTGATATGTGGGGATAATTATAAAACAATCCGTGACGCAGTAGATATTTTCAATGAACGACATCCAGACAAACAAGTTCACTACTCAACTGTAAGTAGAATTTTAATAAACTTCAAACAGAGAGGATCTTTAGACTATAAATATAAAAATAAACGTGCCAAAACTGTTTGTACTGAAGAAAATCAATTGACGGTACTTATACGGGTATTAAGAGCATTCTCAACAAAAAACAAGTTTCATGCTTATAGACCAATGTTTACTTGCAGGGTTCAAGAACGAGACTATGACATCTACTACGATTTCTGCATATGGATTCAAGGACAAATAGAAGATCAGCGTGATTTTCATAAACACATTCTTTTTGGAGATGAATCCACGTTCACAACAAATGGCACTGTCTCTTCCCAAAATTGTAGGTGGTAGTCGGACGCAAATCCAAATTTTGTTATTGACAACAGAAACCAGTATTACCAAAAAACAAACGTGCAGTGCGGTATTATCAACGAAAAATTATTGGATTTTTTTTCGCCGAAACCTAACTGCTGGTACCTATTTACTGTTTCTGGAAAACGAAAAATCGGATTTTTTGGACAATATAAGTTTACAAGAACGGTATAAATTATGGTTTGTACATGATGGATGTCCCGCTCATTCTACTAGAAATGTTTCTGAATGGTTAAATGGGAAATTTGGTACTAAATGGTTAGGACGAAATACCGATCCACGGTGGCCTCCTCGTTCCCCAGATTTTAACCCATTACATTTTTTTCATGGGGATACTTAAAGCAAAAAGTTTATAAGGATCGACCATTTAATAATGTTGAGGAACTTAAAATTCGATTCGCTTCCATTGCAGAAATATTCCAGAAAATATCTTGCGATCTACTTTTAGTGAATTTTATGACCGGACAATTAGATGCTTTGAACGAGAAGGTGGGCACACATTCCTTAAATGTTTTTTTACTTCATGCTGATTTGTTAATTGTTAAGTTATAATAAACATTTTTGGTGCATTAGATTTTTTGTTAATACTAATTGACATTAATTCACTTTTAACTCTCATTTGTTTTTTCAAGGATTTCCAGTTTGTCAATTATGTGTAAGGTTCATTAATAAATATTTGAAATGAAAATTTTGCACTTCAAATGAAAGTTTTTTAATGTGCATATTTTCTTCAGAAATGCTTCAACTTGTTAAAAAGAATATTGGCGAAATTTCCAAGTTGTGTTTAATATCGTTCCAAAAAAAAATCCAAGTTAATTTCACAAGTATATTAAATTTGAACGGAGTTATGCTAAACTGATCTGATTTTGATTAAACTATGAAAGTGTTTATGATAATTATCAAAAAAATCAATTTTTCAAAAACTTTTTTGATTTTTTTCCAAAAAAAAATTTTTTTTTCTCAGGAGGCTATGTTTTGGTATCAAGGCATAACTTTTGATGCTAAACAGCTTTTCTTAATAACATTTTGCTGAATCTTTCGAAATAAGGGTACTTTACTCTTGCATGAATTTAATATTTTTTTAACCTACCCTGTATGCTGTTTGACTTGCAACCATTCTAAGTACACTATATGATTATCGAGGACTTTTGGCAATATTTTTATTTTGGTTGTGTAGTTAATAAAAAAAATTCCCATATGTTGCACACTTAAATGACCACACTGTATATTCGCCATTTACATTCAAACATTTATCGTAGCTTGTCACAAGCTTCTGTATACCACTATCTAGCAAATCGGCGTCCAACGCATTCATCCAGTCTGTAACCCCTTTTTTTTTCTTCATCATCTGTATTTCATCGATGGCCTGCTAAAAATCGTTTTAAGTAGAGAAAGAGAAGTTAATCACTAGACATAAGATCTGTGCTGTAGGGTGAATGATCAAAAATTTCCCAACTAAATTACGTCAAGTTGTTGTATGGGACCGGCAGTGTGTGGTCGTTCATTGTCATGCAACAAAACAAGTAAGAAGACCTAACCGTTTATTTTTTATGGTCCGTTCGTAGACTTTGCAGTGTAGCACAGCAAGCAGCTGCGTTTACTGTTTTTCCTTGCACCATAAAACCCACGAGCAAAATGCCGTACCTATCCCAAAATACACATGACCTTCTGGTTGGATAACATCTGTTTCAATTTCTTTGAACTGCATCGATTCCTGTTTACTCTCTGGTTTGACATAAGGAATACAGGTTTCATCTTCTGTCACAATATGGTCAATACATCATTGTAGCGCTGCAACAATGTCATTTCTGCTGCCAGGCGCTTTACCTTAAGCATCAATAAGCATTTTCGATACCCATCTTGCGCACATGTTGCGATAATGCAATTTTTCTGTTTTCAATTTTATTTAACAAAGATCGTGAAATGTATGGAAAATGAGTGGTCAATTCCGAAATTGTAGTCCTTGTGTTCGCTGACTGACTAGAGATGGCCTCCCACTTCGTTTTTCACCGTGCACATTTATGTCCTGTCCTGTCAGTACCACCTTACGATACCTTCACTTATTGCATTTTACAAACTTACCGATAAATCTCCACTAGTCGAACATTTTTTACATTTAAAAACTTAAGCATCAACCGTATCTCACAACTCGACGGATTTTCTATAATTTCGTTTATGTTGACAGTACGTCACAAGATCATTGTCAACGAGAAACGAGTCATTTATTATCCAAGGCCTTCTTATTTAGCAATGGAAGTTTTCTGGCCAGATAACTCGTACATTTCCTACCTTTTGGAAAAACGCTAACGTTGTACCAATGCCAAAAAATAGTAACGCATGCTCATTAGCCATTTTCGCCCCATTAGCTTATTGTGCTCCTTGTCCAAGATACTGGAAAAAATAATTAAATTAACCCCTTACTTCAACGATCATCATATTCTTCTAGCTACCGCACTGTTGACCGAAATGGATGATCTACTAGGGGCCCGTGATAATCATAAAAATTCTACAGCAGAGCCTTTGACACCCTACTCTCTATGGCGTCGGCGATATGGCTCTACAGTTCATGCGTAGATACCTCAAGGGTAGAACATAAAGGGTGGTCTTTGGTGAGTTAAAATTGAATAAAAGTATTATAAAATATTAAAGATTGATTTTAATATTATTAAACATTGAAGGATTAAGGGGAGAGGACTTTGAAACTCGGCCGCTAGATGGATTTGGTGGTACTCTTCGGTTTTCCAAGGTCTATAGGGCTGGGCTGCCGTCGGGGTAAAAATATAAAAAGTATGCGCCACCTGTTTTTATGGCCCTTAAAAGAGACCGGATGAACTTAAGAAAAACAGGAAAACTACAAAAACTTTACAATAACACCAATATCCTTAATATTGAAAAATATATTTACGAAAACTTACCGTTATAGCCCTGTTTATACATAGATTATAGTCACACTTAGTTCATATAAAGTTTAATAAATGAGATTAAAGACATATTATTAATTATTAACTTCTCTTACGACTATTTCCTGAGTATGAACAAAAGAAAGAGAGAGAGAGCTGTCTATAAAATATAGGAAGAGGTCGTAAGACGTGACGTAACCTAACCTAGGATTCTTCCAAATAATTTTGAATGTTGCACTTAAATTTTTATATATTTAATAATAAGTTGTACGAGAGAAAGACCCCTTTTACAAATAAATATGCAAATTCATAAACCAACAGTGCGGTGTACTGAGTGCTATTCGTTAAAAGTTAAAAACTAGACATGATTTAAAGTGTTTCGTTAAAGATCATTATATATTAATTCTATTATCAAAATGGAATTGGCTCTATTTGGCACATAATAACACTAACAGACAGTCAAGTATGTTTCCAAGACAACACACACAGATAAAACCTGAAGTTGATTATATTTGATACGTAGAAGAGTCTGTCGAGGATCTCACAACAGCATCGAGGATGTACGTATGGTTTGCAGGCCTAGTTTCATACAGCTTGAAACATGACTCCTGAGGGACTGCAAGCAAGCTTCAGAGTGACTGTGCTGCTGCTAAATTTCATCAGCACACAAGAACATTGGACCAAAACACCAAATAAAAAAAGGCCTACAAGGAACAAATCAAGCAATATACACTTTAGTTTTAATAATAAATATTTGTGAAAGAATGATGAAAATGAGACTTACAAATGATACATTGGCCTTTTCAAAGAGTCAAGAACATGTGACTTGGAATGAAAAATGGGTTTCTTCCACGAAAATTCTAATTTTAACTCAGCTAGCATAGCTATAGGACACTTAAACAATAAGTCACCCAAAACAATTAGAATGGACCCATTTCTCGAAGAAAAATCGGCAAAAATGCCCTAAAGACAACCAAAAGTTCCAGAATATGGTCTGCCTTTTTTTTTAACTCTTCCTGTCACTTTTTCTTTCTCCTGTTGGAGAGAAACATAGAGATTTTTGATACAACCCTGACGTTGGTACTACTAATTGTCAATGAAGTTGACAGATATTTCAAAATTAATTTAAATTTAGATAAATCTTATTTTTGTTTTGAGATAATTAGGATATACCAAAATGTTAGTTAAAATTACAATGGTAATTTCCTATTTCCCTAATTCCTAACCTTATTGTTTGTTATTGTTTTTACTAAAGTTTATGTAATGTGCTTTCTCTTAATTTCAGGAAAATGTCAGCTTTATTTCTACAAAGGGGCTTGATGCTACTGAAAAACAACAAATACAGTAAGAGCTATCACCAGAATACAAGGTAAACTTTGATTTCTTTTACTTAACTTAAAATTGCTAATTTTAATAATTTGTTTCAGAATGAGAAGAATGTGCCTATGGAGGTCTCCACCACTTGGTTTATTGTTATAAAGTTAACCTAGGATTACTGAGATTGTGATTTTAAATTTTGAATTAAACGATAAAAAAGCATTAAATATGTGTCTTATTTCAACTGTGAAGATTCTAGGAACTGGTGAGCATATTTTATAGATATTATCTTAAATAAAAATATAGCAAAATTCTAAATTTCTGTTAGGAAAATATAACCCGTTACAAGTGACGAGGCATCTGATTTCATGTCTACTAGCAGAGGAGTGCCACAAGGAAGCATATTGGAGCCCCTTCTGTTTTCAGCATATACTACGGGTTCCTGTATCTCAAATTTTGTTCATCTCATCAATATGCCGATGATATGCATTTTATGCTCACTTTCAATCCAGCAATCTTGTCGAGATATCTGCAAATATGCAAAAATGATCTTGGCATCGTATCGCATTTATCTGCCATGCATAGCCTAAAACTGAATGAAAGTAAAATAAAAGTAGTTATTTTTGGTAACGATAAATACATAATCGTGCAGAATGGAAACTTTTCATTAACCTTGAATAATCAAAAATAAACCTTTTCAGGCTGCTGTAAGAATTTGAGAATTCACATGGATAGTAACCTTAAATATGATACTCATGTCTCGGAACAACTTAAGAAGGCCCATTATAAATTTTCTTTCTATACCTACAAAGATGTTATTTTCCACTCGAGTAAGACTGAGACTGTGCGATTCACTAATATTCTCCGCTATAGGTTTGGTCATTGACAAGAATAACCCGCGGAAGTTGCAAAATTCTCGTATTTGTTTTTGTTACGGACTTCGGAAGTGCGATCATGTTACAAACTCTTTTTGTGATTCTAAGTGGCTATATCTTGAAGAAAGATTTGAACATCACATGGCATCCCTAATTTTCAGGGTCAGACAAACCGCAACCCCTTCGTATTTGTTTGAACAGTTACGCAAAGGCTCTTACGTTCACAACCGGGACACCAGACTTATACCAAATCCCAAAACATAATACCGCTTGCTTTCGAAACTCATATTTAGCCGCTAAATTTTTAACTCTGTGCGGAATCACATCAAGTCTTGTCACATATCGGAAAATGGCTTTTTAATACATTTCTAGCATTTTATTATAGTAGGGCATGAAATCCTAACGATAAAAGGAAGAAAAAACGGTTGACAAGTTCGAATGAATGTATTTATCTATTTACTAACTACGACAAATGTTCAAACAAATTACCTCCATTTTCTAAACAGAAGTACGCCCGTCTCACGGTAGACTCCAAAATATGACTTAACATTTCAGGAGTAATTGTATTAAATGCTGCCCCTACTGATTGACATAATTGTTCCTCGTTATCAAAACATTCCTTAAATACCTCATTTTTTATGTAGTCCCACAAGAAAAAGTCCAAGGGAGTTAGGTCCGGGGACTTTGGAGGCCAAGGTGTTTCACTGTAAGTCCCAATGTATCTTCCTTCAAACCGTTCAGCTAAATATTGGCGAATTTCTATGGAGTTATGGGCTGGAGCACCATCTTGTTGGAACCAACAGCCGTGTACAGCGCCTAACGGTAAATTATCTAATGCATGTTCTAAATAGTGCCTCGAGATCTCAAGGTACCGCTCGGAAGATAATGAATTGTGATAGAAAATAGGGCCTATAATCTTGCTACTAAAAATCCCATACCAAATATTAAATCCAAAGCGATCTTGTTGTCTGGATGGTCTATTTACACGTGGATTTCGTTATGTCCAATAGTGGGTATTGCGCCTGTTAAAAATACCGTTATTGGTTACCATGCTTTCATCAGACCAAATCACTTTATAAGGAAAATTAAGACTGTCTTCACACATCCTGGTATGCCACTCACAAAAATGTTTACGTCGTTCATCGTCACCCGGTTTTAATCCTTGACATATTCGGAATTTGTAAGGTTTAAATTGATTTTTCGTTAAAATAAATTCAGCTGTAGATTTAGCTACCCCCGTCTGGTTTTCAATTTCTCTGGGGGAAGTTTTTGGATTTTCTATAACAGATTGTAGAACGTCGTATTGGTTTTCTTCATTGGAAGGTTTTTGTCGGGATAATACAGGCTTTTTAAATGATCTATATTCTTTTAGATTAAATAGCAAACGCCGAAAAATACACTTGTCAGGTTGTCTCCGCTCTGGGTATTTGTTAGAATACATGCGCTCGGCTCCTACATAATTTCTTTGGCATAAAGTGTAGCAAGATTGCATATCACATTTTTCTTCGTTTGTAAAATTACCTCCATCCAGTGTAGAATAAAATAAACTAAAAAACGACAACAACAATAACAATACAAACATTTACTTGTTTGAATATCTGTTAAATAAATGAATACATTCATTCGAACTTGTCAACTGTTTTTTCTTTTATCGTTAGGATTTCATGGCCTACTATAATAAATAGCTAGAAATGTATTAAAAACCCATTTTTCTGGATAAAAACGTAAGTAACCATATTTTGTAGTACATCGTTGAATTCTCGTTTCCGAGATCCTCATGCTGTGCATCCTTATTTTGAACACACTGTATAATAATATTGTGTATTCCTTTTTACTGTGTATTGTTAGGTAAATATTATATTAGTAATAGTAATCGTAATAGTAAAATTTAAAGGTGGTTAGATAAGCAGATCTGCTGGATCTCGGCACTCCTCTAGAATGTATTTTGTTTTGTAACTTAAATAATCTAATAAAATCCTTTTGAAATTGAATTTGCCTCAATCGCATCATTTGCTTAAAATATATCTGCGATAGGAACTTGGTTTGTGGACATGCTATGCATTTCACAGCTGTGCCCTCGATAAGACAAAAACTCGTACAATACAATTAAAAATTTTAACTGGAACATCTACTAGCATGGCTGGCTAAACATGAAGAACAGATAGAAAATGCACTCTGCTGGGTTTATCCATTCAGCAATCGCAACTCGCAACCCCCCATCCAAAGCTGCAATTGGGGATAAAAATACAAAATCTCAACACGAGATTTTGCAACTCCTTATACAGTGTGTATCAGCCAAATGGAATAAATTCGATAATAAATAAATGGGGGCGTGTTCGGAAAAACGCTTGGACCCGTCGATTGGTATTTTTAGTTGCTCATTTTCTCCAATAAAAACTTTTTATACAGGGTGTGTCCTGTAACAGTGGTCAATGCCAACTTTCTTATTTCAAATGCAACACCCCGGATATTATTTAATTTTTGGATTCTTTAGGAGATTCTAAACATATTTTATGTTCAATGTCCTATACCTATCTTCAACTATTTCGGCAATATTAAGTGTTTTCAAATTTATTGCAAAAATTAAGATTAAAAAAATAAAATTATTTATTTCTTCATAATGTATAAACAAAAGTAAAAAGTTAATTTAGGAACTGTTGAATATGCTCGCCGCGAACGTCTTGGCAAATTCCTAATCTTAAATAGAAATTTCTTCTAACGTTATTTAGCATCTCAGGCGTGACCGATCTAATCGCAAGCGTTATTCGTCTTCTTAAGTCAGCTAAGTCGAGGGGTTTAGTTTTGTATACAACATTTTTAATATGTCCCCATAAGAAAAAGTCTAATGCGGTCAGATCAGGGGATCGCGCTGGCCACTCTATCGATCCTCGTCTCCCTATTCACCGATTTGGAAATATTCCGTTGAGGTACTGCCGGACATTAATTTGGTAATGGGGCGGTGCTCCATCTTGCTGAAACCATATCATATTCGCTGGAACTTGTGGGTTTGCTGGATCCGGATACAAATTTGTCAAAGTTGGCACGACATTATTTTGGAGCAGTGCTAAATAATTATCGCCATTCAAATTGCCGTGAATGAAAAAAGGGGCCTATGATATGATCCCTAACAATTCCTGCCCAAACATTAACCTTTTCAGGATATTGAGTATGTTCTTCGCTGATCCAGTGAGGATTTTCCCTAGACCAATAGCGGCAATTTTGACGATTTACATGACCGTGAAGTGTAAAGGTGCACTCATCCGAAAACAAAACATGTTCTAATTGAATAACATTGTTATCTAACATAGCCATCATTTGTTCACAAAAATAAGTTCTCCTATCATAATCGTCTTCCATGAGCTCCTGAGTTGGTATCACTTTATAGGGATGCATTTTATTTTCTTTTAATGTTCGAATAATCGACGAATGGCTAATATCGAACATTGCGGCGGCTTGGCGACTAGAAATATGTGGGTTTTCCTCAAACTCAAGCATAATATCCAATTTAGTATCATCATTTATTGAATTGGCAGCTGCTTTTTTTATCTGCCTCACATGTCCAAGCTCGCGAAACTGCTTTTTTATATTACTAATTGTCCCTTGGGATATATGCGGCAAATTTGGAAATTTTTCGTGAAATAAGCGAGCAACTTCCACTTGTGTTCGTGTGTTATCTCCATAACCAATCATTTGTAGAATTGTTATTTTATGCATTTCTGTTAAATGAACCATTTTTCTGATATTAGGTATTATGCAGTTA
Source organism: Kuschelorhynchus macadamiae (assembly GCA_030620095.1). Classification (NCBI taxonomy): domain Eukaryota; kingdom Metazoa; phylum Arthropoda; class Insecta; order Coleoptera; family Curculionidae; genus Kuschelorhynchus; species Kuschelorhynchus macadamiae. The sequence continues at coordinate 359,187 of JAUTXW010002144.1, read as the reverse complement.
ACGAAATTTAAAAGACTATGACACTGACACTGACAACTACTGTCTTGCAAAGAGAAAGGCCAGGCATTTTACACAAAAGTAAACAAAACTTAAAAGTAAACAAAACTGGCTCTTTTTGTTCCATATCAATAAAAAGGAACGCTAAAATGGTTTTTGCTTACATTCTTAATATGAAGACCTAAATGGTAAATAAGTATTGAGTGTGTTGTAACGAATTTTTGTAATCAAATAAATAGTTCAGTAACCAGAGCCACTTTCATGAATAATAATAAATTCGAAATAAATAAAATAAAAATAAATTTGAAAACACTTAATATTGCCGAAATAGTTGAAGATAGGTATAGGACATTGAACATAAAATATGTTTAGAATCTCCTAAAGAATCCAAAAATTAAATAATATCCGGGGTGTTGCATTTGAAATAAGAAAGTTGGCATTGACCACTGTTACAGGACACACCCTGTATAAAAAGTTTTTATTGGAGAAAATGAGCAACTAAAAATACCAATCGACGGGTCCAAGCGTTTTTCCGAACACGCCCCCATTTATTATTATCGAATTTATTCCATTTGGCTGATACACATTGTATGTTCTTAGATATAAAAGTTCCATATGCCAAAAGTGATTCTCATAGCAACAGTTGTGTATAATAGCCTACCTGATGAAATAAAAGACTTTAAACAATAGAGATTTTAAGAAAAAGTATAAACATATAAAAAATTTATTTTGTGCTTTTATTTTGTTAGTTACACTGACTTTTCTAGACATGTGGGATTTGTACCAAAATTTTATCAATATCTTAATATTACACTTTATTATTGTCATACAAGATATAACATTATTAATATTGCAGGAAACCTTATACATTTTGAAGATCAAAAAGATTCTCATTACACAAAACAACGTGCTAAGAAAACGTTTTGATGTTCCGAGATGCTGGTTTAACTTTAAATACGACGATGGCGCGAATAATTTGCGCTCCATAAAACATGAAACGGGCTCCATCGGGAAGTAAATTTAGACTCGAGCGAGAAATTTAAATACCATAATGGGGCCATACATTTCTTAAAAGTTTAGAAATCCTTACGAAAATTTAATGAAACGATATTCCGGGCGAAACAGAAACAAAATAAATTTTACTTCAGCGTGGAAATCCCTTAAAAATAAACTAAAAGCAAGAATGGTACGAAGTCGAGTATAAAAGAGTCCCCACAGTTCGGTTATTTAGTCCGGTTTTAATAGTACGGTTAGAAACAGGCGAAATAAAACGACACGGTTTTTTTCACATACTATGGTTTTTCGAACAGTCAAGTTAAAGTAGAATGAAAGCTTTCAAGGTATTGGTCAATTAAGAAATCATGGTTCTTGGGATTAGACCGTGTCAAACTGGAATTAATATCCGATGTTTCACTTTCAACTGCACGACGCATCTTCAGGAATCTTCACTCCACGAGATCTGAACACTGAATGAGTTTAGAGAGATTCATGCGGGCTTTTCTACCCGACTTGTGCTCGCCGAAACATAACCCTGTGTTAGGATCAATTTCGATGTGTGATGTAGACCGTAACGCGTATCTCTACTGAACTTTTTTGTATGTCTAAAAATTTTAATAGATTCTCTCACTTACTCCAGAACCTCCGTTTTTTTTACATTTATAATATGGCCAGGGTATGCTGGTGTTCAGCTACAGCAGATTGAGCAATTTGTTTGTGTTTAAAATGTTTAAAACATCGTTCATGTTCCTTAAGTCTAATGAATATTGAGCGTCCTGTTTCTTTCACATACATTTCTCCACATGAACAACATATTCTATATACTCCTTCTGTTTGAAAATCATTCGGGAACCACAAGGATTGTCCAACGTTATGTGTATTGAGGATTGTACGTATGTTAGACCGCCGAAGTAATCGTAAAGGAAGAACAACAATACCTTTCGCAAAGTTGAAAGGCTATATATTTTGTTCAAACGCGTAAGATCTTCAGGGCAATAGCCATTTCTTCTCAGAACAGAGTTTCGCTGATTCCGAGGTTAGAAAATCTTGATCAGAAATCGAAATGGCTCTAAATACTTTCTTCCTTTGAACAAATACATCTAGAAAGGGAATCGTTCCATTAGATTCAATTTCCACTGTAAATTGAATGAGAAGATTTTCCGGCCCATGAGGCCAAACAAAATTATCATCTACACATCTGAACCAGTGTTTTGGTTTTAGAGGATCAGATGTTAAAGCAATATTCTGAAAGGCCTTCATAAAGATATATTCGCTATTAAAGATGATAGAGGAGATCTCATAGCTCCCTCCGAGGTTTGTTCTACGTCTATTAAGTTATTATCAATGTTAATATGTTCCAATATAGATAATGCTTGCGATCCCCGAGAGATTTTGTACCTTTTCAAACGGGAGTATATAAAATGTCTTGTTCCTTTGGTGAAGTGTTATGTGGGAAAAACAGGACGCTCAATATCCATTAGTCTTAAGGAACATCAACGATGTATTAAAAAGAAACAAATTGTTCAATCTGCTGGAGCTGATACCAGCATACCATTGGCAATATATTAAATGTAAAATAAACCAAAGTTGTAGCGTCGATTCGAGGATTTGTAATGTCCTGAATTTTACACAAAACAAATCCTGTACCGTTGGCGCAGCCAAGATATTTACTGTCTCGAGACAGATCCGAGAGGCGGTTAAATGCTGTACGCTTGGCTGGATGCCATATATCAAATAGAAGCAAAATACAATGTGACTGGAAACGGAAATTGTTTTTTTTTAATTTCTTTTCGGGAAAATTCTAGAACATAGTGCGGATTATAAATAGGGGTGCAATAAAGAAGGTTTTTGAAATTCAAACAAATAGACATTTGTTCTGTATACCACAAGTAGGGAGTCTTTCAAAAAGGAAATGAGCCAGTTCTTCTTTTGAGTAGTCTTTTTGGTGGGAAATCAGCAACCAGTTTCTGGGATACATCTTTCTTAAAAGTTCATGAAGCAGAGCCCGTTTACACTGCAAACTTTGGTTTCGCCATTTATGGAAAACCCTTTTATAGCTAAAAAGGGTTCTTGAAATTGGCTTGGTTCCATTGAGAGCAATAACTTGAGTAAATGTCCTTTAATAGACGAATTTAGGATCCTACTTCTTCTCGAGTGAAGCATCAGCACCTCGATACAGCTTAACAAGAAGTCAGATAAGTTCTTTTATATCAACATATTACATAGCTATCCATATAACTTTATTAACATATAGAAAAAGTTTGCGTAAGGTTCCACGTAAACCTAGTGGACTTGGTAGGGGATCCTATAAATTCTGCATTAGTTACGACACACAAAATCCAAACAAAATTATATCACCTTACTATGTTTCATTCTTGACATTTAAAATATCTTTTTTTTGTTTGTCCGTTTGTTTTAATCAATATTAATAATTTAAAATCACAACGGATTGGCGTCCAATATTTGTTAAATATATAGCAATATGGTAATACAGGCCAGACATCAGGGGGTGTTCGCAAGCACAGCCAACTAAACAAAGAGCCGAACCTATGAGTGAGTTAGCTTGGAATCATATTAAACTGTTCGTTACAGATTAACCAGAATAATATTTATTAATAATAAATTGGCACCTAGCATTAACAAAAGTGCAATAACTGGCAAGCAAAGTAATCTTAACCCTAATAATTTACCTTTTGAGGTTAATAAGAATCAACTCAGTAATAAATTTTATAATTGAAAAATTAGAGAATCTATTGAAATTTTTAAACTTGGTTAAACTGCTCTGTTCATGAACTCTAATGAGAATGAAACACGTGTAGCGCGGTTACCAAACTTCATACCTTTTTTTGCAGACATGCCCACGATTTATTTTTCTTTCTCTTTTTAAGAATTCACCCCGTACAATCATCTTTCTCTTTTGATTCATCACCTTGGGCTTGAATGTCACGGCAGGTGACTAAGGTCACCTCTGTAGAGACGTCAGAAATTTACCCTAAATTTTGGGTTTCTTCTGGCCGAATTTACAAATGTGTGGCTGGTTACTGTCAGTGGGTCCACGTTTGTTTGTTTTCTAGGATTCTCATCAACTTTCCTATATCTTTTAACTTGATTAAACTGCTCTGCTGATGAAGTCTAATAAGACTGAAAAACGTATAGCGCGGTTACGAAACTTCATACCTTTTTTTGCGGACATGCCCACGATTTATTTTTCCTTCTCTTTTCAAGAATTCATCCGAACAATCGTCTTTCTCTTTTGATTTCTAAACATACAAAAAAATCAAAAGTGATACGCGTTTCGGCCTACATCACACGTGAAAATCGATTTTAATAATATAGAGAGCGCTCCAACGAGGACTGTACAGGGGCTTATTTTTCACCGATTCTGTATTTTCAAAAAAAAATCCAGAAGAGCCATTCGATATTTTTTTCTGTAGCATTCAAAAACTGTACCAAAAAATATTCGAACCAAAAATAGATGAAGAACGCCATGAAGTCTTTTTTAAACACAAAAACAAAAACACCCTGTTCTTTTATATGCTTTTTGGAAAAGTCTCATTTTATGTTTATTATGTTAAAACGATTTAGCTGTTTCAGAGCCTCTTCGGTTTGGGCGCTCACTCACATTAGTTAAGATATCGGTATCAGTGTAAATGCCTGCGGTTGATGTGGGTGAACTTTTACCACTAATTTCTTCTGTAATTACGTTAATGTTTTAATTTTTGGCTTTGTAAGATTTACATTCTAAAAAATATTTTGAAAACAAATTTAGATTTTTATTATAAAGTATAAGTTTTTGATACATTTTGATAGGTATCTTTTTATACAGGAAGATCGGAACGAGCAGGAGTGCAGACACTAGATGGATAGGTATCAAGTTAGCAATAAGTTAGTGGTCGTTAAACTCTCAAAAAAATGCGTATAAAAACAGTGAAAGTTTATTTATTTTTTTTAAATAATACAAAACCAACTACTCCAGGAATATAAAACAGTACAGAATACCCACGATTTACACATTCTAGGAAGCCAAAATCAAGGAACATTTGTAAAAGCAGATACGTCGCAGAAGCCCGCGCGATTTACAAGATTTACAAACCTTATTGAGGTAAAATAAGACCATGTGAAAATAAGCATCCGGAATTCATATTAATAACTAACATCATTCATTCGGAAGCATTTTCCATTTAGTAACATAAAGCCGCTAACCCTGGAGAAGGAAGTTAAGGGGTCCAAGAGCTTCTTATGGGCTACAGCGAGTGAATTTAATCCCCGCCGACTGAGAAATTAATTAATATCTAAAATGCAACTGGTTTCCCTTACAAGTAAAACGATAGACATAACAAAATAATTTTATGCGGACTATTGGAATCATGGCTAACATAAGCAAACTGTCTTTAAGTGCCAGGAACCCAAAGTACAGAGTTTTGCCCTCTATGTCGCGAATTTGGTAACATAAATACATGTGGTAATGGAAACACATATGGACTTATCTCCAAAACCATTTCCATGCTAAAAAATCATCATCCCCAAAATTTCGCGTGGTTTTATGATACTTTGAGAACCAAATTTATGATACGCTAATTAACTATGAGTATGCCAAAGAGGGTTCAGTTTTAAGTGACAGACGAGATTCGACAAAATACTAATTTTAACTAAAGTATTGAGGCAGGTTTTTAAAAAATTGTTAGGCATCCAGTTATGATTAAATCTAGCTATTAAGGCGACTGTTTTACGTATCTATGGTCATATTCCTGCTGGTTTATCAACCACCCTTAAATTTCGACGAAAATATTTTTTCTGAGTAGGACACGATCAAAACAAATATTATTTTTATCCGAGATCTTTTCAAGTGAAAAAAAACTATGGCGGTCGTCGCATACCGAATACTCAGAGCGAGAAAATTAATTTTGGCACCGACTAATTGCGATTTTGTCTGCAGCAGGCGAACATTCTTTGGCAACATTTATTTTTCATTTAAATACTTTCAACTTGCGATGCAACAGACTTCAACAATTATAATACGAGCAAAATTGGGCCATTAATTACGGAACTCATAATTCAAACTTAACAAAGGTCCTAGAGGCGGCTGCTTAACGAGTGATACGCCTTACTTTTAAAAAATAATAATACAACTTTTAGTTCCAAGTACAGACTTAAGCTGTTTTACAGATATAATGTCAACTTTTAATTTGGACTATATTATTAGAGACCCCACAAGAGTAACAGGAAAGTCTAGCACATGCATAGATAACTTCATAGTAAGCGCCGATATAGATTCACAAGCTACGGTAATTAATATAAGTCTTTCCGACCATTTTTCACAATTCCTCTGTGTGAGATTAGTAAATGGTTTAATAAAGGAATCGACGAGTTTTATGTATAAAAGAATTACTTCTGAAGGTAACACTAAGCACTAACCTGTTATGCATTAAGCTATCTTAGGAATCACTGTGGTCAGGACACTTTGTTGACTTTATACTACGCTAATTTTCTCTGTCATGTCAAATATGGAATTTTGATTTGGGGCAGAGGTAAAGAAAGCAGACGGGTCTTTCTATTGCAGAAATACGCGTTAAGGATAATAGGCGGTCTTTCACATAGAGAGTCTTGCAGGACGCTGTTCAGGGGTTTAAAAATTTTAATAGTTTTTGACCAGTACATTCTGGAAGTATGTCTTTATGCATTCAAAAATAAATTGCTACTTCAATCAAATAGACCATCCCACAATTACAATACACGTGCTAAAGACCTGCTGTGGCCCGATAGTCACCGTACGTCTTTTTTTCAGAAAGGCACTTTATATGCTGCTTGTAAATTTTATATTGCACTTGATGATGATATTCGTAAGTCCCGCAGTATTCCTATTTAAAAAAAAAGTCAAGAAATTGCTTTTGGGAAAAAATTGTTATTCTTTTTAGGATTTTTTCGTATAACCTGACATGTTTTTGCTTTGTTTTTGTTTGTAGCTTTGACTTTTTCTCCAATTATTGTACAGTGTATATTTTTTTGTATGTTGCACTTTTCAATTGAAGAAAAAAAACATTATTATTAAATGGAAAGTAATTTACTGCGATTACTTCTGATTTTTCTCAGCAATAGGGTATGTTAAGTGCGGGTTAAAAAGTCCTTATATCAACAAACCATCACCTCCTCTACTTGCAAAAAACTACAAGACTATTTGGAACAACTATTTCGCCAAAGATATTCATCCATGTCCTTGAGCAAGCTCAAAGAATAATTTCCCATCTGTGCCAGCAAATTTGCGGGTTGCCTTACGAGCAACGTTTGACTGTGTTAGGACTCAGAGGAGTCTCCTAGGTGACCTTATAGAGATATAAAATCCTACATGAAACGAAAGCTTTCACGCCTGTGGTCAATTAAGAGATCATGGTTCTTGGGATTAGACCGTGTCAAAATGTAATCAATTTTCGACGTTTCATCTTCGACTGCACAAGGCATCTTCAGGGATCTTTACTTCACGAGATCGGAAAACTGAATGAGCTCGGAGAGACCTAGGCCGGCTATTTATAGTCGCCTTGTGTTTACCGAACCGTGACCCGGTGTAACGATCGGTTTCCACGTAGGATGTAGATTGAAGCCCGTATGTCTATTAAAATTATTAGGATGCTTATAAATTTCAACAGATTCTCTAATTTTCTGTTCATAGAAACCCCAAACCGATGCAAGAACTTTGGTTTCCTTTAAATTTATAAAATGTCCAATGGAATGTTGGTGTTCAGATACAGCAGATTGTACAATTTGTCTCTTTCTAATACATCATTCATGTTCCTTAAGTGTAATCGTTATGGATCGAATTGCATATACTCCTTCCGTTTGGAAAGGAATAATGTCCTTTGGCGATCGCAAACATCGTGAAATTTTCTTGTGTGTGTTACCTTGCAATCTTCTCTGTAATGCCGTGTAAAAATGGAAAAACTACACTTCCTATCAGTAATTTCTTATTAGCAATCATTTCGTGGAATAGGGTTATTATATTTTCTAATTGACCGTCTAATATTCTCAATATAATATCCATTCCCTCTTAAAGCTTGAGTCAGTTTCTCTGTTTCCAATTGTAAAGAATTTTGGTCACAAATTTAGAGGGCTCTCTTAACCAAAGAATTAATAACTGATTGCTTTTGTGTTGGTTGATGATAGGAATTTGTATTTAGGTGTCTGTTCGTATGCATTGGTTTTCTATATTATACAGAGTGTCCTAAGGAAAAATCCCCTTTCCTTTGTACAAGAACATCTAGAAAGGGAATCGCGCCTTCTGATTCAATTTCCATTGTAAATTTTATATTAGCATGTTGTTGATTCAGATCATCATGAAACAGGGGGAGGCTTTCTGAACCAAGCGGCCAAATTACAAGTGTCGTCTACACATCTGAACCACGATTTTGAAACTACTCTAAGGCCTCTTCCTCCTCAAAAGCTTCTATAAAGATATTGGCTACCACTGGTAACAGCGGAGACCTCATGGCTGTTCCTGAGGTTTGTTCAGAAAAAATCCCTTGAAAAACAAAATAAGTTGACGTTAGACATACTTCAATCAGATCTAAAAGTGAGTTATCAATATTATTATTATGAAAAAAGTCTGACATTATGGAAATTGAATTATTTATAGGCACATTCGTATTAACCGATTTTACATCGAAACTGAGTAAGATCCTTTGGAACTATCTGAATTGCTTTTAGTTTCTCTACAAAATGCATAGAGTTTCTAATATATAATATTTGAATGATATTTACCGATTTTGTACAGTGCAATAGGGGGATCAACTACTACAACACTACTGAACTCAAAAAACGAAATTCCGTTTCGTGTATTTTCTTTAATCAGTATAACTTGGGAGGAACATAATTAAATGATTTAAGTTCTATTTCTTTTTTCTCTATTATTTTAGAGTTTTTGAGATCAGTCCTAAGCTGATTAGCTTTTGTTTGGAATTTATTGGTTAGCACTTTTTGGCTCAGTTCATGTTGAAGCATTCTCAATACTTTTTGGGAATATTCTTGTTTACTCGTAATTACTATCACAGTTAAGTTCTAGGCTTACAAAATTCTCAGATATTTTGAAAGCATCTGTGGTATAGTTTAAATCAAAAGCGAATGAAGAATAGGTATTAAAATCGTTTTGTTCTTTGTAACTTCTTGCCAAATAGTTTTATCTAATATAAATTTTAATTCACTTAAAATAACTTCTAATTTCTAATATTATAAAGAAAATTATAGTTGATTTGCCAAAAACGTAGTTATTTGAAGTTAAGTTAAGCAATATTGTGAATCGAATTTATCAAAGAAAAGATTTCGTTAGTGGTAAGTTTTTGTGACAATTTTAAAATTTACAATTCACGCCCTCGGTGATCAAATAAAGGATAAAAAAAATTAAAATAAAATAAAATTTATTTGAAGTCAAAGTCAAGTCAAATAGGATCAAATAAAAGCCTTTTTTTATTGTGTAAGGATTTACCACAATAGAGCACTTGCAAACGATACCAATATGCCAAAAATGATCGTAATTCAATAACGGTTTAACCGTTAGAGGGCGTCAAAGTTACCCTATTTTCCCATTTAAAATAATTAAAAAAAAACAATTATTTCCCAACTTTTGATCTCGCCCATTTTAAATAGGGTTTGGAAGACTATAAAGAACGTTTTCTGAAAACATCATCGAAATTGGGTTTTTTTTGACAATTATCAGTTAAACAGTGTACCCAAGAGTAATGTTTTTGCAATATCATTCCGTAAATGCGGAGAAACTTCAATCACCCATAATTAGTTAACGGATAAAGATTTTCATTCCAAACTTTGGGGATATTTGTTTAATGTATAGAATGTGTTCATGCTATTTCAAAAAATTTGCAAGTTGGCTACTGATTGGAGTAAAAACTTACAATAAGTTGAATAACTGTAGCATTCATTTTGTCTTAGTATTTATGTTTTTTTTTACGTAAAACGGCCTATTTATTAAAAATTGGCCAAATTATTATTATTCCTTGAGTATATTAGTAATAAAAAGCTAAAAGTATAGTTTTATAATAATTTATTATTTAGAACTCCTAAAATTGTTTTTGTAATCTGAAACTAACTCTATTAATAATTCATGATTAAACTGGTCAGCCCCCTTAAACGGCTTAAACGGATCAGCTCCCTTGCGTGTCCTAAACTTTACATGGCTATTTGGAGTCATTTTGTCATTATTTCTAGTGTCTTGTTAAAAATTAAAGGATTAACATTTTATTCTTTTTTGATTTTACTTGCCGGTTGAAGAGGGAAGTCTAGTCTTTGAAATCCCACATTTTCTTGGGTATTAGTGTGCCTCAAATTCAAGAAAAGGTTTGTTTTATGGATTCAGTCCAGTAATCTCGTAAGAGGTAACCTTTTGTATTATCCTCAACCTATGGCCCAAATGAAATAAGATATTTCTCTTCCGAACAAGATGCCCAGATTTTGTTTATCAACAGGTAAGCCAATAACTATTCTTCCAGTTTTTTTATATATGTATTATTCAATGTCTCTTGTATTTTATTCCGAATTCTGAATATTTTATTTTGAATAAGTATATTATGATACTGAAGCTTGTTGTTCTGAAATGTTTTAAATAAAGATTTTAAATTTATTTTCCCTCGACTAATTATGAAGTGACCTGTGGTGATGATACATCCTCCATCAACCTGCAGTTGTGCTGTTAATGTAGCAGTTCGTAGTTCCGCAGAATGATTTCCAAAGAACCATTAAGGCCAGTTCTTTCTACTTATTAATAACACTGGCCGACAAGATTTTTCTAAGACAGGCCAGCTCATTATTTTCACAATGGAAATACCCTCCCCAATAATAAAAAAAATTTCGAAAACCCTAATACGTACCATTTTTTAATAGATTAATTCTGGCAGGTAAACAATTTTATTGTGGGGCGGCTAAAATGGGTCCATTTTACAACGGAAAAATTACCTAGACTGGATGGTTGTTTACAACATTAGACATAAAATAAACGTTAAACATCCCTCTTCTGTTGAGTTTCGAATTGAGCGGTTCTCTGTGTATCGATAAGCCAGTGTATGTGAAGACGAGAATGTCGAGTCAAACGCGCCGAAGTTGCAAAACTTCTCCTGACAAATTTTGTTATATTTGTGGAGAATTTCTGGTGAAATCACAAGCCAGGCCATTTTCCGAAAATGTAAAAAAAGCCTACATTAAATATTTTTGTGTGTTAATTGGGGATCAAGATAAGCGGAGGGCTCCCCATGTGCTGTGTTAGTTGTAGTGTATCGTAGGTGCAGTGGATGAAGGGAAAGAGAAAAAGTATGCCTTTTGCAATTCCAACGGTATGGCGAGAACCCACCAATCATTCTGACGGTTGTTATTTTTGCCTGACAAAGACTGAAGGTTATTCCAAAAAGGGAAAGCACAATATAGAATATCCAAATTTGCAATCTGCCATACGACCTGTTCCTCATAATGCAAATTTGCCAGTGCCGATTGCGCCTTTAAATTGGCAAGCTATTGATTTGGGAGATAATGGAGATAACGCATCATCAGGCAACTCAGAAGAGCAGTGCACTGATCCCACTTTTACCACAGGTCCCAGTTCCGGCGAGCAACATTTGATTGTTCAAAGTGAATTAAATGATTTAGTACGTGATTTGGGGTTATCCAAGCAACAGTCAGAACTTCTGGGTTCCCGTCTTAAGGAATGGAATCTATTGGCCAAAGAAACAAAAAATACGAATTTTAGAAAAAGAAATGCTATGTTTTCTGAATTTTACAGTATCGAAAATTCGCGCGTGTATTGATATAGACAGTTTAATGCAGGAACTTGATATTGAACATTCTCTCAGTGAGTGGCGTTTATTCATAGACTCTCTAAATATAGCTTAAAAGCTGTGTTATTGCATAATGGATATTTGAAACCCTCTATACCAGTTGCCCATTCAGTTGCAATGAAAGAAAATTATGAAAATATGCGCACGATTTTGGATAAAATAAACTACAATAGGTATAAATGGCAGATATGTGGGGACTTAAAAATTATAGCGATTTTAGGGGGACTTCAGGGGGGATTTACAAAATATTGCTGTGTTCTTTGTTTGGGGGACAGTCGTGCAATAAATCAGCATTATGTAACAAAAATTTGGCCAGAAAGAAGCGAATTTCAATCAGGATCTCAAAATGTTAAATTTATACCTCTTGTTGATCCCTTCACATTGGTGAATGATTTAAATACCTAAGACAAGTCTTTCCCCAGTTAAGTGATGCCAAATTAAAAGAAGACATTTTTATTGGGCCACAAAACAGAAAATTGCCGGACGATGTCAATTTTACGGAAAAGCTTACCAGGCTTTTACTAGGGCATGGAATTCATTTGTTAATGTAGTAAGAGGATTTTTAGGCAACAATATGGATGAAAGTTATGAATAATTAGTTAATGATTTCTCAGATGCCTATAAAGCGGTTGGTGCCAGAATGTCACTAAAAATTCACTTCCTCCATTCCCATCTGTCATTTTTTCCTAAAAATTTGGCAGCTGTTAGTGGATGGAAATTCGGTACCAAGGACGATGGGATCCAGCCATGATGGGTGACTACTGTTGGTTTTTGAAGAGAGAAGATAAGACACCTCATAAACGGAAAAAATAAAGTTTAATAAGTGTTTTAAGTTAATATTTTTCTCGTTTGCTTTTCTCTTAGACGTATGGTATGTTTAATAGGCGAAAACTGTAAATATAGTCAATAAACAGGGTTAAGAATTTTCTGAAATCATTTTTTCTATAGATATTAAGTATCGTAACATTCGATATGGTTCTATAACTCTAACAAGAAAACCCTACGTTCTTTAACTTTCTATTTGTCATTTTCGTATTTGGATAGGTCCATTCTATTAGATTATGCTATTCTGATTTTTGTTACAACAAAAAAATTTTTTTTGTCGCCCAGTGTAATTGCTAAGCATTTTTCTTGTATAAAATTTGAACTAAACCTCGTTCCAAAGTTATGGAATATTAAAAAACATAGGTCAAGTTTCGATATTTTTCTTATTAATAGATCGATTTAAATTTTGGTTTCGCTATTTGAAAGATCATCCCTTGGTCAATAATAGGCGCCATTGGAAAGAATAAAAAAATTATTAGTATACTGGGAAAGTCAATAAGTACGGGGTCATGTCAAATTACTACTTTTATACCGAATCTGTAGAAAAAGAGAGAAGTTGAAATCTGGTTTCTCTCTCTGTTTTAGTTACTAAATAATCTATTAATAAGTTTCGGTAAACATTCCTACAGGGTAAAAAGGAAAAAATTCGAAGCTACAGCATTAATCTAAATTTAAGTACAAAATGATCAGTAGAGAAAATTGCAACAAACATTTAAAACGCGTATTTCCCCCTCTTGCATTAATAACTGATTGACAGCGGTCTGGCATACTCATTATAAGATTTCTTATACTGTACTGGTCCATTTCCCCATGTCATCTCGAGCGATATCCTCATTCGACCAGGGTTTGAGGCGGTCGATTTAGAGCTCTAACTTTTCTGGCTATCTGATCCCACAAATGCTCTAGGGGATTAAGGTCTGGGCTTCGAGCTGCCCAGTCCATCACTGAGATCTCCACCTCTTCTAAGTATTCATGCACGACTCTTGCAACGTGTGGCCTTGCATTGTCATGCATGAATAAAAAGTCATTGCCTTTGAAAGGTGCAAACGGTACAACATGTGGTTGGAGGGTATCAGTGATGTATTGATCAGCTGTCAACCGTTCTACAAAGATAAGTTCCGTTTTTATCTCTAAATTAGTTCCGCCCCACACCATCCCGGATCCACCACCGTAACAGACAGACGTCCTAAAATTACATTGAGCGTATCGCTCACCAGGGCTGCAAAAAACTTTAAGGTATGTGTCATTACTATAGAGACAAAAACGGGATTGATCGCTAAATAAAACGTTACCCCATTGACCTGCACCCCATCGCAAACTCTAGCCTTTGACGTCTATGTTCTCGTAGAAGTTTGGAACCGATAGCGGCTTCATATAGCTTCAGGCTATCTTCTGCTAACCTCTTTAATACTGTTTGTTTACTTAAACGTATCTCGTGAACAGCAGCAAATTCCAACTGAAGTTTTGACACCGGACATAAATGTATTGCACTCTTAAAAATCTGTCCTGTGCCGGAGTAGTAATTATTTTCTTCATTGTCTCGCTCTTCTCCTATTAGTCCCAGTTTCCCTGTATTGAGCCAGATTTTTTGAACTAGCACTTTGACTTTTTCCCAAATGTGTGGCAATGTCTGCCTGGGTTTTTCGTTGCTCATGCAAGGCCTCTAGCATAAGCACAGTCTTCAGGAGTAATAAATCTATTCATTTTACTTTATCAAACTTTGAAGCTTTCTTATCACCCCGACAAAAATGCTTGTCAAAAGTAAGAAACATACCTGTAATGAATCAAAGGTGTTAACGTGCTTTTAACGAGGCTGTTAATTTATGACGGTAAGTTTTTGTAAAAAAAGGTTGGAATGTTTTTTCTTTCCACCCTGTATAAATGTTTACCGTGTATATTTATAAGCGTTTATGCGCTTTGCGTGGATACCTTTTTTACCAAAAAATCGCAAAAAGCTAATAAAGGGTTAATAAAAACCAAGTTTTTCCTAGCAATACAACTAAACTTTGCAAAAATCGGGTTTTTTCATAACGCGCAGAGTTGTACCAAAATGATCACCCTTAATAATAGGTTATGTAGTAATAAAACAGAGAGAGAAACGATTCAACTTCTCTCCGTTTCCACAGATTCGGTTAAAAAGTAGTCAATTTAACATGATTCCGTTCTTATTGACTTTCCCAGTATACTAATAATTTTTTTATTCTTCCCAATGGCGCCTGTTATTAATCAAAGAATGATCTTTCAAAAGCGAAAAAAAAATATTAAATCGATCTATTAATAAGAAAAATATCGAAGCTTGAACTTGACCTATGTTTTTTAATATTCCATAATTTTGGAACGAAGTGTATGTAAAATTAGTTTGCTATCATGTGTCCTACTTCATTTTTAAAAATATATGAATATTCTTTAATAAAAAGCCACCTAAAAAACATTCAAAAGGTTCTTAAATCTTTCTGGGGTGTTTTCTCTGGAACCTAGCCTCTTACAGGAGCTTCTGTATGCGCAATACAGTGACAACAAACAATTGTGCTACAAACAGTAAAAAATTCATTTTCTCTTACCGCAAATTAAAAATGGTATAAAGCTATGCACCGACACAGATAGCGGAAATCACTACCGATTGCGTAGTTACGTTGGCAACGGGCCAAATATGTCCCAATGATTCGGATTTGTGATTTTAGCTGTAAAACACGTGTTTACACGCATGTTTTTTTGATTATACGGGTCTTCGTATTTATTCGACAGTTTATATTTATAAAAAGTTTAGCGCCTACTTTTTGTATAATATATCTATCTCCCGATCTAATCGCAGTGGCGTGCATAGAATATAGGCAAAGAAGTATTGTCTGCCCTTGTAAAAATGGTTGGATAATCAAACTTTTTTGTTATAAGATTCTCTAAATTTTTAATAATTATATTTTTTTTTATATAAATCCTGTTAAAACATTCATGATTCCACTATCAAAAATTAAAACAAAGTCACCAGCAACCTAAAAATATTCCACTAGAAAAACTTCTCATACCTACGACCAAGAGAAATATGTTTTGGACACAATTTTTCGTCAAAAATTTCATTTAATTCAGTACATAATAAGAATCAAAATATTTTCGTCCCGCCCTTAACGGCCTATTCGCTCTTTCTTTCAATGTATGGACTTGCCAGATCGCGACTCTAGTTTTTATTGTGTATTGGCTTCGCTGTTCACTAGTGGAAAGTGAGATTATTTAAATTTTCGCAGTTGAAATAAATCGTCAAAAGTCTAATCACGAAAGCCGTAAAATCAAATAGAGGACAGATATGAAGCGGGACACATCTGAAATGCCCAAACTAACAGGGTTTTCTATAAGAAACAATCTATACTAACAACATAGAGTTGCAATGTTTTCGACACCGAAAATAATACTCAAACGGAAATCGAATCTGTTAATATAAATTTGGTATCAGGTAACATTATTTTTCGTATAATTACACATTACTAAGGTCGAAAATTGTAAAACTTCTTTCATAAGAATCAAAAAAAATAAACAGTTTTTGTACTCAAGTAGTATAACTAAAATTCTGATACGACTTCCAGATGGCGGAACAAAACGGCGGCCAAATAAAATGTTTGTAAATCCTAAAAATCCCCAAAGTTACATAGCTTTAAAGTTTTAGGGTTTCTAGATGCCCAAAACATATTTTCTTATTTCAGTCGGTCTATCTGTCGGTCAATTTGTTGAATAGCTAAAAAACTACTGACCTGACTGACTTTCAATTTTATAATAAAATGCAAATTAGTATTTGGGGAGTACCTACTTAAGTTTTCAAATCATGAATTTTGCAGATTCGACTGGGAATCTGGGGTATTAAAAAAAATATGAATTGTTAGTCCATATTTAATAATTTCAAATGGCAGCGACAAAATGGCTTCCAAATTCTCTCATTTGTGCAAATCTGATATCTGAATTATTTTAGAATGAAAATTATGAATTATTGACATTTACAAATTCAATATGGCGACGCTATAAAAAGTTTAGCGCCTACTTTTTGTATAATATCTATCTCCCGACCTAATCGCAGTGGCGTGCATAGAATATAGGCAAAGAAACATTGTCTGCCCTTGTAAAAATTGTTGAATAGTCAAACTTTTTTGTTATAAGATTCCCTAAATGTTTAATAATTATATCTTTTTTTATATAAATTCTGTTAAAACATTCATGATTCCACTAGAAAAACTTCTCGTACCTATGACCAAGTGGGAAAAAGCAGTTCGATAAAGATGTTAAACAATAATACGCATATAACAGAAAGAGAAATATGTTTCGGACACAATTTTTCGTCAAAAACTTCACTCAATTCAATACATAATAAGAATCAAAATATTTTCGTCCCGCCTTTAACGGCCTATTCGCTTTTTCTTTCAATGTATGGACCTGCCAGGTCGCGACTCTAGTTGTTATTGTGTATTGGATTCGCTGTTCACTAGTGGAAAGTGAGATTATTTAAATTTTCGCAGTTGAAATAAATCGTCAAAAGTCTGGCCACGAAAGCCGTAAAATCAAAAGAGGACAGATATGAAGCGGGACACATCTGAAATGCCTAAACTAACAGGGTTTTCTATAAGAAAAAATCTACACTAACAATCTGTTAATATAAATTTGGTAACAGGTAACATTATTTTTCGTATAATTACACATTACTAAAATTCAAAATTGTAAAGCTTCTTTATTATGAATTATTGACATTTAAAAATTCAATATGGCGACGCCAACACGGCGGAACGAATTTTATGATTTGTGCAGATTCCACTAAAAATCGATACCTGTGGGTAGGTATGTAACAATGCAAATGATGGATTTTTAGTCAACTTTTAAAAATGTCTGATGTGGTATACAAAAAATCTATATAAACGGAATTTTAACGCCGCTTTGTTTCTTACCACGGTAAAAAATCCAGAATTAGCCCTGCCGAAACCTTCCAAGAATTTCAAGTACACAAGCACTATTTTCTTTATTTTGTGAATATTTTACCCTCGATTTTACCTGAGATGTTCCAAAACATGTAGGATAGTCAAAAGCAGTGTTATCGTGCGGGTCATACAATTTATCAACGACAAACTTTTTAAGTTTTTTTTCTTTTATTACGGGTAATCATATCCTCCGCATAAAATCCGGAAGATGAATTAGATAGACCTATGATATTTTCATATGAAAAAAGAGGATAAACATATAAATACCAGCAGTTGCAAAAATCTTTGAGCGATGTCCCATCAAAGTTAGATTACAAGTCAGTGACAAAATGAGTAATAGAAAACAATTTTCGGGTTTTTTGCATCCACAAGCGAAAAAAATGGTATTAAATCTAATAAAATATTGCGAAAATGAAAATTCACCGGCCAATATCCACGAGACAGTAGCAAAAGCTCTGGGAATCGGTATAAGGACTGTGCAGAAAATTCTGCATGAAAAAACATAATTTACTACCGAAGAAGATTAAGAAATATACACGAAAAAAGCCAAATACAGAAGACTTAAGTGACAATGTAAAAATGGATGTTCGTAATGCAATTTACGATTTATACACATCAAAAACTAATATAACCGTTCAAGTTTTAAAAGAAGCTTTAAAAACTCGAGGCATATTGGAAATTGGACTAAAATCGTTGTCAAAATTAATAAAAATGTTGGGTTTTCGATATAAAAAGGACTGTAATCGAAGATTTTTATACAAGTTGCCACATATAGCAAGTCAGCGTATCCAGTTTTTAAAGAAATATACGGAAAATGTTAATTCAAAATTTACAAAAGTGGTATTTTTAGACGAGACTTGGATATTTTCTAATGGAAGTGGTTCGAAATCTTAGCAGGTCGAGTCTGTAAAAAGTATCAAGAGGAAAAAGGGATGTGGGACGGGAAAACGGTTCATCATTTTGCATGCAGGTTCTTCAACAGGATTTCTCCCAGGTGCAAGTTTACTGTTTTCCTCAACATCCAAAACTGATTTCCAAATTTCCAAGAATCTTAAATAAACAACCTACTTCATCCTGGAAGAAAAGTGATATTTATGACTAGCTAATAAAACAAAAACAAAATCCTTTACCTAATATACTGAAACTAGAACTTCTTTTAATGGCAAAATATATTAAAAAACCAACAATATACGCCGTAGATGAAATATTATGGGAAAATGAACATGAGGTTTTACGACTGCCGCCATACCATTGCCAGTTTAACGCAATAGAATTAATACGGGCTGGGGCAAAATCATATTACGAAAAACACGTGAACGATGGTCTTACATCAGATGAAGTGCAAATTGTTTGGAAAAATTCATTAAATTATATTACGCCGGAGTACTGGAAGAAATCTGTGGAACATACGGAGAAATTAATATTGGATTGGTGGAATCGAGAGAACGAGTTCTAGATGTCGAAATAACACCAATGATCACTGCGCCATTTGAGGACGACTCAGAAGATCAGGACTTTTTAAGTGATGATGATATTCTATAATATTAAAAAGTTTCTGAAGGATTATATTAGTCTTTGACGTGTATAAATCATAAATTGCATTTTTGCATTGTAACTTAAGCCTTTTGGCTTTGGATTTTTTCGTGTACATTTCTTAATCTTCTTCGGAAGTAAATTATGTTTTTTTTTTCATGCACAAGTTTCTCTACATTCCTTATACCGATTCTAGGAGCTTTTGCCACTGGCTTCTGGATATTAGCCAGTGAATTTTAATTTAAAATTTGTTTTATTAGATTTGACACCATTTTTTGGCTGACTTTTTTAGTACATTTGGCAATATATAAATAATTATAGAATACTTGGTTTAAAGCGTATTTAAAATAAGTAATTTTTTTATTAATTATAAGACAAAATTTGATATATAAAAATCGGTAAAATCGCTTTACCAGAAACTCAGGGCTAACGAAAAATACAGGCTATATATATATATATATATATATATATATATATATATATATATATATATATATGCAGGGTCCTGCAGCTCACCTCCCGTCTTTTATTATACCTTAACCATTTATTTTAGAAAAAATATTTAAAAGCCACTATATGCTGTTGATTAGAGAGCACATTTTAAAAATATTCTTGATTATACAGGGTGTTACAAAAAATAGTGGCGCATAAGAGTTGTATTTTTTTAAATGGAACACCCTATATTTTTTTACATTTTTGAAACACTCTTTACCTAGTCTGCAGACTCCTAGAATAGTATCTTTATTTTTTTAATAGTTTCGGAGAAAAAAGGTAAAATCGAAGAAAAAAAAAATTATAGTCTACATTTAAAATATTTATAAAAATTAGATAAAACATCTTAAAAGCTAAGGTAACCTAGTAGCTTACTGCAAAAGGTTTATAGTTATTCTGCTATGAGTATTATAAGTCTTACTTATACAGGGTGACCCAAATTCCATGTCAAACGTTGCAAAATAAAAAATAATTTTTCTCCATTTTTTCAAATGGAACACCCTATATATTTTTTTCTGTCCGGTACAGAATTAACAGATCAAGATTTTTCATTATTACACTTATCTCAAAATTCCTGAAGGTTTTTGAAATATTCTTAAAAAACTAATGTTGTACTTTGTTTTTCAGTACGATAATTGAATAAACTCAATAGTAATGTGGAAAAATGGAACACCCTATATATATTTTTTTTCTGTCCGATACAGAATTAACAGATCAATATTTTTTATTATTACACTTATCTCAAAATTCCTGAAGGTTTTTGAAATATTCTTAAAAAACTAATGTTGTACTTTGTTTTTCAGTACGGTAATTGAATAACCTCACTAGTAATGTTCATAAGTAAGCACCTTCGCGATTTTGAATAATAAATAGGTCAGCGTAGTTATAGCTATGGGAAAAAACCTAAAATCCCAACATTTTTTGTAATTACGTTTACCGCATAAAATTTAAATTACTGCCAAGAGTTAAGCCGTAAAGACGTTTTACATGCTGCAGGTCTTCCTACAAGTTGCAAGAGACTTGCACAAAGACAAATTGCGCGCTGCAATATCTTGCAGCATGTAAAACGGCCTTAACCTTTATTTAATATTATTGACAAGTGTTGCCCAAATTATTAACTAGAATTTAAGTAGGCCATGAAAAACAAATTGTCTAGAAACTGTCAAACAACTAAAACATATCGGCAATTTACTTATTCGTTTTTTAAGTTTTACAAATTGAAATAATTATCGGATTTTTCATATAGTGGTCTTTACCTTCTACGTAGTTCATTTTTCGTTTGTTTGCGTCACTGTTTAGAAGTTTTATTTGAACGTTCTATCGTCATGGAGTACACCCGCGAAGAACTGGTTGATATGGTTTTTGTGTTAGGAGAATCGCATAGAAATGCCTTTTTGGCCAGTAGGATTTATGCGCAAAATTATCCAGAACGAAGGCACCCAGACAGAAGGAGCATGACGAACTTATTAGAGAGATTTATGGCAACGGGAAATGTAAATTATACAAGACCAGTTAGAAATAGGCCCGTTCGAACGGAAGAAAATGAATTAGCTGTGCTATTAGCTGTCACGGAAAATCCTTCTGTTAGCCAAAAAGCAGTCGGGGATGCCGTAGGAGTAAGCGAAAGAACTGTTCAGCGAATTTTAAAGAGCCATAAATTTCATGCATATCATATTCAGTTGCATCAAGAACTCCTTCCAGTAGATTTTGAGAAACGTGTTGACTTTTGTAATTGGGCACAAGCTAAAATTAGGTTAAGCTTTGATTTTTTTGATAAAGTTTTATTCTCTGATGAGGCCACATTTCATAAGAATGGATTTGTAAATCGTCATAACTACCATTACTACGCCGACCATAATCCAAGAATTTTTAGGCAGCTTGATCTACAACACAGATGGTCAGTTAATGTGTGGGGGGAATTATTGGTGAACATGTTATTGGTCCCCATTTTTTTAATGGACATTTAACTGGAGCCATGTATCTCGACTTCCTAGAAAATCACTTGCCAAATTTGTGCGAAAATTTGCCGGTTAATCTGAGAAATACAATGTGGTTGCAACAAGATGGTGCTCCAGCACATTTTTCGTTGCCAGTTAGGGATCATCTGATCAATCTGATCTAACGAAATTAGATTTTTTTCTATGGGGCTACGTTAAGGAAATTGTTTACAACAAACCTCCAACAACTCCCGAAAATATGCAGCAACGGATTAGAACCGCATTTCAAAGTATTACGCCCGAAGTATTAAGAATAGTAGGAAGATCTTTTCATACCCGTCTTCGTTTATGCCTCGAAGAGAATGGAAGACATATCGAACATATGTTCTAAGTAAAAATTAATTTTAGCAATAATTAGATATTTGTTAATAATGTTAAATAAAGCTGTTACACCTTAAGTCGAGCCTTAACTCTTGGCAGTAATTTAAATTTTATGCAGCAAACGTAATTAGAAAAAATGTTAGGATTTTAGGTTTTTCCCCATAGCTAGAACTACGCTGACCTATCTAATATTTAAAATCGCGAAGGTATGAACATTACTAGTGAGGTTATTCAATTAT
Source organism: Kuschelorhynchus macadamiae (assembly GCA_030620095.1). Classification (NCBI taxonomy): domain Eukaryota; kingdom Metazoa; phylum Arthropoda; class Insecta; order Coleoptera; family Curculionidae; genus Kuschelorhynchus; species Kuschelorhynchus macadamiae. Next base: position 337,015 of record JAUTXW010002144.1, on the reverse strand, counting down.
CGTATTGAAAAACAAAGTACAACATTAGTTTTTTAAGACTATTTCAAAAACCTTCAGGAATTTTGATATAAGTAATAATAATAAAAAATGTTGATCTGTTAATTCTGTACCTGACAGAAAAAAAAATATATAGGGTGTTCCATTTGAAAAAATGGAGAAAAATAATTTTTTATTTTGCAACGTTTGACATGGAATTTGGGTCACCCTGTATAAGTAAGACTTATAATACTCGTAGCAGAATAACTATAAACCTTTTGCAGTAAGCTACTAGGTTACCTTAGCTTTTAAGATGTTTTATCTAATTTCTATACATATTTTAAATGTAGACTATAATTTTTTTTTCTTCGATTTTACCTTTTTTCTCCGAAACTATTAAAAAAAGAGAGATAATATTCTAGGAGTCTGTAGACTAGGCAAAGAGTGTTCCAAAAATGTAAAAAAATATAGGGTGTTCCATTTTAAAAAATTCAACTTTTATGCGCCACTATTTTTTGTAACACCCTGTATAATCAAGAATATTTTTAAAATGTGCTCTCTAATCAACAGCATATAGTGGCTTTTAAATATTTTTTCTAAAATAAATGGTTTAGGTATAATAAAAGACGGGAGGTGAGCTGCAGGACCCTGTATATATATATATATATATATATATATATATATATATATATATATATATATATATATAGCCTATATTTTTCGCATGCATGGCCTTTAATTTTAGACTGAAATTTGAAGAAATCGGATAAGTAGTTTTTTAGCTATGCCGCGAACAGGCAGACTGACGGAGGGACATACCTACAGACAAACGGAATTGAGAAAACATGTTTTCCGGCATCTAGGAACCCTTAAATGTAAAGATCTGAAAAAATCTCACGAGGGAAGTAATAACTAATTATCTTGTGTTTTTAACAAAAGTGTATAATATTTTTGCAAAATATTTTTTTTTGTTATCACAATACAAAAAAAAAAGAAGTTTCCTTTGCACAGAGGTGGCCCGCATTTAAATAAATGACACTGTATAAGTGGTTAGATTTTTAGGTCAAGCGGGGCTCATAATTTTTGGTGATTGATAAAAAAATCTCACGTTCATTAAGTGGCTGTATAAACAGAACATATCCTGATTGTTCCACTGATTCGAACCGCCTTCCGACTTTATTAAGGCGCTTGCCATTTTGTGTATTTTTGCCAACCAAAAAATTTTAACCAAATACTTATTAAGCGAATTTTCTTATTTACTCCCTTGGCATTTAATATATAAAATAACATTAAGTGGCTATCTTTATAATAATGCGTAATATAATAAAAAAAACTATTTTCTTTCTCACTGTATATTTGTAAATAGCCCATCCAGATTTAATAGCTCGATAAAAGAATCACACAACATTTTGGTATTCACTGTGTTTTCTGATTTGATTCATAATGTTGCTGACCTTTGGACCCGCACGATAAGACCGCATTCGACTATAGCAAGCCTCTAGTAATCACTAAATCGCAGTTAAATTAATTTGGTTTTTTATCTGCTATGCTGATAAAAAGGACCGACACTTATTGATTTCCGGGGTTGGGAACAGAACTGGATTTTGATAATTGATACATTTTAGAGGCTCGACTTAAACGCGAGTTGAATGCTCCTATGATGTTATCGTTTTGACCCAGTAACTCATTTATTTCCAGAAACATAAAAATAATGCATGGGCAGGTAGTGGTTGTTGTGCAGACTTGAAGTGCGTAAAAAAAGGTAAAAATAGTGTCGTTTTCTAGTAAAAGTAGACACCCCCGTTATTACATATTATAGATTCATTAAAACATTTAACTTTTTATGTAATATTAAGTCTCAAATAATGCTCGTGAAATGCTAAATATTTTTATTATCGATATCATTGAGAAAACCAACACGGTTTTGGTCCAATAGAAATGGTACATACACTACATTAATCAAAATCACATACCAGATCAAAGGAACTTTAATTCAAAATCATCGATATTACAGCTAAATATTGCCGAACATCTGTTTACAAACGAATTGCACAAACAGAAACCAAAAAGCATCAACCCACATCGGTTTATTTATCAAATTAACAGAAATCTATCTCCATTTATTTAACGTATATAATCAGTTTTCACTAAAGGAAAACTTAATCAAATATACGTAAACGATGTAGATGTGGAATATACGAAATGTACATAGATAATAAAAAAATAATTGATGAAATTACTTAGTAACTATTGGGAGATCAGATTATTGGAGCATTAATAAAAATCGATGCAAAAATAAATATTAAAAAAAAAACATTTAATCACGATTTACAGAATTTGTTTTAGATTTGCAACATACGGGTATAATACTGCTTCAGTCAGTAGGTATAAAGATACGAAAAAAATAACAATATTTTTTTGAATTGCAGTATACATAGAAACATGGGTTATTGGTCCGTTATAAACATGTTTTGGTGCATGTATATACACTGTGGGACAAATTAAAATAGCCCCAAAACTCTAGTCCACTGGGTTTAGATCAGGACTGTTAGTTAACCAGTTATGGAATTCAATGAAATCAGTACAATTCTCACGTGATTAGTTGATTATGCTCCTTAATAATATATTAATATATAATTATTGACAATTTCTTTAATTTCTGGTAACCTGTATGACAAAATACCCATATAACAAACCTCAGAGTTAGTTCTAACTTCCACAAATAAAATGTGTTAATCTTCGAACGGAAATTTGATCTGATTGTTAAAACGTTCTCTAACGGTTTTTTTTTACATTGGATACATTCTATTACTCTCGGGGTTCTTAAGTTGCAGTATTAAAATAATTTCTCATCAAATTGAACGTTAAGCACGATTAAAAAAATACTAATAGTTATATGTTTTAATATGACAGTACAGCAGGACACACACCAAGTAGCACATTTAATTATTTACTTGAGATTTCTGCTGATTTTATTGAACATCAGAACTAGCCACCTAACAGCCCGGACGTAAACCCACTTGACTATAGTATTTGGGGTTTATTAGAAACTATGGATCATCTAAACAAAACTTTTATTACGGTTGAGGAGCTCAAGGCCAGCATCACAAAATGCTGAGAAGAGTTTTCCCAAGATATAGATAGTATAGTATTATTGCATCCATACAGCAATAGCCTAGAACACTACAGAAAGTGGTAACCAATGACAGAAGACATATTAATAATAAGGCACTTTTGTAAATATAATATATTGCTTCGTTTTTTTTTGTCTAAAACTGGGATATCAACAGTTGAAAGTAAAAATGTTTGACCTCCCCCAGCCAGCCTATTTTCGAAAATAGACAAAAATGGTCAAGCAAAAAAGTGAGTAATTGCATGAAGAATACAATGCTTATGTTTTGTGTTGCTGTTAGGCTCCTAGCGGCCAACTTTCGAATTTGACAATAATTTACAGCGATTTGTCTTGGCCGATTTACTTATAAACATTGTTTACCTTAAGTTCTGTCATTAACGGTTCCCGAGCTACAGTCGATGTCCTCTGTTATTGGACCACCCTGTATAAATGTCTGTAAAAGCATAAGTGGTTCTGTGGACTTTTTTTATATCGAAGTACATAATTTTGTATGTAATCGTATTATTATTACTATTGGAATGGGTTTTTGGTTAGCCCATTTATTTCGTTTTTACTAAAAAACATGAGTTTTATCACACAATGACATACGACCATTCGGTTTAGTGCTGGATAATAAGACGCCAGTAATTATTTACCATAAATATAAAATTTCAAAAGTCTTGTCGTGTTATTTAACCCGATAATCTACTAATTGTCTGAGAAGCGATTAACAAAACTGAATTTTGCCTCTCAAACAGCAACGTCCTCGGAATTAATCCGAGCATTATCTTTGCGACATCTGCCCAAGACTGGAGATAAATGAAATATTGAAGCTCTAAACGCGGCCGCACATAAATCCGTTCGTTCCCCATAGCGAGCTTCCCCTTCTGCTCCGATAAAGTTCGATGGGGGGCGACAGATACCCTCCTCGTCGCGGTCGAGATTTTCGATGGGCCTGGATATGGAAAATTATTATAGGCTTGTAAATCATCAGGAAATTGGCAAGTTATAAGTTTCTTTGGGGGGAAATAAAGTTACCTCGGGGTTAAACGTTTAAGGTGAAAGGGTTGGAGGTAATTTATTCGGCATGGTGTTGTAGTCGGGGGGCCAGTGAACGTTTAAGGATATATTTTTACCTTTATTAATAAATGAGATCCAATCCATTTGTGTCATAAGAGGATGTACTATTGAATATTTTTTTTAGGAAAAAGTCATTTTTAAATTTCAAACTGAGGATTTCCTTTGTCTCCCTAGAGTTATGCAGGATGCTCCAAGATAAGTAAATAATCCCTCAACTACGAATGTACATATAGATATTCATTTTTCTTTTAGTTTAACCTCACGAAATTAAGGCACTTCAAGCACATTTTATGACATAAATTTCTTTTTTTTTTGTACATAAAGCTCCATGTTTATTGTTTTATTTATTTAAATGTATGTAGCTACACGGTAAAAACTCGCTATTCATTAATTCTTAATAATATATTCAGAAAAAACTGTGCATTAGTGTTATACAATTGTGCAGAAAATACATACAGGAGTATTCAAAACAGATGCCTTCATTTGTGTAGCGTTTTTTAACCAAAATTGTACGGGGTGGCCAACTAAGAATGGACGCCGGCCATAACTCGCTAACCGTTAATCATATAACTTGGGGGAAAAAAAATTATTAGCTAAATCGACTAAGAGAAATCGCTGGAAAATATTTTGAAGTTCCGCATATGGCCGCTAGGGGGCGCAACTGTTATGGTCAATCAGAAAAAGGGCTGTTTCTTAAAAAATATTCATGTAAAGGTATATTATAAATACTGCCATCGTAAAGAGTAGAAAAATTGTGATTTTTTTGTTAAGGATATTTTGCTCTATCTCGTAAAATGTAGTGGTGGGGGAAGGTCAAACATGTTTTTATTTAAATGTCAATAACTCCGTTATAAGTCAACGGAATTGAACAAACTAGGTCTCGTTTAAAAGAGCCCATCTTAACTAATAATCTGATGTAAAAAAAAATCCGATTTGATTTCGCCGTGGTAACTAGAGGGCGCTGATTGACATCACAACAATTATTACGCATTATTTTGAAAATTTTAAATAGCACGCTATATCTCTTTTAACACAATTTAATAGAGGAGGAAATTCTCAATAAGTCAGTGCAAATTTCAGCTTCCTAACTTTTTTCAAACCGGAAATATAAATAAAACAAATATTAGGGCGCTGGGTACGCAACATCTCCCTAATCTGTATGGACATAGCCTACATCACAATAATTCAGTAATAATACCACAGATAATATTCAACGCAAATCGCTAAAAATTATACTAATGTTCTGAAATAACCACCAGGTGGCGCAGTAGACGTTAATAAGCATAGTTTTACTCGCAATTTTACTTTTCTCTATATTTTTTTGTAGTTTACTCTATTTTCAGTAAGTTAGATATTATAAGGTAATAAATAAGAAAAATCCTAATATATTCGACCGTTGCAAATCGCCGTCTTTCTTAAAATCGACAATTTATGCACAAGAATAACAATAAACTAAAAACATAGATAAATAATAATTCCTTAGCAATTTTCTGTTACATCAAGCAAAAAAAATAGTAGGCTGTGAAAACAAAATTGAAAGTAATACGTAAAAAAATAAACAATAGTTTCTTGTCAGTGCCTTTTAGTTGCTATTTATCGTTCTCGAATTTCCTAATAGTATTGCTATCATTTCGCGTTTTTGTCCGAGATTTTCGTGTTTTTTGAGTTTTTCTAGTTGCTGTTGTTCATGTTATTGTTGTAGTTCGTATTTTTCTTGTTCAAGATTTGTTATTGTTCGTGTTGCGTTGTGTTAAGAACGAAATGATTTATACAAATCAAGAACTATTCGACATGATAGGTGTTTATTTTGAATGTTTGAGAAATGCTACGGTTGCTGCAAGAGTATATGCGCAGGAATATCCGCAGAGACGCCACCCAAGTAAAAAGGTTTTTCTTCGAGTGATCCAACGTTTGCGAACCACTGGAAACGTGCATATTCCCGTACACCGCAGACAACGCAGAGGACGCACCGAAGAGAATGTAATTAATGTGCTAGCGTATATCGAGTTTAATCCTCAACTAAGTACTCGAATTATTGCGCTAGACCTAGGAGTAACGCGAACCACTGTTCAAAATATACTCAAAGAGCACAGGTAAGCAACGACATTGCAAATATAAACTGGACATATTTTTTAACAAAAGTCACGTGATTCTGATGTCGCATAGGTCTTTAAGCCTAGAAAACCAATAATTTCCTGGAACATCAATTAAATATCTTCATCTTGTTTTAGGTTACATCCATATCACTTAGTGCTGCATCAGGAATTGACTGCCGCAGATTTTGATCACAGACTAAACCATTGTCACTGGCTTTTGGGTGTAATGAGGGAAGATCGGCAATTTCTGAGGCGAATATTGTGGACCGATGAGGCTACCTTCCAGAGCGATGGACGTGTCAATCTTCACAATACACATTATTGGTCCAGAACAAATCCACATTGGATGCGCGAAGTCCAGCACCAAGGCCGTTGGTCTGTAAATTGTTGGGCAGGGATTTTAGGCGGACGAATTATCGGACCATTTTTTTTCGATAATCCATTGAATGGTGAGAGATATCTAAGATTTTTAAGGGAGGAATTGCCGATTTTGTTGGAGGACGTACCTCTGAACGTCCGACAACGATTGGTATACCAGCACGATGGTTGTCCAGCGCATTTCGCCGTCAACGTTCGGGAATTTTTAGATGCCCACTATCCTGGCCGATGGATAGGGCGAGGCGGCACCCTTCCATGGCCAGCTAGGTCACCCGACCTAACGTGTTTAGATTTTTATTTATGGGGTCGAGTGAAAGATTTAGTTTTTGCCACCAGACCCACTACGCGGGAAAATATGATTCAGCGAATAAGAGACTGTATAAATACTATTTCAGTTGGTGAACTGGAGGCTGCAGTTTTATCCACGCGAGACAGGATGCATAAGTGCATCGAAAACGATGGCCGACAATTTGAACATTTAGGGCGGCATTAATTGAATTATATTTTTATTATCGTTTCTTTCACACGTTCCATTTAAATGGCTTTCATTTCCCATTATAATGAAAATTTAATATTGCACTTATTGACTCCTACTGCGCCACCTGGTGGTTATTTCAGAACATTAGTATAATTTTTAGCGATTTGCGTTGAATATTATCTGTGGTATTATTACTGAATTATTGTGATGTAGGCTATGTCCATACAGATTAGGGAGATGTTGCGTACCCAGCGCCCTAATATTTGTTTTATTTATATTTCCGGTTTGAAAAAAGTTAGGAAGCTGAAATTTGCACTGACTTATTGAGAATTTCCTCCTCTATTAAATTGTGTTAAAAGAGATATAGCGTGCTATTTAAAATTTTCAAAATAATGCGTAATAATTGTTGTGATGTCAATCAGCGCCCTCTAGTTACCACGGCGAAATCAAATCGGATTTTTTTTTACATCAGATTATTAGTTAAGATGGGCTCTTTTAAACGAGACCTAGTTTGTTCAATTCCGTTGACTTATAACGGAGTTATTGACATTTAAATAAAAACATGTTTGACCTTCCCCCACCACTACAATTTACGAGATAGAGCAAAATATCCTTAACAAAAAAATCACAATTTTTCTACTCTTTACGATGGCAGTATTTATAATATACCTTTACGTGAATATTTTTTAACAAACAGCCCTTTTTCTGATTGACCATAACAGTTGCGCCCCCTAGCGGCCATATGCGGAACTTCAAAATATTTTCCAGCGATTTCTCTTAGTCGATTTAGCTAATAATTTTTTTTCCCCCAAGTTATATGATTAACGGTTAGCGAGTTATGGCCGGCGTCCATTCTTAGTTGGCCACCCGGTACATATTTTATCCACAAAGCAATGCTAAAAAGCTAATATTCGCTGTGCAATACTAAACTACAATATCGTTCAAATTTTAAGAATAAAACTTGTGTAAAAATACCAATAACATCCCTTGTTAAAATCTTCAGAACAATTTTTTTATTTTTTCTGAACAATTATGTTTATATTTTATCTAACCCCACGGGGATCCAGGCCCTGATTGGAACGCAGACATCGGATGTTTTCAATTGTGGCGCTATGGTGGCGACATTCGAAAATATTCAACAGAAACGACAGATTATCATACTGGCAACATACATAAAAGGTTGTTTGGTTTATAGACTGCAGGTTTATGAAAAAATATACTTTCTTGGGGTGTAGTGTTGCGATTTCGTTTAAAATATTCTCCCCCCCCCCCCCGGAATCTGCAGTTTTGTACGCTTGAAGGCAAATAGGACCAAGCTATACACAGGTATGTACTTATACCTATTGACATAATACATAAATACAGCTATTTCTGAGAGGTTACAATAATTCTGAAGTTAAAGACAATAAACTGAATAAACGTGTTGCTTTTTCGGATTAGTTTATATGGTATAGTCTTATTGAATGCTTATAAAAATATTTCATAAAATCTCACTAAAAAACAATGAAGATATATCAGTTTACGATACTTAACCTTTTTTAAAACATAATGAGTTCCCGAGTAACACATTAAAATGTGAAAGCACTTGAATTTGTATTAAATATGCCTCAAACTCTAACTCGCTTTATTTTCACAAAACGCAAATTATATTTGGCTCTTGTGTAATTTAGAATATGGCAATTGCAGTAACCCGTTATGTTTTAAAATAAAAAAAAATTAACTAATCTTACAAAACATTGTATTTTGGATAAGTACTATGTTCATTCGTTAAAAAAAAAAACATATACTTACACCGTTTTTTTTTGTTTTAGTTACGTAACATCGAGACTTCAAAAGGGACCAAGAAGTTTATCTACATCCACTTGGAGTTGCTACGATCAATAAAACCATTTTTTTATTAAAAGGTAAGTGGTATCTGAATTATTTAATTACATCGGTCTTTTTTTAAAGAAAGTTTCAATGTATAAAGTTTAATTTACCAGAGTTGGTTGTAAAGTGTAACTGAATTAATTTATTACTTGATGCATATTGCCAAATTTGCATCTTAGATAGATGCATTAAAAATCCTTAAGGGGGAACTGCACGCAGTAATATGGATCACTTGCAAGCCTTCCGCCGCTGCAATATTATGTTAAAGCTGTAAGAGATATGTATTAGCTTCAATGTGATTTTAATAGGAAAATATGTATAGTTGAGAGCTAAATGCGAATTTTTATGAAAAATCAAATCTAGAGTTATAAAATAAAAGTAGATTTGTCCATTTTCGACCATTTTTTGACCACTTTTTGACGCACATGCCTTCGCATATAATTTTTTTTCTACAAAATGGCTCTTTATCGCCTTACATTAATCCTTTGTCTACGAAACTGCAAAATTTGAAATGGTAAATCGTACTGATGTCTTTGTATTTCTGCAGCGCGTGAACCTTTTTGAACCCATTTTTAACCGAAATGTAATTTAAATTACCTATACATAACACATTTGTTTTGAAGTCGGACATGCAGGAAGTTTTTTTTAATGCGTAGGTACCTTTTCATCTTACTTTCAACTCGACAAGACCTTGTCGCTGGTTTTTCACTTTTTGCGTGCAGTTCTCCCTTACAGATCAAGGATTATTCCAAGTTTTTTTATTATCAGTTAATTTTAGAGTCAAGTTTCTCAGTTTCAGGGCTCTGTAAACTATTTATATTTAATATTTTTTAATTTGGTATGAGCACGGCGTGTAACAAACTAAGATTTTTTACTAAAACTTTTCTAAGGCCTAGAATAGTTTTTTTTTATAAATACCCCTTTAAAAATATGTCTTAAATTATTTTGGATCATATTATATACTCATCTCTCGTCTTTCTCCAATATAAAATAATAAAGCTCTTATTGTTTTAGGTAGATTTAAAGTAAACCTTGAAAGGGTATTTTTTTAGTTTTTTGAGTACTCACTTAGGCGGAGGTAGGATTTTAAACACTTTTAGCACTCTAAAAATTAAAAATGTACATAGCAATCAAAGGCCAATTAAACGGTATCATTGTAGGATTTAAAAAATATATACAAGGTTATTTTAAAAAAAACACGAAAAATGTTTTTTTCAAAAACTAAAAAACCGTTTTCGAAATGTACCCTAAATCTTAGCCCTCCCTATAGAAGGATACATCGAAACATGTCGTGTTGTTCGAAAACAATTAGATTTTTTAAAATATGACCCACATCAAAATTTTGAGAAATAATTTTTTTTGGTGTATCATACCAATTAATTTGATGAATTGAATTTGAGAAAAATTCTTCACGGTCTTTCATACCACAAAAATTTGGGTTTGGAAAACAAAATTGTTTATTAAAGACACTGATTCCTGCTTGTTTTTTTATCTTTTTTTACACAGTAGGGTAAAACTTCAGTGACATCACTGACCGATTTTGTTAACGCTACGCTCTACTTCTGGCATTTATACCTTTTTAAAAACGTTAAATGATAAAAAATGTTCATATTTGGTTTCAGTATATCAAAAATTGCATTATTGATTAGTGAAATTAATATTACACTCACCCACTTTGGAATGAATCGTGATTTCTTTCACTTACCTAGAACAAAAAAAATAACATTAATAAAATGAAGTAAAACAAAACAAAGCTATTTTCTCTCCAAACTTCCACTAGGTACAACATTCAACAAAAATATCGTAACTGTTACACTGACAGTGAACGGTGATTTAAAATATCCATTTAAAATGTGAATATCTGGGACAAAATATTCTCTGGGGCCGCTATCTTATATTTGAGGTTTTTTTCGATGTGATATTTAGTAGAGTTAAATGGATCTCGCCTGTTTGGTAATTTAATAACGCAGCAGATCATTTAAGTTTGCATATTTCTGAAGATCCAAGTACTTTCAGTTTGATTGATTTAAACGTAACGTTAAATTGGTGTTTGCAATTAATTAAATGACTAGTGTAATTATATTCGCCCTGTCTTTTGACAAAACAATACACTTAACATTTTGGTACGTTTCAAAAAATAGTTATCAATAGGGACAAACTGTAAAACATTAGGTAATTACATCTATGGCTGATCCGAGGGCTGATCTTAAAATGCAATAAGTTCAGTTAATTCAGTTTCTCCTTGATTAATTTTAACCATTAACCTAATTATACAGAAGCAAATGGATCGATCTCGTATTCAAGCAAGTTTAATGAAGTGGCTTCGACACAAGATAGAATACGTTTGTTTTGCATGAGAAGAGTTTTATAAACATATTTTGGACATGTTTTCTGAAAAATCATCAACAGGAAGTAATCCCGGCACAAAAAGGAAAGAAATTATAGGATAATACGAGATGTGCATGGATTTGACATATATGAACAACTTTTTTAGTTGTAATTTTAGGCGAAAAAGTTAATCTTCATAAAAAGTTTTACATATCTGAAAAATAAGATTGGTTTAAAAAAAGAGAGTCCTTTTATATACAGAGTACGAAATAAATACAAAAAAGAAGTTTGCAAAAGACAAAATTATGACATTCCAACTTTTGAGTCAGCTAAATTAAATACTTCGCAAATACAAGTCAAGAAGCCTTTAGAAATTTTTTTGACAATCGAGTTTTTGAGAAAATGAATGGTGTATGGTAATCTAGTGCATACAGCCACTACTATTTTTAATAACGGAACACATTCACATCAACTTCCAGTCATTCGAAACAGAATAGATACAGCCCTTGAATTGAAACAGAGCTGATGACGAAAACCATAAATGCGCAACAACATAAAATGACGGGGTCACATGCCTCACGCCCAGGGGTCTGTCTGGGCGGCTTACAGTAAGACAAACAATACTAGACCAACGAAATGATAAAATGAAGGAATGGTCTTAAGGAAATCAAAGACCTATAGCTTTCTCTCATACAATCTCACAAAGGAAATAAAAATCCTTAAATATCTGTTATCCTCCTTAGTCAGTGTCACAAGATTATCTGCGCTAAATAGCTATTTCTGCTAAATTTAGAAGAAAGTCGGCTGCTTGGCGATTATTTAAACATCCAAACAGCCAGTGATTCATATCATCAATGCTGGTGTTATCACACAAACATAAGGGACTGCCAGTCAGCTAAATTCAGTTTGCGTAGCATATATCACAAATTTCCATGACCAAAAATTTCCCTTATATATGTTGTAAAATGCTGTCTGGGTAGCAAAATAGATTATATACTAGATTTGAGAGGTAGTATTTTAATATTCCTCGTATAATGATTTATATTACTGGGGGAATAATTTTGATACATCTGACGCCATTTTTGCTTTATCTGTGCTTTAAGGAAAGGAGTATTGCAGGCTAGGTATTTCCGTACCGTGTCCTGCAGCAGCCTCCTTGGCATATAAGTCAACTTTTTTGTTACCCACAATTCCAGTATGTCTTCTCACCCAAACGAATGAAATTTTCACATTTGATTGTGCCAAATTATTGATTTTCTGAAGAAATTCAAATATTAATGGAGTTTTGTATGCATTTTTCATTTTATTTTCAATGGCTTTTAGGTATGGCATTGAGTCTGTCAATATTATATAGTGCGAAGAGGACTTGGTCTGACAGATGTAATTTAAAGCTTGCCTGATAGCATACGCCTCGGCGGTAAAAATTGAGGAAATGGGATGAACTCTAAATACTACAATAGTGTTTTGGCTAGGTACAGAAAATGCACATCCTACACCTTCCAGTGTATTGGATTGGAGTGGATCTCATTAACTCTACTATTATTTATCTCAGGAGAATCTGTATATTTTTTTTAGATATTCACCATTAGTTTTCTCAAGTTAACTAAGTCTACTATAAAAAAACTTTTTAAAGCTTTTTGACTTGTATATCCAGGCTCTTTAATTTAGTTGTCTCAAAAGTTGAAATATAAAATTTTTTTTGTTTGGTACCCTTTCGTAATTCGTAGCTTGTATATGAAATTAAATTTTAAATTAATCTTATTTTTCAGATAAGCAAACCATTTTATAAAGAATAACTTTTTAGCCCAAAATCACAAAAAAAAAGTAGTCCATATTATGTTACCCATTTTTGACTTGTTGATTATAGAATTACCTAAAACTATACCTCGTATAAAAAAAAATTTAAATTACATTTTATCTCATATTTTGATTCTCTCTAATTTGTCTATCTTAGAAAATCTGAATTTCCATTTTTTTGTTTTACCTACTTGCTTGCTTTTTGTACAACTTATATATTATTTGGCCTCTTATTTTTTTTAATAAGCAAAACTTTTTCCCCTAAAATAGTTATCAGTATGATATCTAACACACGCTGCATAATTGGCTATATGATGAAAGAAATGTCAAAATTATATTATTAAGCAGGAAGTGGTCCTGAGTGCTGGCCAGTTGATTTATTCCAGTGCCAAATAAACTTAACTCACACACACGAAGTAATCTACTGAGTGTCCGATTAATGTGAACAAGATTATATTTTTAGACCGAAAAGTTGATAACTGTCAAGTTATACTCCGTCCAACGTTAAAACTCTGTTGTGAATACGCCTGACAGTTTTTATAGCCTATCTTATGGTATCTAACCAACAGTTAACATTTTTCAAAATATTTTGAAATATATACCAAACTTTGTATTCTGTGATCAAACGGAAACGTAGCACAATGAAATCGACCCTAAAAATGAAGATAGGAATGTGAAATTAATCATCATCTAAGTCAAGCCACTTACGTTTTACAGTCTGTCAAAATCTAAAAGTTTTAATATTTTGAACCTTGAATATTCGGAAAACAGTTGGGTTTTAGTATATATAATACAAAAAAAAAAGAAAATTTGGTCTATATCATATTTCGAATGCTTAGAATTAGTGTATAATCTAAGTTTATTATACTATATCTATGTTGATTAAAATACAAGAGTTCTAACCACACTACACCACAATTTGTTACGTTCTGGACATGCGTTTCACTAACCAAGTTAGCATCATCAGCAGATGATATAAACTCAGTGGACCTATCTATGTTGAGTTATAAAAAATTAAGTTGCATCATATGCCGCGCTTTTGTATACCCTCCTTAAAAAATTTTTTTTTACAAAACTCACTTTTCGAAACCAATTTTCCTAATTGAAGTTTTCTTTTATCAATAGTAATATAAACAACTACAGTGGAAATTATTGGAAATTTGCCGGAAAAATTATAGATATAGGTATTTAATTTTATTTTTTTGCTATACACTTTAAAGTATCCTGTCTCAAAAAAATGTCAAAGAAATTGAAAATCTAGTAATCATGGCTTCATTGTCATGTCGCAGAAAGAAAAATTCTTGCGTGTCATAGTCAAATGCATGAAAAATCAATACAAAACAATTTCGAACTCTCAATTTTTTTTAAATTTACTAAGAAATATCGTAATAGCAATGCTAGAAGAGCCTGATCAAAACATAGAAATTCTTACCCCAAAAAGTCTAAAACATTTCAAGCCTTCCTTACTAAAAAACAATACAATCTGGGCAAGAGTACAGGGTGTCTCTTTATATTTTGCAGGCCCCTACAGTTTTTACCTTGAGAGACAGAAAAAAACTTTAAATGCAAAAATAAAAGAATATCGCAAATCTATTAAAAAAATACCAACTGGTGTTTTTTTTAATTGAACACCCTCTCTGTTATTTTTTTTATTGGAATATTCATGACCTCCTCCCGATTTGAACAATATATACATATTATATATTTATTCTATATAAAGTTATATTTATTGAGCAGTTCTCAATAAGACTTAAAAAAAACTTTTCTTATAGACATAATATCAAACTGATAAATCCAAAGCCATTCAAAGTACAAATTCTACTCGGGTCCAATTTCAATTTCCCTTTATATTACTACAAAATCGGCTTGTTCTTTGTTTGTCCTTAATGGAAATTCTTCCTAAGTCGTCCCAGAAAACTGATTTAAGAATATACAACAATCCCTTTAGGGACTTGTGAAGTTATTGGAAAAGAGGTCTGAAAAACTTGTTTCAAATGTTCTTGGATGATAAATCTAAATTACCTTACACAGAGTAAAATGTCTAAATTTATAAAAAAAGATATAAATAAGCTTAGTTCAAAAACTGTAGATAATATTAACAAACCTGTATAATAAACTTTCTTTTTCTAAACCGATTTGAACCATATTTTAGGCTTCGAAAAGTTTGTTTTATTTAGAATCAGAGGCGATGTAAACTTCTCTTAATAAAGTGTATTTTCTTAAAGAAATAGTTTCCCGGTCATTATGTACTAGAAATAAAAAAAAAACAAAACATTTTAAGAAACCAGTTCTAATTAAAATAAAGATACAAACTTAACAGATAATCATTCCTTGTAGAAGAAAAAGGTACAAAATAATCTCTTCTACCATATGGTTTTTATCTGAATCATTTCGTTAACATATTTATGTAATCGTAAAGAATTAATTATCTGAATTTGCATATTTTGACGAATAATTATCTTAAATTATCGTGTTAAATGTTTTAAAGCACAAAATTTAAATGGATCATAAATATCCTAAAAACGAATTGCTATTAAATAGCAGGTATAGTTTTGTCCGAAGAATAAAGAAAGAAAAAGTAGGTTTTTTAAACGTTGATTTTTTAACATCTCATTTTTGTTGACATTTTGTTCCACCACCTTGATTTTTTAGAAGTTTTACCAGTTTATACCTCTCTATATTCTAGCACACAATTTGTCTAATAAATTGTTCATTTAGGCTGATTTTTAAATATTTTATTAGGCCGACATTTTATTTTGCTATCTTATATTCATACCAAAATCCTACCAGTTCATTCCTATGTAACACTTGATTTTTGTGCATAAATTGATTTAAATTGGATAATTAGTGTTTTAGTAGGCCGCCATTTTCTTGAGCCGTACTGGATTTTTACCAAAATGTTACCACGTCACCTCCACATGACCCTTAATTTTTCACACTATCTTCACAACAAATTCCACTGAGAAAAGAACAGCGACCATGCAATAATTACAGATATTAACTTGGAATAAAAATATTTAAATAAATTATTTGAAAGTAATTTAATAATAAACAATTTACAGTCAGTCTTAAAGGCATTATTATTTACATTCACGTAGAAATGTTTGATATCAGATTTTCAATAATAATTGTCTATTTAGTGAACAACTACAGAATACAAATAAGCCACTAAGCTGACAGTAATCTATTATTACCAGTAAGACATGTTTTTTTTTTCTATACGTATTTGAAATGTATCTGAAAAATATGCATGCTCTAGGCTAAAAAGAGTATTATTTATTCTTATTACGTCATAATCTCTCAAAAATGTAATTAAACCACAATGCCCCATTTATGTTACAGCGTTGTATCTGCAGAAAATGGGTGAAAAAACTAAACTCCGAAAGCGTACATTTAAAGTAAACTGCTGCTCATAATAAGTGGACATCACTAATTTTGTTTGTAGTTAACTAACAAATATGAGCTTGCTAACAGTTAATAGAAAAATTCTTTGTAAGTAAACCAATATATTTTTAACGGTAAATTTTTATACAGGATGTATAAGAGAAATATGATCTTTTCCCAATATTCATGACCTCCAGGTTTCCAAGACGAGTCCGAAGTCTTGAGTTAATATTTATTATAAAGATATTTTTAGCTAACACTTTCCAGTCAAAATTTCTGTTAAAAATTGAAAGGAGGGGAATCATGATATACTCTATGTAACAAGGTAATAACTATTTATCCCTAATAGCCTTTGAAATTTGTAAAACAGGGTGTATCATATTGTGAGTTCATTTTTGCCTTCCAGTTTACCTTGTCATGTCCATACTGGTGGGTGCAAAAAAGTAAACAGTGTATATAAACATGTATCCTAAGTGGTTTAGTTTTTGAGATACAAGTTGTCAAAATTTGTATCTTCTACCTTTGTGCTGTATAAAGATGTTTTGTGTGATCTTCCTTTTATGCGATTTATTCAGTATTTAAAGAAACTAACCTAATCAGCTTCTCTGTACTGTACACGTTTTAAGTTGGTTTGGGTTTCTCATTCTGTGTCGTAAGTAGTGTTTATAAACAGAAAGAAAACTAGACATCTACTAAGTTTTGACTTATTTTATATAATGATTATGTTGTATTATCGTTACAAGTGATCTTTTTATTTAAAATAGAACCGGTACATTTATACTATCCATATCTAGGTATTAGTTTTTATCCATTGTGTTCAATATTAGCATTAAACAATAAAGTTTTTAAGATTAAGTTCATAAGAATTTTTTTTTCGAAACATATACACAAACATTTATACTTTTAATAATAAACCAAACTTTAGGCGCTCCTTATCTCCGATTATATATATATATATATATATATATATATATATATATATATATATATATATATATATATATAGAAAAACTTACTGCACACCGATATCTCCAGTTTTTGGGAGAAAATTTTAGGACACAAATCCCTACTAACGTCCGTGATTAAATATGGTTTATGCATGACGGTGCCGCAATTGACCATAGGGCTGACATTTATGCATTTCTTAATGAACAATTTCAAGAACGCTGGATAGGAAGAGGAGGACCGATTGCGTGGCCGCCTAGATCCACTGACTTGACAAATATGGACTTCTTTCTTTGGGTCTTTGCTAAAAATGTAGTCTATCAAACACCTCCGACTACATTGATTGTTATTATTTTTTTATTTTTAGATTTTAATTACTCTAGGGTGGACAACTTAACAAGTAATTTAAACTAGTTGCTAAATCGTCCTAGCTAGTTAAAAACAGGTTTTGCTCGATCAGATTTCGTGTATTGTACATTTCCCGTCTCATCAAACCGTTGCAAAATCGTTCAAAAGCGCTTCTCGTGTTTGTCTTCTATCAGGATACTTTTTGTGATAAATTCTTAGCGCTAACAAACAATTCCTTTCACTTGTTCTTAACACATAAATCATATCGATTATTTCGTAATACCTCCCAGTTTTTATTACTAGATCATTGTAATACTATCATTTTTAATTGTGAAATTATTGGATTTTATCTTTTTTTATTAGCGATAAATTTTATTTTTTAAAGTTTCAAACTTTTTCGACCCATCTATGCTGGTATGACTAAATTTTAAAAAAATAGATGGTGAAAGAACACTGTCGATATTCTGCCGAATAATTTTTTTTTCGAAAAGTGGCCAAAACCTTGAACAACTCTTTATAGACACCACAAACCCTATATTGGGTGAATGGCCAAAAAGGAGGAATTGAAAATATAATATACAGGGCGTTCCATTTAAATTAATCCAGAAAATTAGCATCCAGGATTTTTATTTACCATGTATACCGTTATTAAAAAATACTATAGGAAAATACCGCAGCTGAAAGAAGACCACATTTGGAAGTTTTTACCATGCTAAAATGATTTATGCTGACGCATTAAAGAAATACAAGGCGTTAATTGTACCTATGAACCCAACAAACCCTATATTGGGTGAATGACCAAAAAGGGTGATATCTGACAATGAAACAATATACAGAGTGTTCCCTTGAAAAAATGTTAAGTTGGTTTGTGGCAAACTTATCCTCAACCCTGTAAAATCGAAAATAATTTTAGGTTGTAGCTATCAGCAGTCCCTACAACTTATAATGTTTTTTCTAATTTCCTCAATAACCGACCTATTGGATTTGAACGCACTGTTGGACCTCTCTGTATATACAGGGTGTAATTTAATTGATGACTGAAAATGCAGGATATGATTTCTTAGCTTATTTAAGAAAGAAAGGTTCATATGAACATAGATCCTAAACCTCTCAACTTTTGAGCTACAGGGTGTTAAAGTTTTTAAAAAAAATTCGTTTTCTTATTATAACTTTAATACTGTTCTTAGTATTTTCATAAAATTTGGCACGCACTTACTAAGCATCAATAGGCGTTTTTTGATGTAGAAGATTTTTTAATATTTCTATCACTGGCGTCCGTACGGGATGTAGACTGAAGATTTTTCTAGAAAAATATGGTACGGCACTAATTTTTCCGGAAATAAAAATTATTTGTGAAATCTTTATTTATTTTGCAACAAATTTAAATACTTGACTTTTTTTCGTCCGACGAACTGTTTTGGCCTAAAAGAATAAAAACAATTTCACGCATGGTAAAATCTCTAAAATCTAATGGTAATGAAAAATTCGTTTTCGACTCAATACTCAAAATAATACTTACTAATACATTTTTTGTACTAAACCTGAATTGTAGTAGTGGCTATTTTAATCGATTGACTTTAATTTAATAAAAATTAGACAAAAACACATCTTACCTACAAACCGCCACATGGAATTTTTTTGATTTTGCAATGCATGAAAACTAAAAAAAAAATTACAAGTTTTGACAACTTCTATGCATAAAATAAACTAATATTTAATTTAATTATCACAACAATTGTTGATGTCGTCCTTCTGCTAGAATACACGCTTCAATTCTATTTCTCATGGATTGGCGAACCCTTTCAAAAATTCCAGGAGTATTTCTAATGGTTTAGCAAGAAAGTAAAACGTTTTGCCTTAGTTCTTCTACAGTTTGAACCGGTGTAGTATAAACTAAAGTCTTGAGGTGCCCCCACAAAAAATAGTTTAAACCACGAATGGTAAAATGTGCAGGAGCACCATCATGCATGTACCACATTTCTTTTAATAAAAGAGGTACATTCTCGAGCAAAATTGGCAAATGGTTTTCAAGAAAGTGGCGGTAGCAAAGTCTATCCAGTCGTCCCGGAAGGAAGAACGGTCCTATGAGGAAATCTCCAACTATTCCAGCCCACACATTCACGCAAAACTGCTCCTGATGATGGGCCTCAGTAATTACGTGTGGGTTTTCTTCTGCCCATACATGATTATTATGAAAATTTCGAATAGAACTGCGGGAAAAATTAGCTTCATCAGTAAAGAGTATTTTGTTATCAAATAAAGGATTTTCAGCAAGTTTTTCTAAAAACCATCGGCAGAAATTTAAACGCAATGGAAAATCACGCGGCAGTAGTGCTTGAACCCTTTGAATGATATGGGTATAGCAAAATGTCAACAAGTATTTTCCCAATAAGAAAATGGGAAACATTTAGCATTACCGCAATTTTCCTAGTATTTGTTTCTGGATGTTCCTCAATTGTGTTCAAAACAGCTTCCTCTAATTCTGGTGTTCTCACCGTGCGATGTGCCCCTTTGGAACTATTGTCAATGCTAAAACTCCCAGTTTCATCTAGCCTTCTGTGTATTTTTGAAAACATTCTGGCATCGGGAATGATAAGATTTGGATATATCTTTCTAGCCATAAACGCATCCCTGTCAGCAAGTCCGTAGGTGAAATGCATATCTGCTAACTCGGAATTTGTAAATCTTAACATAGTTTACTTATTTCCTTTTTATTATTGATTAAAGAAATTTTCACAATTTAAAATACTGCAACTTTTATGAATACTTGTCAAGGTAATTGATCAAATGTCGTTCGTTATAACACAAATGCATGAAAACAATTTTTATTTTTTTTACGCGAAAACAGTGCGTCGAACGAAAAAAAGTTAAGAAATTAAATTTGTCGCAAAATAAATGAGGATTTCCAAAATGATTTTTAATTCCGGAAAAAGCAGTGGCGTACCATATATTTTTTTTAAATCTCCAGTCTACATTCCGTACGGACGCCACCGGTAAAAAATCTTCTCCATCAAAAAATGCCTATTGGTACTTAGTAGATGCTTATGCTTATGCAGTATTAAAGTTATGATAAGAAAACGAATTTTTTCTTAAAACTTTAACACCCTATAGCTCAAAAGTTTTTACTTTATTTTTAAAATCTTCCAAAAGACAATTTACAATAATTGTATAGGAATAGTCAGTTCTTAATTCTGTCTAAGGCTAAAACCTACAAATACAAATTAATTTTAAAACTAAAGAGCAGTGACATTACATTAAATAACAAACTTTTATATAAATTTAAGTTAGTAAAAATATAAAAAATAACAGAAATACACAAATATAGTGGCAACATGACATGTATATTTAAACTAAAAACTCATTGAGTGAGCAATAACATTTTTCGACTAAAAACATTTTCAGTTGTTTTTTAAATTGATAAACACTAACGCATTTTTTATATTATCTCGTAAAGCATTAAACATTTTTAATCCTACAAAATTGGGTGATTTAAATAAAACTTGCGTCCTGTATGGCTCTATATCAAAATTATTGACATGCCTTGTGTTAAAGTTATAGAGTATATGAGATATAGAAATGTAGTTTGATTTTTATAGATAGATTACATGTTTCCAAAATATACAAGCCCGCTAAAGTTAAAATATTAAATCTTTTATACTAACATTTACAACTAGTTAAGTATGAAACCCCCGCTATACACCGGATAATCCGCTTTTGTTTTATAAAAATATTATTAGTCAAGGTTGAATTTCCCCAGAAACACACGCCATATCTGAGAAGAGATTCCACTTGTGCATAGTATAACATGATAAGTTGTTTCTCACATAAAACATTTCTTAGACTGAACATTAAAAAATACGCGGAATTCAACTTTGAAATTACATGTTCACAATGTTGCTTCCAGTCCAAGCAGGAGTCCACATACAAACCCAAGAACTTGAC
Source organism: Kuschelorhynchus macadamiae (assembly GCA_030620095.1). Taxonomy (NCBI): domain Eukaryota; kingdom Metazoa; phylum Arthropoda; class Insecta; order Coleoptera; family Curculionidae; genus Kuschelorhynchus; species Kuschelorhynchus macadamiae. The sequence goes on along the minus strand of JAUTXW010002144.1, from coordinate 315,282 downwards.
ACACTCGACATTGCTAACCTGAACATTACTAATTTTAAAATGCAGCTCATTAAAATTCTTTTGTCTGTTATGAAACCATACACATTGGGTCTTGTTTATATTAAAATAAAGTGTACTATGGCTAAACCAACTTTGAAGTTCCTCAAGGGCTTTATTCACATTATGTTCCAAAACTATCTCTGACTTGCTGGAGAAAACAAGCGAGGTAACCATTTGATATAATATTAGGCAATTTATTTACATAAAGTAAAAAAAGTACAGGCCCCAAAACTGAGCTCAGTGCTCCATCCATCCAACTTAATAGATCAGTCGTTAAGTTTTCTAATATTTAAAACGACCGTAATTCTTGTCCATTCAGTTTATTGGAAATTAAGCTAATCAAAAATGTAAAATTGATGGTTTCCCCCATATAAGCAGTGAGTGTAAGAGAGAAGGGTATACTACATACGTGTGGGTTGCCTAATAAGCGTTTTGTTTCTATAAAGGGTCTGTTTCAGTTGGAAGCTATGAAAATACCATCGGGCATCTAATGTTTTAAATATTGCTTATTTAAAACATTTGCTGACTACTAAAAATAGCTAAATTAATATTATATATATTTTTTAATTAATTATATAATATATTTTGTAATCCTACAAAAGTCAAATGTTTTTTCTTCGATTTGTAAATACGAAATAGTTGTGGGCGTACATATCTAAATGTTATGGCAAGGGATTTATTCGGATAAACACGTCAGAAGTTGGAATGTTATTTTTGCACGAAAAAGCCAAGAAATGCCATCTTAATAAAATTGAAAAAGCGTTGTTATGTCTGTTTGATAGCGTTCCGGGCGACCTCAAGATAATCCTACTTTCATTTTAAAATGTCCTTGTCACGGGAGGTCCAACACCGCGCGGTCAATAATGAATGAGTTTTTTACCTCCGAACATAAACAACGTCATGAGGATTTAATACAAAATGCATAAACATGTTATGCGCCGCAAAATCTCGTTTAGAATGCTAAACAAATAGAGAGTCGGGGATGCGAAAACGCTGCCAATACGGCGTTGGCTTGCGGGAACGTTAATTTGTTTATACGTCCGGCTGTCCCGAGTGCCAACCTGGATTTATCTCTTAACCTGGTGACTTATGCTACGATTATTCAAGGTCAACAGCATCTGGGAAACCTTGCCGCTGCACCGGGACCGTGCCAACAATTCACGTTAGAGATGCATAGCAAATCCAATTGAATTTTATGTTAATTAGGTTAGAACATAGTGTTATGTTTATTCGTAGGTTCTACACAAAAATATATTACTTTTATTTAATTCAAAAATTTGAACAAAAACTTATGAATCCTTTGCAAAATAGTCAGATTTTCTGGGCAATGATATGGGTTTTGCCCTGAAACACTATAGAATATATTATTTTTTTAAGCACTCTTATGTCTGTTTCTGTAGGAGATATAGACTTTTATAAAAATGCTGCTTTAGGAATAGTAATTAATTTGAAAAATTAACTCAAAGTAAAACTAACAGCTATTTTTGGGTGTTTCCCTTTTGGCTTTAATAACACCTTGCGAACTTATTTGCAGACTTAGTATGTGCCGCACAATGGTATGCCGTTCCATATTTTTTCATGAAAATTTCAGGTCAGTCAAATTTTCAGGTTGTCGCAGAGGCTCTAAACGTTGGCCAAGTTAATCCCACAAGTGCTCCATCGAGTTTAAATCTGGGCTAATCGCAGGCCAGGGTAATGGATTCGCACCCACCTCATCCACAAATTGGATTAGGACTCGAGCAATAATTTATTGGTATTGCACAAACCCACCACAGAACCAGCTCTAAAGATGACTTTTTTCTACAAACATACCTTTTACATATGTTTCTTCAAAACGGGAGATCAAAAAAAAATCAGAAAATATTAATGTTTATATAGGTTCGCAAATACTAGTTTTCGCGATACAGAGTGTAAAAGGGGATTTAAAAAATCGTTTTTATTTTATGGTTGGGAAACGATTTTAGATCAAGCTGAAATTTATTATGCGATATTATCACGTAAAAGGACATCTTTTAGAATAAAATAATTTGTAATACTTTCGCTAGTGGCATGCGTGGCAACATACAGTAAGGTATTTTCAGGGAATAAAATTTTTCTTCAGAATTAGTAACTTTTTCTTAATCGCAATCTGGTCTAAAGGAAAAAGATTCTCTTTATTTATTTTGGTCTGATGGATCGTTTTGGAGTAATAATTAAAATACTCCTTTAATACATTCATTTCCTTACATTATTATCTGAAATGAATCGTTTCCGAAACAAAAAAAAGATTTTTTAAAATTTTCTTATTTCGTAAACTAAGCGTTTGCCGACATATAAATATATAAACTTTTTAACCTCCTAAACACATCCTCAGAATATTTCGTTTTCCCCCCGACACACCCTGTATCTATTATTCGATTGAGAATTTCAAAAATTAGAGAAAAATAATACTTCTTGATGTTTCCTGTTATCATTAAAATATAATACTGTATATGAACACATAGCTTTAAGAATTAAAAATCATGTTTGAGTCCATGATCACACCTCGAATGTCCTCAACTTTTCTAAGAACATTGATGTTACTGTCAGACTCATGCTCAAAGACAGGGCCGCATTGCCCATTAGGCCACGACTTACAGTCCGGCGAAAAGAAGGCCCGTTGCATCAAAAATCAAAATTTTTCTTGTTCCATTTGTTCAGTAAAGTAGATATTTTTATAGCTTATTAAATTGAAGAAAGGGTTTGTTTGTCATCACTTTTCCCCCGAGCTTGGGGCCTGTAAATATGATCGGGCGAAGAATGATTAATTCGGCACTCGCTGCAATGTTTCTAGGGGATAGGGCCAATAGGACCCGTAATTTCAAGCGGGCCTAGGGCCCCAAGAGTTGTATATGCAGTACTGGTCTCTTAGTGTGTTATACATTTATATATCATCAGTAATGTAAAAATTACGAGTTTTTAAAAGCACTGATGTATATTATTTATATAAATTATAATAAAATGTTGTATACTAACTACATAGGGTCAAATTGATGACCTCCTCCTTTTCTGAAGTCGGTTCAAAAATAAAGAACCCAAATGACTGCGCTAAGGTATTTCTGAAGTTACCTCAAACGGAAAAGAACCGCGTTGTTAACACTTAATAGTAAGATTCTGGGTACTATTAAATATTATCTCATGTATAATTGTCTCCACCATTTCACCAAATGTGCATTGTTCTGCAAAGGCTTCATGAGCACGGCCTGTCTATATCAGTCTTGTTTTCACTATTCTCCATGAAAATCCTCTCCGCCAAACTAATGTGTCATTTCGATAATTTCTACCTGTGTAACCCTTAGACTAACCTGTACATTTTTTATTTCAAGTACCAAATTTTAGAAAGCGTTATGTTTTCATTGATTGCAAAAGGATTTACCTATGCGATATATAAATTGTTACAACATACCGTTGTGCGACGTCGCCAATTCTACGTTTTACCTAAGTTTAGGGAAATTGTGCACAATCTGGAAACACCGCATAAAGTGATCTTCAAAGTTTCAACGCCCAAGGACTTTAAATGATAGAGGTACCCATTAAATTCCATGTTTTTTCAAATTTCACCATACCCCATATTCGTCGAAGTGTCAGCTACTTATCGAAGGGCCCCCGAGTACAGGAATGTCGTGGCTTCTAGTACTCTCGATACCCGATCTTTCTAGAAAACACCAGATGAACGAAACGGGTATCAGTGTCGGATATACGAGCGAAGTGCAATGTGCGATGATTACTACTAGGGTTTTTTAGTAAAGGCAAACATAAAATTGAATATCCTAATATCCCCTCAGCCATGAGGCCTGTACCTTTTAACGCTTCTAGCACACCTGTCCCTAAGCCTCTAGAATACGAAATCGGCTCGAAATCCGATGTTGAACTAGCTGATTTTAAACCAAAAGCCGGTCCAAGTTTTCAAAAAGAAAGCTATTATGAATGTAGTAGCAGTAAACTGCCCCATTCTATCTTTCAGGAAGGGTGTAACGATCTTATTCGTGATTTGGATCCTCTCAAAGCCAAGGCTCGCTTCTCGTTTACAACTGTGGGATATTTTATAAAAAGGAGTCAAAATGTTCACGTTTCGGAAAAGAAAATCTATGCTGGCAATATTTTTCTCAATTGCAAATGAATTAGTTTACTGCCATGATATTCCGGGTTTAATGAACGAATTTTGCCTTTCCTATAAACCTACCAAGTTGTAGTTTTGTCTGAACGCAGCTTTATGGTTTAATGGAAACGAACAACCATCTGTTTCCATGGATCGTGCTGTAAATATGCAAGAAAAGTACGAGAACATGCGTATACTATTTTTTTATGCGAATGGGACAGCAGGGATCAAAGACCAACAAAGGAATTGGGGCTGAGGGCTATAGAGAGCGAACAAGGAGAAGTATGAACTTATCACTTAGCTCTTTCTCCACTGTCTTTCAAACAGAAATCTTCGCCATACTGCAATGTGTACGGGGAAATAGAAGAAAGGCTTATGTAGATTAGCGCATCTACATCTGCTCAGACAGCCAGGGAGCCCTAAAGGCACTGCAGTGTCCAAAGGTAACATCTAGACTGGTGTTGGAATGCTTAGACAAACTATGGGCGCCAGCTGAACAGAACACTGTCAACTTGTTCGGGGTCCAGGCCATAGTGGCGTCGAAGGTAATGAGAAAGCTGATAAGCTCGCAAGAATAGGCTCATCAGAGGTCTTTATCGGACCAGAGCCCATCCTTGAAGTATCTAAGTGATGGATAGACACAAGGACCACTGGCAAAGTAGACAGGGACATACACACAGCAAAACCTTTATTGAGGAAACTGATGTTGTACTAGAAATATGTCCCTTCTGAGCACAAATCAGTTAAGGGCAATTACAGGTCCCTACAGGCCTCATGGCTGTCAAGGAACACCTGATTAAGTTAGGGGTACACGCTGGTGACATAACACGCCGATTCTGCGGTAGGGAAAACGAGACAGCTGTATATATTCTGTGCTATTGTGAGGCACACACCGCCTCTGTTGAGTATTCCATATAAAATAGAAATATGAAACTTTTTGAACGTACATTTTTTACTGCAGTGTAGAAAAGACGGGCTTTTAAAATTCGAAAGCAGCATCAGGAAAAATTGGTTTTCAAAAAGTTTAAATAATCTTTTAAATATAAATAATAATAATAATAAATAAATCTTTTTAAATTTTAAGAAGTTACTAAAAATTGCAAAAATCGTTTTTTTATTTTTGTTGAGCAATTAATTTTTTAAATTACATAGATGTTCGTTGGCCCTGAGACTGTGATATTGAGTTTGCGACACTTCTCTAATTCCCCAGACATGGCTTAATATTTTATTTATATTTTGGATGATTCTACGTGGGATTTTTCATTATGCGACGTGACTCACTTTTCACAGTTTGTTTGAAATTTGTTGGAAACTTAGCGTTTCGAATCGTGTTAGTTTTTGATGTCGCGACCAGCGTAAAAAATGTGACATCATTTGTCGTTGGAGATATATATAGCCGTCCGCGCTCGGTACCGGCTTAATTTATGTTGCGTTAGTTAAGTCACGATTTAAATCAACTAATTTTTTAAATTTTAATCACTGTCAAATTGAAATTACTTAGATGCAAAATGCGATTTGTTTTTGTAATAATGTTGTGAGTTTATGAATAATGTATTATTAAATTTTAGTCTTTTACCTCGTTGGCTATGCAATGTTGAACATACTAAATGAGTTTTTAAGGTTATTTATATTAAATGTATTCTTTCAGTTACTATCTTTACATGCATTGCTAAACTGGTATAATATAAATTGTTTTCATAAAATAGGGTTATAATGCATTCATTTCGATATTCTTTTGAGTTTCAAAATAGCCCACTTTTTCGCACTAGAACGACAAAATTTTCTTTTTCGCAACCATTTACTCTGTAAGAAATATTGTAAAAAGCACATCAGAAATTGTTAAATCTGCCTATTTATTATAAATATTAATTACAAAATTACTAATATTTGACACTGAAACCAAATTAATTATTACTACATTTTTCTGCTTGTTTTCCACTGAACTTTCAAGCTACTGCACTACTCCTCCATCCACCATACCTCTTAAACGTACATAAAACAGCTCCCAAATCTTCTAACAAAGATGCAAATAACCTTCGAAAACAATGCCAGTGTATTTTGATTTTTCAGGTAATTTTTAAAATTCTGCAATCTGCTTAGGCATACCATCGAAACTAACTGGTTGAGTGGAACATTTACTACTTCTATAGGCAACAAAAAGCCTTGTATGTGGGATCTGTAAAGGCCAAAAACGAAAATATGTTCGTAAAATCTCCAAATCCATATTTTCTATGCTACCTTGGGTGATGTTGAATTCTTTTGGCGCTTTGATTTCTGTTACAAATAAGGATTTTCAAAGTCCTTGTTTATCTTCTACATCTTTTATTTCCATGTACGTTAACTCTTCTCTCCTGCATGACCCAAAAACGTCAATAATCAGAGAAACCTTAAACATTAATTATTTGTGGCCTTCTGCGTCAACGAGAAATGTTTGAGTTTCAGCGCGAGTAAATATTTTCGACTTTTTATGTCTGTAACTATCCGATTTCCGCTTTCAAACTTTTCGTACTTTTCAACATTGAATATTGACACCAAAGAGTAAATGCAGTGTCTTGTTGAGAGTAAGTATTTCGGATTTTACGATTTTTTCAAATTTTAAACGAAAGCATATGTCTTATAGTATAGATTAAAAAAAATAAAATTTTGACACTTTTGACCCAGAAAAAAAAATAAAAATTGACCAAATTTCCTACAATTTTCAAAACATAGCAATGCAAAAACTCCTTATTATGGTATTACAAATAAAAGGACACATACAGTGTTGCCGAATTGCCTTACATTTCTTGATTTATGATGTAAATATCTTGAACTTAACTCTGCGTTGCCAGTGATTAAGCTGTACCGTTTTTTTTATGTTATGGCTTTAATGATGATGCCTTCGACGCCTAACCTGATGCTAACCCGGTACCGTTTTTCTATTATACGGATTTTTATGATATGGTTTTAATGATGATGTCTTTGGCGCCTAACCTAGTGCTAACCCTTTACTGTTTCACCTTGTGCTCCTAATGACAACGTTTCAACTATGCAACAAAATATTATTAACTCTAATAAACAGTAATGAATTATTCGCTGATAAAGAAATTAAATTTGGCAACATTGCTTCTTGAATACGAAGAAATGGCCCATTAATCACGAAATGTCAAATGCCTGTTTAAGAATTTTTTAGTTGAATAACAAAAACATATTTTGTTATTACACTTTTAAGATTAGTTCGTTAAAAACTTAATACTAATATACTTTAATTATCTATTCTGAGTGCAATTTTAACATAATTAAAGTAAAAGTAGACGTTTATAACCATATAGTGCCTTACAAAGTTATAACTATTTGTTATGCTTTTTTCGCAAAAAAGTGGTTCATCTGCAATTTTTTTTTATGAAATATGTTTATTTCTCGGTGAACTGTAGAGTGAATCCAAAAAAAGTAGGAAAATTAAAAATACCTAATCTCTACAAGAGCCGCAGATGCATTTTTGGTTTTTTTGATTTTTCCATGAAATAGGCAACTAGAACTTTTTCTGAAACAACAACGTTCTTCATGTGCCTCCATCTAAGAAACCGTGTGTACCCCAATTCATACAGATGTCTGGATTTTTCTGGAACTAAAGCCGCTATAGCTTCTTCAGCACCCCTTTCTATATCCGATGGAATAACTTCTTCGCTCTTTTTTAAATAAAAATTCGATTTTAAACGCGTCTAATTACGTTTGACAAGCTTTCAAGCAACCCAATTCACTAACAAACGATAATTTTGAAAATTAAAATAGTTATCAATGAAAATTCAATGATTATATGAAAGGGAATTTTCAACAATACTACCGGTATTTCTACAAGGTGTTAAAGAAAATATTTTGTTTTTGAATTTTCCTTATACGTATTTTATAAAAAAATATTGTATGCAACAGTACAACATGTACTAGACATGTTGTCCAACATGTCGTCGCCTTGTGGCGTGCGAGAAAAATTAACTTTTTGCTCTAGTTGCATAAAACGCGGGTATCTTTATTTACTAAGCTGTTAATGTTATATCACACAATGCTTCAAATGCGAAGACACCCTGTATCATAACATTATACTATTTATTTTTGCGATTTAGTTTAGGTCGTAAGATTATACAGGATATACCTTAATGTCATGTCCATACTAAAGAAGGTAAAAAAGTATACAAATATGTGCCCAAAGGTGTTTTACTTTTAAGATACAGGATGTCAGCATTTTAATTAAAAAAAAAGGTAAGAGGCTCATTTGAACGTAATAAGATTATAATTATCAATTCCATTAACATTCTATTAGACCGCTATTTTCTTCCGCCATCTTGGATTTTTACCAAAATTTTACCAATACATCCCCATATCACATCAAATTTTTGTTTGAGGTATATTGGATAAGTAGTTTTTTTGGTAACAATTTATTTGGCCGCCATTCTGTTTCGCCATATTGGATTTTTACCAAAATGTCAGTATGTCATCCCCATAGGTTTTGAGCTATCCCGCGAGCAAACTAGGGACCCTGAAACGTAAGTATCTACGATTGTGGGCAAACGGAGAGGAATTTGAAAAAACATTTTTGGGATATGATTGATAGTCAAGAACGCTGTGTTTTAAAATTATACCCATTATACAGGGTGGTCTGAAAAGTTCGTGGTGAACCAAACTTGTGTTTTTTTAAACGGGACACCCGGTATATTATTATTTTAGTTGATTCTCCTATTCGTTCCGATCATTTTGAGATGAGGTTTGTTGGGTCTAAAATTTATACCAAGGGAATGAGACGAGGTTAAAGTGGAAAAAAGAGTTATACTCTGGCAATTTTTTGAAAACAATTGAAGCAGGTATGGAAAAACTAAATATTCTATAAAATGTATTGTATCTAGGATTACAATAATCGCTTGTAAGTCTTTCAAAATTATGCACTGTTATACAGGGTGGTCAAGTTTTGCAAATTTACCTTGGATTGAATTTATTTAAATGGAACACCCCATATATTTTACTGTCATATTAAAGATAACATCGCCAGCTTTCAGAAAATACCCTATCTGATATCTTTCTAACCAACAGTTTTTTAGTAAATTAACCGTGAAACCAAAATTTACTCATTCTAACAGAAACGGTATTATTTACGTTGCTTAAATTGACTACCTATAACATAAGGAGGCCATGATATAATCATAAATGAAAAGAAAGATTGACATTCTTGTCAAAACCGCAAAGTGTCAGAGAATTGGCATCAATTACCATTGTTTTTTGACGATAAGCCGAGAAATTGTTAAGTAACAATGAGTTTGAGTACTCCAGAGTTGATAAACATGTTGGGCGAGTGTCAAAAAAACCCTTTACTAGCAAGCAGGGTTTATGCGGTACGATATCCCGATGCCGAAAAAAAACCAAGACCTGAAGCTTTTGCAAGTTTATTAGAGAGGTTTCAAGAAACAGGCAATGTTGCTTTTAAGAAACGTAAAGTAATTAATAAACCAGTTACCAATGAAGATAATGCTTTGACAGTGTTATTAACAGTGCAAGAAAATCCACACACAAGTACCAGGGAAATTGAGAGAGCTACTGATATTGAACGCACTAGTATTAAATGGATTCTGAAACAACATAAATATCATGCCTACCACATTGAATTACACCAAGAACTGTATGATCGCGATTACGTCCAACGACAAGAGTTTTCAATTTGGTTTTTAAATACAATTTGGGATAATCCAGGTTTTGTAGATAGGGTGCTGTTTTCAGATGAAGCAACTTTTAAAAGCAACGGCTTGGTTAACAAACATAATATGCACTATTATTCAACCGAAAATCCACATTGGATTCGTCAACCATCAAAATAAATGGTCAATTAATGTTTGGGGAGGTATAATTGGCTCTCATGTTATAGGACCATATTTCTTTGAAGAGCATTTAACGGGAGAAGTCTATTTAAATTTTTTGAGAAATGAGTTGCCCGTATTGCTCGAAGACTTACCTTTAATGTTAAGAAATTCCTTATGGTTCCAACATGATGGAGCACCCCCGCATTACCATAGGCATGTAAGACATTTTCTCAATAATTGGAAAGGAGAGCATTGGATTGGGCGAGGTGGACCAGTTAAGTGGCCTGCGAGGTCACCCGATTTAACGCCACTAGATTTCTTTTTATGGGGATATGTTAAAGAAGAAGTTTATAAAGAGGTTCCAACCACAGTGGAAGATATGAAGTTGAGAATAATAAGCAGTTTTCGCAACATTTCAGACCTGACCTTGAGAACAGTGAAACTTTCATTTATGGATAGACTCGAAATGTGCCTTCAGCAAAACGGTGGTTTAGTTGAACATCTTTTATAAGTTTTAATTACATTGTTTTTGTTGATTTATATTAAATTTATTTTTTTTGTAAAAAAAGATCTGTTATTAATACTGTCAAAGCATTATCTTCATTGGTAACTGGTTTATTAATTACTTTACGTTTTTTTGAAAAACATTTCCTGTTTCTTGAAATCTCTATGATAAACTTGCAAAAGCTTCTATCTTGTTTTTATTTCGGCATCGCATCATCAAAGAATAATATTTATTTATTTACTGGTGACACTATTCTGACACTTTGCTGTTTTGACAGGACTGTCAATCTTTTGTTCAATTTATGATGATATCATGGCCTCCTAATACTAAATTGTCAATTTTAACAACGTGAATTCAGAGTAATTCGTGTTAAAATGAAGAAATTATGATTTCACAGCTAATTTACTGAAAAACTGTTGGTCAGAAAGGTATCAAATATGGTATTTTCTGAAAGCTAGTAATGTTATCTTTAACATGAAATTAAAATATACAGGGTGTTCCATTTAAAAAAATTCAATCCAAGGTAAATTTGCAAAACTTGACCACCCTGTATGACAGTGAATAATTTTGAACGACTTACAAGCGATTATTGTAGTCCTAGATACAATACGTTTTATAGAATATTTGGTTTTTCCATACCTGCTTCAATTGTTTTCAAAAAATGGCCGGAGTATAACCCTTTTTTCCACTTTAACCTCGTCCCATTCCCTTGGTATAAATTTTAGACCCAACTAACCTTATATCAAAATGATCGCAACGAATAGAAGAATCAACTAAAATAATAATATACCGGGTATCCCATTTAAAAAAACACAAGTTTGGTTCACCACGAACTTTTCAGACCACCCTGTATAATGGGTATAATTTTAAAACACAGCGTTCTTGACTATCAATCATATCCCAATTTTTTTTTCAAATTCCTCTCCGTTTGCCCACAATCGTCCACCCCATCTTGGTTGCACCACCCAGTGTGTACTTCTCTCTAATGGGAAAGTTGCTACAGCGGTCACTCACCGACTACAAATCTGGCAGTTTTTCTAAACTGCCTAATAACATCAGTTGAAGCTGGCCAACAGATTGATGTTATTTACACTTAGATACCTAACGCGTTTAACAATGTTTGTGACCAGCTTTTCTCGGTAAAATTGCAGCAAATTGCCTTTTCTGGAAAATACATGGAGTGTTATTTGATAACCATCAAAAGGTCAAGGTGTGTGGTTCAGTTTCCAACGAGGTGGTTTAAAGTCGGGTTTTTTTTATAAGTGACATAACATAGGGTATTTATACGTATACTGCCGCTTATTTTAATAAGTTTTGTGATTTCTTTTCATATATTAATATACTAGTTTCAACTAGTCGGTATTTTTTTTTTAATAATTCTACTTGCTTAGTAATAGTTCGCCCATTTATCTGATTATGCTCAAAAGCAAGTTTAATGAAGTAGCTGAAAATGCTGAAATATTTATGAATGTCTAAATATATCTGATAACTGCCGAATCAATATCAATTGATTTATTGAATCGATACCTATTGCTTATTTTGAAACGTATGTAAATAGTGGAATTGCCCGAAATTATATAAAACAATTAATTTGCGTTACAGGCCGTGAGGTTTGTGTAATAATGTCTCTGATGGAAATTTATTATAGGCAAATAAATTAGGAATGTGTAAATTTTATTCATGTTGGACTACGTGGCTCGTAAATTTTGACGATCTTCTTATAATCTCGTATTAAATTGTTTCACAGTTTTGTTTAATAGTTGATGCAAGTTTTAACATTTTTTTGGATACAATAATTGATATTTTTGAATCATCCATACTACATATAATTTTATATCGGTTAAACCAATTTCTGATTGGTCAAATACATATTACAATACCTTTATGAAAGTTTTGAATGAATTATTATTCTTTAAAAGCAATTTACAAATTCCCTTAATTTTAAATAGCCAAAAGATGTTTTTCATATTTCTTAAAAAAAAATAAATAAAATGCAATCCGTGTCCAAGTCTCAAATCAAATAAATTAGTAGAAATATAGATTTTTTTAAAAAAGATAGTAGTATAGTCGATTATATTACCCCTACCACCAACTATAAAAATCAATCGTACAAATTCATTTATAGTAAATTTCAGGAAAAATGTTTCTAACTCAATGACTGTAATAAAACTACTTGGGTAGGCCCCGTTGAGTAGACAATATAGTAAGGGATAGGAATTTAGATATTCATGAATTTAATGTAGATCTGAGGTTCTAAGGAAAACTCGTCCTAAGTACTAGATCCGACTGCGTGATACTATACCCATCTGTTTTGTAATCAAAATGTAATTTTTAGATATAATTATTAACACAGGAATACGAGATTTGTGAAAAATGCCTAAACATTTCGTCTAATATTTCAAAAATTATTGATTTTCGAGACAGTTTAATTTTGAAAGTTTATAATTTTTTTTTCGGATCTTCTGGAAAAGTTTTTCCTTTATATGCATCAAAATTGCAGAGCTCGAGAAATTTAAAATCATTTAAACCGTTAAATCTATAGTTTATTTGTTGCTGAATTTGATCGATTATTTAGATAAATGATAAGATAAAAGAGGCGTCTGTATGACGTTTGAACATCTCCCACCTTGTCTGTTCGAAGACGCTTGGCTTGTGGCTCTACATTTAACGTCATCGTTTTCTCCCAAAATAAGTCAGTCATCTCTTTTTTGGCTTAACATGGACTTTTTTTCGGCAAAAAGCAATATCATTTGTTTTAGTTTGTAATATGGAAATATTTCTGAAAATATGTTCAACAAATATTTAAAATTAAAATCTCGTTTCAAACAGTCCAAAAACCCCCTCGAACTATTTATTGCTTCTGAGTCCCACGTTTCATTATTTTCTATTATATTCTCAAATAGTTCAATCAGTGATTTACGATTTTCAGATACTGTTAACACAAGTCTTCCATTATAGTTCCACCTAGTAGGAGCTACTTTGGCCATTCGTTTGTGGACAATGGAGTCCAACGCTTGTGTACGTTTTGTTGACTTGGAAAAATAAGCAGCTATGCCACTTAAAGTAACGAAAAATACTTTACACTCTCTAATGTGATTTGAAGGACTGGGATAAAACTAAATTTAATTTATGAGCAAAACAATGGACAGACACAGCACTTGGGAAAGTTTCTCGAACTTTAGGTTGCAGACCCCCTAATTGTCTCGTCTAAAAATACACCTTTTCTAAATTTTGAATTAACATTTTCCGTGTATTTCTTTAAAAACTGGATACGCTGACTTGTTATATGTGGCAACTCGCATAAAAATCTTCGATTACAGTTCTTTTTATATCGAAAACCTAACATTTTTATTAATTTTGACAACGATTTTAGTCCATTTCCAATATGCCTCGATTTTTTAAAGCTTCTTTTAAAACTTGAAGGGTTATATTAGTTTTTGATGTGTATAAATCGTAAATTGCATTACGAACATCCATTTTTACATTGTCACTTAAGTCTTCTGTCTTTGGCATTTTTCGTGTACATTTCTTAATCTTCTTCGGTAGTAAATTATGCTTTTTTTCATGCACAATTTTCCGCACAGTCCTTATACCGATTCCCAGAGCTTTTGCTACTGTCTCCTGGATATTGGCCGGTGAATTTTCATTTTCGTAATATTTTATTAGATTTAATACCATTTTTTCGCTTGTGGATGCAAAAAACCCGAAAATTGTTTTCTATTACTCATTTTGTCACTGACTTGTCAATCTGACTTTGAAGTGACATCGCTCAAAGATTTTTGCAACTGCTGGTATTTATATGTTTATCCTCTTTTTTCATATGAAAATATCATAGGTCTATCTAATTCATCTTCCGGATTTTATGCGGAGGATATGATTACACGTAATAAAAGAAAAACAAACTTAAAAAGTTTGTCGTTGATAAATCGTATGACCCGCACGATAACACTGCTTTTGACTATATACACAATACTTGACATTTTATAAACGTATAAATTCAAAAATGTACAATTTTCACAAACTGTCGAAGAAACTTTGTACGTGTGAAAAATATACTGGGGAACGGGCAAATAAACTTGCCTCTAAACTGTTTACCGCAATAAATAATCAAATTAAATTTAATGGAATTGTCTTGTTCTTTTTGTATTACTGTAAATCATTTTTATAATAGCTACCTAGTTCATTTTTTGTTCAATATTTACGTCCATATCTATGTGAAAAAGATGTCACCCGCATAAATAACGGTCCATTACAATTTCCTGTTATTTTTCTCTCGCCCCCTGTTTTGCAGTAAATTTTCATACACAAAAGGCCATTCAGAAAAAAGCCCAGTAATATCATCGCCTAGAGAGACTTCGCCAACGTATCATCGTCCTCGCCCGCGGCATCGCCATTTGTCGGTTTTTATAACCTTTTTCTCGTCGAACCATTTTGCGAGGAAGATTGTAATCACAGTCGATTACTGGAGCATCTGCTTTGGCGAGCTTCCCTTTCAGATATATTCTCGCAAATTCAATTTTAGACTTTATATCTATCTAGGTATATTCCCCTTGATAGATATTCGGCTCAGCGAAATGGAAGGTAAACGACTTTTGTTAACTTAGCCGGGATAGCGATCGCTCGGTGTTGATCCGAAATTCGAATATACTTTGCCAGAGTCGACACGGTGCTGTGCCTAATTAAAATTATGTTTACTACACAATAATGTTGACATTACTATCTTTTTGGTGTGTCATTTTCTGCGTTTTGCACCGCGTCCCAATTTCCTTGCTGAATTTAAAAACTACTGACCATTAACCTAGTCAATCAAGAAAACTTATTAAATTTACTTGTATTTAAAATTTTTAGTCGTATTATTTGGTGGCGGCATATAACAATTTTATTTCTATTCTGAGAAAAGTGTTACAAATCTTATAATTTGTTTTCACCTGACATTTTTTCACGCTGTCACTTGCTAGTGGTTGTTCCTATACCTATCTGTAGCCGTTCTTGAGATAATAATTAATTTAATTCTTTTTTAGGCTTTCAAAAAGCCTTAATATTTCCATGCTCTAAAACAATCTGAAGCTGAAATTCTGGTTACGATTAGGCAATGTCCGTAAATATTTACATTTTTCGCCATTTTAACACCAGAGCATACAAGGTGGTCCAGAAGTATAAGTTTGTTAGTAACTTCATCGTTACTTTAAATGCAACACTGCATATTTTTCAATTTTCAAAATCTACGTTTATTTCTGACTAATTTTCGTAAATATCTTCCTATACCTATTTGTAGTCGTTCTTCAGATATTAGTTAATTTAATTTTTTTTAGCAAAACAGGGCCTCTAAAAAGCTTTAATTTTTCCATGCTCTAAAACAATCTGAAGCTGAAATTCTGGTTACAATTAGACTATGCTCGTAAATATTTACTTCCTTGGCCATATTAACACCAGAGCATACAGGGTGGTCCAGAGGTATGTTTGTTAGTAATTTATGAAAAAAACCCAACACGAATTTTTTAAACGGGACACTCTGTATATGATTACTGATTTGAAATGCCTATAAATATAGCTCTTCAACTATGTATCGGTTCATTTTTTATGACTTTTCATAAAAAAACGAGTTAAATTGTAAGGGCCCATGAAAACAATAAAATTGAATATTTAAATAATTTGTTAAAGTACGATTTTCATAAATTCGATACAATAAAGCAACAAGTAAACTATCGAAAGCAACAAATAGCAAAATCGTTATTATAAAATAAACATAAAACATACTATTCTCAAAACAATATTTTAATAACAGGCTTGCTTTAAAAATTTAATAATTATTTTGTTTAAAGTGGTCACCATTGGCTCTTAAGCAATTATGAATTGACTCCATAACGTTAGCAGTTGTTGCCCTTCGAATTTCATTACCATCCAGTTGCTGAGATGCGCGTCTCACACGATTTTCCAAATCCTCTCGCGTTTCCACTGGTGTTAATGGCACCACATAAATAGGCATCGCAGGGAGTATGATCCGGAGAACGGGGGAGCCAATTCTATTGACCTAAAAAAATTCGATCTTCAAACATGTTTGTAAGTTTCTGGCTTACCTCATTTGTGCAGTGGGCGGGTGCACCATCCAATTGGTACCAACAACTTCGATAAATTGTAAGCGGCACCCCATCCAAAAAATCGATTACAGTTGTTCTTAAAATTCGCAAATACTCGATCCAGTTCAAATTGTCAACGTAAATACAAAAACTGAACTGACTGTCCATCAACAAACAAAAAACATTAAAACTAAACTTGTGTTGAAACGCCCGATCTCGTATTTTTGGTTTTTAAAGCCCAAAAATGACAATTTCTCTGATTAAAAATTCCCTCTCGTGTAAATTTTCGTCGTTTCAGAAAATCCGGGTCTTCCTGAGTTCGAATTAACATCATCTCACAAACGTGCATATTAAGCTTTTTTAGAATCCTTTGAATTGAAGAATATGATATACCTAGATCATCTTCTGCTCTTGGGATAGATGCATGAAAATATCCTAATACGGTGATTTCCTTTTCCTGGGAGTCTGTGATGGGTTTTGATAGTTTTCTTTCGGCTCTACTAGTACCAAATGTATAGAAATTAATCTTAATCCGTCTAAACTTTTTTCCAGTCATTATTGGGAACTGGACAAAATTCGACATGTTCTCGATACAATTCGCAGACATTCTCCATGAATATAAAATAAATTTAGGATATAGGAATTTGAGTAAATATTTGCCATTCTATCTTAATTTGCTAACGTTATTAAAAAGCAAAATGTTCAAAATTAAAGGAAACATACGGACAATTCGGCGACAAAGACAAATGTCCAATTCAAAGACAAGAACGCCATCGCCAAGGCCCATTGCTCAAAAATGAAATTATCATATTCAAACCTTTTGATTTGATGGTGGATGTTTAAATACTTGTAACTAGTAAAGAGGCAAAAGTAGGAATAGGAATTATCTTATAACACATTTGATAGTTCGTATTGAGGATGGTTTCCGTAAAAATGCACCACAACATTTATTTGAGTATAATATCAGAATTCTTTGAAAGCCCTGTATTACGAAAGTTAGTCAGAAATTAACGTAGATTCTGAAAATTGAAAAATAAGCAGAGTGTTCCATTTAAAAATAACGATGTTGCCATGACCACCTATAACCGAGCTCGTTAAGCCTTATATCTTTTATGAAAAGTCATAAATAAATTCTTATAAATCGAAAACTTGACGAGTTAGGTATAGCGAACCTATACATACTTGAAGAGCTACATTTATCGGCATTTCAAATCAGTAATCATATACAGGGTGTACCGTTTAAAAATTCTCATATTAGGTCACTTTTATAAGTTACTAACAAACTTATACTTCTAGACCACCCTGTTTGCTCTGGTATTAAAATGACGAAAGATGTAAATATTTACGGGCATTGCGTAATCGTTACCAGAATTTCAGCTTCAGATTGTTTTAGAGCATGGAAATATTAAGGTTTCTTGAAAGCCCTGTTTCCGCAAAAAAAAAATAAATTAATTATTATCTCAAGAACGGCTACAGATAGGTACAGGAAGATAATTAACGAAAGTTAGTCAGAAATGAACATAGGTTCTGAAAATTGAAAAATATACAGGGTGTTCCATTTAAAATAACGATGTTGCCACCGGTTTCGGCTAGAAGCGGCAACACCGCGGAACTGAAAATATGTTATAAAGATAGATCATAGCTAGTTACGTTTGTAAGTAAGTATAGGCCATTCACAGTAAATAACCCTGTATAACGTTGGAGCACAGTGGTCACCACTTATTTCGGGTAAAAATGGCCGCTTCTGTACTCCCTTATCGACAAGATTCTTGTACAAATTGTTTTGCTTCAGATATATTTTACAAAAAGGTCAAAATTAGAAAAACAAAAACCAATGTCCGGAAACAATGATGTCAGCAGTTAGAACGGTGTTAAACGGAGGTTGGTCGGTAAAAAGAGTTGCAGAGGAGTTTCAAATTGGCAGAACAGCACTTATATACAGGGTGGTCCTTTTAAAGTGTTACAAAGCGATATTGTACATACATAATTGTAATACATGTACACAAAAAGCGTTGCTCTTAGTATAATGCATGAAGAGATCGTGAATGAATGAAAATAACCTCAGAAAAACTAAAAAGCTATTTAAATGAAAAATCCCGATTTTGATAGTCGTGAAAGGCATTTAAAACTCTTTAAAAGTAAAACATTTCTAGGAAAAAATTAAACTTATTAAAAAGTAGAAATTTCTAAAAAAGCTTTTTTAGTGGTACTAAATGTGCTATACCATAATTTTGTACGGCTTTAATTTGCCGTTGATAATGATATTTTCAAAGTAATCCGGAAAAGAACAACCAAACAAGATGATTAAAGGTAATGATGATTTAATATATCAGGATGTCATACGTAAAAATTCCACCCCCAAATCTCCATTAATTTTTAAGATATTCCGATACATTTGGCTCATTCGAAAGCTTAGCTAAATAATTTCTACGTTGGTATGTTTCTGGTTCTTCGAATACATGTTTATCTGAACTTTTAATCCTATCCTAAAATGAACCAAACAATTATATGCATTTTTATCAACCAAAATAAAAATAGAAAAAAATAACATTAAATTTTAAATGTGCAGAGCCTTAGCATTTTGCTACCTAACGCCTAAACGGTTCAAAATTTCAGATTAAATTAACATACAAAAAAATTAGAAATCAAAATGAGGAATCTGATTTTCTATATAAAAACATCCAGCGGCGTCGCAGTAAAAATTTCAAGGTGGTAAAAGGGGTCGCGATTAGAAAAAAAATAACATCCAGTAATTTTTTGTAAAATGTATTATATACTTCGTAGACATTGCTTACAGTATAGTGTGTGTAAAATGTGAATGATTAATTTCTAGAAACGTACGAGTCCATGAAAAAAACTAAAAAAAATCAAATTTTGACACCCCGTACCTCAAAAACGAAGGCCTTGCAACACATATTTACATGAATTTTTAGTCCTAAAATAAGGCACAAAATTACTCCTTCATTTTTAGCCATCAACTAAAAAAGACCCTGTATATTTTTTGATACATATCCTCCGAACCAGGCTTGAAAGCAACCCTATCAGCAGTGCTTTGAGTGAAATGTGCTGGCTTCCTACTTTATTATTTTGAATTATTTTGCTACTTTCGCAATGATTGATTAACATATTTTTTTATTTATAAATTATATATTTGGCGAATGGTATATTTTCCAGCGGCTTGAAATTTAATGGATTTTTTTTTTACTTGACTCGACCAAAATATTCTGCCTTGCCTTAGAAGTTATATAATTTTAACCTTTAAAAAATATGTGGGTGCCAGAGATAATAAACTAACTGAATAAATTTTATTTTTTTTATCTTAAAATACCTTCTCTAATATTCATTCAGCATAAGAATTCAAAAATAATAAAGCACAATTAAAATGTGAAAATGGAAAAAAAAGAGCGTTTTTATCTAGACATTCTTTTTTCGGGGAAGAATAATTAAGAGGATATTAAATTTTTTATTCCTCCTAAAAGTTGCAATTTTGATTTGGTATTTATATTTGCGAAACTTTGCTCGAATAAAATTTAAATACCTTTTATGCGCATTGTTTACGATATAACAACAATTCTATGAATTAGTGGCCAAGTTCACGACTAGAATATTAAAGGAAGTCGGCGTGTTCAAGGATCAAACCGCCATCATGAGGTCGTCGAACTTTTTTTTTATTTTCGAGCGCCTGGGACAATATTATTTGAATGTCATTGCTACTGTTCGAGACAATCAGTCTCTTATAAGCAAATATAAGTGAAAAAGTCTAATTTTAATATTTATTATAGTTTCTGATTTTGATTTTACCACAGATTGCGATAAATTATTCTTTTAATATAGAAAAATGTTATATATTACGTAACACGTACACTGAATTAACAAATAGGTTAAAGCTTAGTCTTACGAGCTCAGGATCTAGTATATTGATGTCCAAAGCGGTATATATGGTGATTATTCTTAAAGGGTCCCATAAATACGTTGTCTAAGATGCTTCATTTTTAACGCAGCAAAAAGAAGTAGATTTGGATTTGCTTCCAGAAAAATCCAAAGTCAGATACATTCAGGAATACGAAAAGTTCATCAAATGGTGCGCCAACAAGAAAATCAACATTAGTAAAGAAGAGGTGCTTCTAGTTTACTTTCAAGAAGTTTCAAAGAATTTTCAACCTTCTACAATGTGGTCCAAGTGCTCGACGATAAAATCTATGCTAAAAATTAAGAAAAACTGGTTATTTAAAAAATAAATTGGTAGGTTTTAGACCAAAAAAGTCTAAAATTTTAAACCACAAACATGTTGAAAAAAAGCATTGTGGCTGACGATAATTATTTACTAATCAAAGTCGCAACACTAATTGAATCGCTGGAGCTTGCAGGAGTGAAGAATTAACTCATCTGTTGTGTGAAAATGTAGTCGAATAAGAAGATTTTTTCTGGTGAAAATATCAGATAGCAAGACTCACCAGAGTAGAAGCTTTGTTATAACTGAAGAAAAAAAATCTTAATTTAATCAAGAAGTACCAAAAGTACACCGCATCAAAGTTTTTTTGTCAATTTTCAAAAAGATAAATGTACTACTCAAACTGTTGGCATTAATGAGTTTGGTAAGATGCCATCGGACGTGGCTGCTTTTTTGAGACTTCCAAATCCAGATAACTTTACTGGACACTGTTATAGACGCTCTTCGGCTGCTATGTTGGCCGACGCTGGTGTGGATATTACTAATTTGATAGGTCTCGAGGGATGGCAAAAAGTTGCGGAATCATATGTGGACGAATCCATGGAGAACAAAAAACGCATCGCCAACCAGTTTTATGTTCTACAGGAGAAAATGTCGCGTATGAAACTGACAGTATTGCTGACTACAATGGACCAGTGAATCAGCACCAATATGACAAGTTAAGAACATTATTGCCAGCACCAAAAAGGCTAACCATCAAAACGCTCCCAATTTAGTCAATAATGCCTATAATTGTCGATTTTTCGGTTACCTACCATGTTAATTACAACAAAGAATTTTTTTTTTAACAGTTTTCTATAGCTCTATATAGTTACTACAGTTTTCTAAATAATTAGTTACTTTAAAATATATAATAGTTTGTTTGTTATGAATCCATGTGTATAAAGATATTGATTTTGACCACCCCTCTAACTTCTTAATTTTTTTATCCTACAGAAGTAATTTTTTTAACAAATTGTAGGAAATCCAGAGTATTTTTATAAATAATCGCGGAAATATTATACAGGGTGCCCCAAAAAAATTATGGCATATCAATGTTACTTTTTCTAGTGGAACACCTTTTATATTTGTAGAAAGTTAAAGAGCCCTTGAAAAGACCTTTCCAAAAATTTATTTGGTGAATTTATCTTTTATAGTTTTGGAGCTACCAGGGTATATAATGTTAAATATTAGTTATTTCTTTAGTTTTAATACTGAGGTATGGTAGTTATTTTTTAATAGACCAAATTAGCTAATGGTAGATTTATTCTTAGCTAACCCAAAAGTATACTTGCAATACGAAAGCTTGCTCTGAATTCCGCTTTTGTTACTATTTTAATAATTGCTTCAAATGAAATGAAAGAATATCGGGAAACATCAACTTCATTATTATTTTATTTTGATCAGTAACAACTTGTCAAAATGCATTTTACAGAAGAAGAAAGACGTGATATTTACGAAACTTTTATAAAAAATGATTACAATAGACGTCAAGCGCAGTTACAATATATTATGCAATATGCAAAAGACAGAATTATTCCTAGTTTAAACACTTTTTGTAATGTTTATATAAGGGACAAACTATCGTTTAAGAGAAAGAAACAAACAGTAGGTCAAGTTAAGGTTTTTTTTTAACCCCCAATTTTTAGAAAACCCGAGCACTTCCATAGCCAAAGCTGCACAAGAACTAAGAAAATCTTATTATAAGATACAAAATACACTGAACAAATATAAATTTACCCATACAAAATCTGTCCAGTATTTAACGGAGGAAAATAAAAGAATTCAATTAGCTTTTGCTCGGAATAATGTACCTTTTACACCAAAAGAGGCTTTTATTTAACATGTTTTGGACCGACGCCGACGAGTCAGTGTTTTCAACTGCATTAAAATTTATTAGACGGAACCAACATATAAATGTGTGATGTTGAATTTTAAATAACAAGATAATAGGACCCACATTTTTTAATGGTTCTGTGAATGGAGACCGAAATTTCGAATTAGTCCAAGATGTAATTCAAAATTTGCCAGACGACAATGAAGTTTTGCGGCAACAAGACGATGCTCCTTACCATAATATCAATTTTGTAACTCGCTTCCTACATAATAGATTTCCTGTCTGACTTCGAAGATTTGGAAGTATCAGATGGCCACCCAATAGCCCCGATTTGACAGTTATGGATACTGTCCTGGTTTCCTTAAGGGGAACTTGGACGATGAAGCACCCAAAGAATTAACACCTTATAACATTAGACATTACATACAGAAAAAAATAAGAGCATTAAACACAAATAATCAGAGATATATTTTGGCTGCAATCGAAAAACAACAACGCATTTACGTAAAATGTATTGAATCAAATGGGGGCCATAAAGAACATTTAGCAATATAATTATTATGTCTGAGTTTTGTATCAGTATGTAGTTAATAATAATGTTTATTTTCAGTAATCTTTCCTGTGTTTCATTTTAGTAAAGCAAATTTTATAATAAAGTCAAATATTTAAATATTTAAAATTAGATATTTAAATACACAAAAATTTACAAAATTTTATTTCATTTAAGAACAAACCAAAGAAACCGGATCGAAGTTATAACTATGTATAAATATTTTCTTAAAAATTAACAGACTATCCACTGTTGCCTATAACTTTTGGGCAACGACCCGGCATCGACGAAATTAAATTAAATGTTGGATACTAATAATTTGACATATTCGTTGAAACTTTAATTAATTAACGTTAATTTTATCAATTAAGGACTGTTTATTTGAGACCATTGTAATCCGAATATGACTTTCCACCTCTTCCCACAGGTTCCCGATGGGGTTAAGGTACAGTGATTGCACTGGCAAATAAAAAACCCGGACATCATTCCCTGAAACCACCCTGAACAAGGAGAGTTGTATGTTTCGGATCATTAACCTAACCTTAATAAAAATCGCAAGGGCATCTCCCACTCAGCATAGGGAAACATAACGTTTTAAAGTATGTTCCTCTTCTTCTACTCCTCCCCATAAAAACACACACTATCTTGTCCATGCTCTATTGTTGGCGTAACATACTTTGGGTAAAATCTTGTATTAACCGGACATCTTACGTGCCTCATTCCGTCAGAATTAAAAATCCATCGCTAAATAATACTTTTTTTCATTCTTGAACGATCCGGTTCAAATGTCGTCGCGCAAATTCAAACCTGGCAAGGCGATTTCTCCCGGAAACCAATGGTTTCTTGGCTGGACGTCTGCTATAAAGTTTTGCCTTAACAGTCTTCGCACTAACTTATAGTTCAGGAATTTCAGCAATTATCCTTGATCCTGATAACGACGGATCTCTTTGAGAAATTCTTTTGATTCTCTTTTCCATCAAAAATGTAGTTTTCCTGAGCCTCCCTGATTTTGGCATTTTTTTTATATGTCCTCTTTCATTAAAACCTGAAATTATTTTCGACACAGTGTATTTGGGCAAGTTAAGCTGCTTAGAAATCGCCGTCTTACGCTTCCCTTTTATAAAGCGTTTATGACCATTTGTTCATTTAAAAATGCATAGCTCGTAAGAGAAACAAGATAGACAGATGATTTAAAATCATGCAGCTTTATCGTAAATCATATTGGAACAA
Organism: Kuschelorhynchus macadamiae; assembly: GCA_030620095.1. Taxonomy (NCBI): domain Eukaryota; kingdom Metazoa; phylum Arthropoda; class Insecta; order Coleoptera; family Curculionidae; genus Kuschelorhynchus; species Kuschelorhynchus macadamiae. Next base: position 290,898 of record JAUTXW010002144.1, on the reverse strand, counting down.
GGTTGCTTGGCGTGTTATTTTCAAAGGGTGTTTTCAACTAAAAACTTAAATATAAATATTTAAACAACCAAAATTTCATCACGAGAAACTGAAGGGCAATCTTAATGCACTGGTCTATCTGAAAAATCATTGCAATAAAATAAAAAATAAAAAAGTTATGCCATATCAAAATTGTCAATTTTATTGTCAAAGACAATTTTCTTTTTTTTAAATGACACACCCTGTAAATTTACTGTCAATGGATTCTAAACGTACCGGGTTTACACACTTATTTTTTAAAATAAACCAGAATTGGAGAACTTCGTCATAAGAGAAATGCTGTGAAAAGAGAAAGAATTTTTGTCACACGTTGGTCTTATGGCTCAGATTTTCTTTATTTTCTCACTTACTACACTACGGTATCAAACCTGATATATTTATCAGAAAAAAAAAGACCTTTCTATTGAAAGTCAAATTTACAGGGTGTCATATTTTAAGAAATGCATATTGGACAACTGACATTATATTTTATATTTTAAAGTTACAAAAAATTTGGCCTAAAACTAGCCATACATTTTGTTTTTGAAATCAATTTGATATCTTGAAAATTAGAATATTACAGCAAAGTCCACATTTTAATATGGCTGACTTGCATCAAAACTGCCACCACAATTTTTATAATCAACACGCTTTAAATAATCATAATTTTATCACCTTCCGCCAGGATAAAAGCAGCAAATCTCCTTCTCATATTTTGTCGTACATACCTGGAGTATTCGTATCATGTCGCATCCCGGTATTATCCTATTTCTGAGGTCTTTCTGATTCTGAATAGCTTTAGTATAAATCAAGATTTTCAGACCACTCAACAAAAATAAATCTAATGGATTTAAAACCGGGAACATAGGAGGCCATAACTGATTTTTTGAGCTGGAGTGCCGTCAAGCACAAACCATAATCTGTTTTTTTATATGATTAAAAACGTCTCCAAACAAGATACGTCGAGCATCTTTAAGACACAGCTAATACAAATCACTATTTATTAAGTCTCAAAAGATATTAAATTCAATATATTTTCAATTCAATATTTTTCGTTGTACAACACAGCAACGAGAAACTGAGAAGCTGATCTTATTTTAATGTATCAAATTTATGAATTAGTCAATGGCGGGCGATGTTTATATCGTAATTTACATGGCCATAAAAGACAAATTCGGTTTTATTGCGATCATAAATTGTTCCAATAATCATAATTTCTATGATAGGTATAGCACTATAAAACCACTGTTTTTAGTAGCTATTCGGCTGCATTTGTATTTATATTTTATTATACAATATTTACAGGTGAATTAATAATATAGCACACGTTTATTTTCAATAAAAATGCTATTTTTAGGCCAATCATTTCATATAAATATATTCATAAATTTGTAATAACATTTTTTATACTAGATCATAATCTTAATTGAAGTAACAAATAACATAGAATGGGCATTCTATTAAAATGCATAATAAATATTAGGTTATTTAATTTTTTAACTTATTCGTTATTTTAAAAGTGCTGAATAATGTATTTCGCCTTTTCACGTCCGTATGGATAAGATTTAATTTTTATGGTAAAAAGATTAATTATATGTTCAGATATGTTTAACAGGGCTTATTAAGTAATGCAGCTGATACATGACACAACTTAAGATATACACATATCGCCAAAATTCTTGGACGCCTTAGAAACTAAACGTGATTTCGTCATTTGATAGAGCAAGAATAGTCGATTTGCATAACAGCATTTTTAAATCATATAATTTCGAATCGCCTGGATATTACAAGAAGTTCTGTCGTTCGCATCATGCATGGGTATAAAGAAACCGGAATCGTTGATCAAAGACGTGGTACTGGTTATCCTAGAGCATATATGGGCAACCCCCGGCTCCCGAGCCGGATCCGACCCTCCACCAGCTCCAATCCGGCCCGCGAGAGATTCAAAAATTTCAAATAACGCGCAAAATTAAAGATTTAGCACACAAAGTTTATTTGTAAATACTGTCAACCAACTTAAAACTGTACTCTTCAAATCATAACGACTAAAACCGATAAATAATTTTATTAAGCGTGCAGTGGAACGCCACAAATCGAGTCAGAAATAGTCGTTAGAAAGAGACAAACAGATAAACAAGCGCTCTGAGCTATGCGCTATGAATAACAGTCGGCTCTGAGCGCTCGCATCGCATATTCGCGGTACGATCGAGACTCTTGATTCGAATATTCCAGTTGTTTATTGCGGGTAATATACAGGGTGATTCATGAGGAAATGTCAATACTTCAGGTACATATTCAGGACCAAAAAATTAACATAAAAGCCTATATAAATAAGTGTCCGCAAGGCCTTAGTTCTCGAGATACAGGGTGTTAAAGTTTTTATTTAATTTTCCTATTTTTTAAATAAAATCTATAATAAAGTAAATAATGGAGTGAAAATTGATATACGGGGGTTTTTTGGTATGACAAATTCGAATCTTATATTAGTATTGCTCTTACTTGTAGGGGGCGCCACCTACATGTCTTTCTACTCCTTCGAACAATCACAACTTTTTGGTACAGTCTTGTATTAAATTTTTTTATTGTCTTATATTACATTTAAAACAAATTATTCCCTTGCCATTTCTACGTCAAAAAGGTATACCTGTTAAAAATGGATACGAGCAACCGTTTTCGGGATATTTGGATTTAAAACAATTTCGGCGCATGTAATTTTAATCGCAAAATTTTAAAAGTTTGTTATTTTGTCCAAATTTAAACGCATCTTGGCACAAAAGCTTTGAAATGAAAGACTAACACATTTTTTTGAGGTGTGTATTCAGTGCCTCAGACATAAACTAAACAAAAGGCATTTAATTTTTATTAAAATTGTTATTATTAAGTTGTTTTTAATAAAATCTAGGTTACGTTTTATAATTTTTAAAAATTCCACCATTTGCTTCTAAGCACAGGTCAGCTATATGGTATATAGCTCGGGTTGCTCTGTGGATACATTCGGGCGCATTTCTTAGTGTTTGTTCTCCGTTTATTATCCGATCCAATAATGCTTCTCTTGTATTTACTTTAGTGGAATATACCAGTGATCTGAACCATCTCCAAAGACAATAATCCAAAGGATTAAGGTCTGGCGATCTAGGTGGTCAAATTAACGGACCTCCCCGACCAATCCATCGGTTTGGAAAGTTTTGGTTTAGAAAATCTCTTACAAGTAAACTGTAGAGTGCAGGGGCTCCATCATGCTGCAAATACATGTTTTGTCTTACATTAAGGGGAACATCTTCTAATAGATTTAGCAAGTGATTTTCAAGAAAGTTTAAATATTTTTCTCCTGTAAGACTACCGTCGATTATAAATGGACCAATTAAATGACCATTTAACATTCCACACCACACATTAATGCTAAATTTATGTTGGAAATTATGTTCTACTGTAACGTGAGGATTTTCATAGGACCACCGGTGTTCATTGTGAAGATTATTTATACCATCATGCGTCAACTGTGCTCCATCAGTGAACAAAACATACCTATACAACCTTCGATCTTCATTAATCCAGTTACAGAATTGCATTCTCAACTCAAAATCACCCTCCTGCAAATGTTGAACCCGTTGTAAATGTATAAACAATTAATGTGAAGATTTCTCCAAGCAGACGATTGTGTAATTTGATAAGTATCTGCAATCCGCCTAGTGCTTATGCTTGGATCATTTTCGACGGCATTGAGTATAGCCTCTTCTACTTCAACATTGGGTCCCGATTCCCTTTCAGATACAATTTTCGCACTTGGACACATCCCAGATTCTCCAGCAGTAGTGAAAACTTGTTGAAAAACTCTTCTATCTGGCACCCTTCTATCTGGAAAACGACGCTGGTACTCCGCGACTGCTTGAATTGCGACCCCATTTCAGAAGCCATAGACGAATATCATATCTGCATATTCACGATGCGAGAATATCACAGAACATCACAATGATTATTGTCAGATAATAAAAGTTATGAACAGAAATTGACATTGACAAAATTTGATCTTATTATTAACTGACATTACTATTGCTAAGTAACAGAAAAAACGATGAGAACACCAACCAGCAGTTGTTCTGTCAGGGCAAGGCACACTTCTATTTTTTTACAATACATGCATACTTTATGTGAATTTGATAAAAAAAAATCACATGCGCCGAAACTGTTTTAAATCCAAATATCTCAAAAACGGTTGCTCGTATCCACTTTTAACAGGTATACCTTTTTGACGTAGAAATGGCAAGGGAATAATTTGTTTTGCTCAAAAATGTAATACAAGACTGTACCAAAAAGTTGTGATTGTTCGAAGCAGTAGAAAGACATGTAGGTGGCGCCCTCTACAAGTAAGAGCAATACTAATATTAGATTCGAATTTGTCATACCAAAAAAACCCCGTATATCAATTTTCACTCCATTATTTACATTATGATAGATTTTATTTAAAAAATAGGAAAATTAAATAAAAACTTTAACACCCTGTATCTCGAGAACTAAGGCCTTGCGGACACTTATTTATATAGACTTTTATGTTTATTTTTTGGTCCTGAATATGTACCTGAAGTATTGACATTTCCTCATGAATCACCCTGTATAAACCGCTCAGCGCACGTGTCTACTCATTACTTCTTAAGGGGGAACTGTTGCAGTAATTTGGATCATTTGCAAGCCTTCCGCCGCAGCAATATTATGTTAAAACTATAAGAGATATGTATTAGCTTCAATGTGATTTTAATAAGGAAATAAGTATAGTTGGGCGCTAAATGCGAATTTTTATGAAAAAATCAAATCTAGAGTTATAAAATAAAAGTAGATTTGTCCATTTTCGACCATTTTTGACGCACATGCCTTCACATATATTTTTTTCCACAAAATGGCTCTTTACCGCCTTACATTGATCCTTTTTCTACGTAACTGCAAAATTTGAAATGGTAAATCGTACTCATGTCTTTGTATTTCTGCAGCGCGTGAACCCATTTTTAACCGAAATGTAATTTAAATTGCTTATACATAACAAATTTTTTTGAGGTCGAACGTACAGGAAGTTTTTTTTAATGCGTAGGTACCTTTTCATCTTACTTTCAACTCGACTAGATCTTGACGCTGGTTTTTCATTTTTTGCGTGCAGTTCTCCCTTAACAACTGGTGCGGTTTAAAAAGCGGAAAGTGGACACAAAATGTCGTCAATTCCAAAACAAATAGACTGATGAATGATGCAATGAAACAATCTGTTTTAAAAGAATACAATATGAAGCGGCATTACTCCAGCAAGCATTTCATTCAGTATAAGTTACTTACGGGCCAGTTAAGAGATAAGAATAAAATTTAAAAACTCATTACCGATTTAGGGAAACAGCAACAAATGTTCCATTCACAAGATCAAACCTAGACAGTATTGTTAAAACTAGTTTTATAGTTAGTTCCAAAATAGCGAAAACATCGAAGTAATTTTCTGAGGGAGAGTTTGTTAAAGAGTGTCTAGTATATGTTGCTAAACTTTTGTGCCCAGAAAGGAAGAGAGAGTTTGGGAAAGTGAGCTTATCACGACGTACTGTTGTTCGACGTATAGATATGATGGCTATTGATATCAAAATTGACTGATAGATTGGTTGGTTTTCAAGCATTTTCGATTGCTTTGGATGAGAGCACCGAGGTATACTTTTGAGCAACATGGTTTGCAGTGGTGTAAATTAGTTGGAATGTGCACAGATAGTGCGCCTTCAATGATCGATTCACGAAAATCCGAATTCTGAATTAGAGAGCAACCGCTATGAATGTGTAAGAATGTGATTTAATAATTCTGCATTGCATTATTCACCAACCAAACTTGTGCTCCAAGTCCGTTCGACTGAAGAACGTTATGGGTGCGGTAGCAAGTACCATCAATTTCATTAGATACCGCGATCTTAATCATTGCCAGTTTGAAGCATTTTTGGATGAACTCTGGTCAGAACACGATGATGTGACATACTATTGCGAAGTAAGGTAGCTAAGCAAAGGTAAAATGCTACAAAGATTTTATGACCGTGAAAAAGACATAGCTGATTTTATGAAAATGAAAGAGAAAACCTTGGGAGACACAAATGAGAAGTAAAAACTGTTTGCATTTTTTAACATTATCCAGTCCCGAAAACATTGAATACGGTCGCTATTGTGAAGAACTGAAACTACTTTCGGATTCACTGATCGGTTTTCCGATTTTAAGAATATGGATAGCACTTTCAATATTTTTGCAAATCTTTGTAAGTGTAATGTGGAAGATGCTTCGCTTAACCTACAAATGGAGTTGATTGAGCTTCAAGAAGACTCATATTTGAAGTCTAAATTTGATGATGTGGTATAAAGCGAATTTTACAGAACATATCTTTCCGAAGAAAAGTATCCACAGCTGAGAGTTTTCGCACGAAAAATAATTTGTACAAAAAAATTAATGTGTGAATTTTTATCCCTTTTTTATTCACTACTACCTATTTTATACCTAAGTCCCGAAATTACGCCCTCAGCTAAGCAAAGGTTGTCCATGCCTGTCCTAGAATAACAACCAAAAGAGAAGATCGTTGTGTAACGAATTTTGCCCATTAGAACCGAACAGTTTCAGTCACAGCTCACCATATGCTGATAAATTTAAGATCTAGAAGTCTAAAGGGCAAGAAAGACTGGCCTTTCCTCGAGAAACTGTTCCATATAGGTATGATATTTAATCGCCTCACAGCTCTTATTGCGATAATATGACTGGAAACATTTACGCAGGAAATATTATACGAGGTGTAATTCATCCACGCAATGGAACTGGCGACAATTTCACCTGTATGGATGACAACGCCAAGCTCCATCGCACTAGAAGGGTACACGAGGCATTACAAAATGAAAATATTGAAAGAATGGAGTCGCCTGCTCTTCAGGACCTAAGAATTGCAGCTGAAGAGGAATGGAACAATATCCCGCAGAAATCATCAATTTATTGTTTCCTTGCATAAGCGTGTCTTCTTTCTTGTGGTAGAGAACGAAAAGATACACCGATTCTTAAAAGTGCTACTAACATTTTAGAATTACATTTATTTTTTGTTTTATAAAAAAAATTAAATTAAATTTTGCATCTTTTTTGTTAACTTCTTTTTGCCCTGTATAAGAAATTTTATAACTCCAAAATGCGAATTTCTTACTCATAATTAAATGATCTTTGCCATACGTTTTTATATTTATATAAAAAAACACTTCCTTAAATAAGGGGGGTCCAAGATTCACTTATTGAGACGATTTAACTTCTTTAAGTAAAATCAAAAGATTCATTTTCAAAATTCAGGACAAAATTAAAGCGCAAATTTCTATTCATCTGGAAAATTTTACTCTGTAAACTTGGTGCCAAGCTTATTCTTAAATACTTAATAACAAAAATGAATATACCGGGTGACCACTAACAAAGCTGTAACTTTTTTAAGATAAATACTATTAACGTGAAATTTTACAGTGATATATGGTTATTTATGAGGAAGATTCTTCGCTATCTAAACAATCGACTGCCGCACAGCCTGACTTTACTTGAACAAGCCGTGAACAAACATTTGGCAACGCCGCAACCGGGAAGAGATTCAGATCGGTTTCCAGCGAGCACGACGGGCTGCATACTGGATACTGGCTATCGACCCGCGTATTTTTAAATTAATTTAAGGGTCGATTTAAGGTTGGAACACACATACTGTACTAACCTTTAAAGATGGCGTAAATATTATTGATATTTATAGTAAAATAATTAAATCGGTATAGTTAATATTTAAAACCTTTAAAACAAATTAATTTATATAAGTAATAAATGTGCATAAGTCAAGGCATAGGAACGTTATATTTTTGTAAAAAGAAACAAGTATTATTTATTTTTTATTTTTTTATTCTTCTACAAATTACAAACATACAAACAAAAATACATGTAAGAGTAATTGCATTTGAGATTTGGTAACTAATTGCACTTGGGTAGTTTTAATTAATTATTTACTAAACGTATTCAGTTTCCTTTTTTTGTTTTTTGACTCGTTCTTTTCCGATTTTTCTGTGGCATTTTTATTATTCCTTTTTTTAACATAATTATTTAACAGAATGTTTGCAAATATAGAACACATCATAATGAACATATTTTTGTTATCGTTACCACAAATACATTGCGAGTATAAATCATTAAAGCCATCATGTTGTCTAGTGCTTAAATTAGTTAGGTCACACAGGATAGCTTTTTGATTTGTCATTTTTAAGAAGTTAGTTTCAGTAGCTGGGTCATTAATAATTTTTTCAAAAATCGCACACATGTGGAACAGAATGTCTTTAACAATTTCTGTAGGAACCTTTAAACCGCCACGTTATAGGCAATCAAAGTATTCGTCGTGAATTAGACTTCCCTTACTTTCAACAAAAAAAGAAACACATATGTTACAATCAATTTTTTTTGCGATTTTATGGGCGGCATAACCGGCTATATAAATTTGTACTGATTTGTCAATTACATATTCATTTAGGTATTCAGTTTCAAGTAAAAACAAAAATTTGTCAGTGTATGAATATGTATTTTGAGGCATTGTCCAATCAAGATCATTTTCTTGAATACAGCTGTCTCCCTGTTTTTTAATCTCAGCTAAAGAAAAATTACCATCAGCAGGGCTTCTAAATATATGTTTAAGCCTAATTTTTTTCTCGGCATTTAAAATATCATCAAAGCTAACATTGTAATTACAACCTCCAAGGAGTCTGTATTTACCAAATCTTTTTTCGAGTTTTTCAGTGGTAAATTTACCTGGTAAAATATACAACAAATTAAATTTTGAAAATGAATATTCAATTATCTCTAGTAAAACAACTGTACTATGGCGAAGTGCAGAATATGTGTCATTTGTAAGGCAACCATTATTGTTTTTAAGTTTATGCCAAGAATCAATCCAGGTAACGAATTTTCTTAAAAAATTAACAGAAAAATGATCAATTTTAGAGATGGGATCGCTATACTCGTTTCTTTTTATTTTACCCCTTAAAACACTGGTATTGCTGACAATATCCCACCAATGTCTGATAATTTCAAGAAAAGATGCTGTGTCTTTAAAACCAAAGTCATTTAAAGCTGCGATTGTTGAAAAATGACATACATTATCCGCAATAAAAACCTTTTGACGCTCAAAATTGTTGGGATAAACTGTTTTATGGTTAAGTTTAAAAGCGTTTTTTACAACGAGGTCTTTCTCCTGCTCATATATACACTTAATATCATTATATTTTGCATACCTGATCACATCAAAATTGACAAAATCTGTATAAACAAAGGTTTTGTCTACGTTTTTTAAGTTTCGCCAGTTATTAATTATGTTTTTAAATAAATGCACAAAATCAAAGCTAGTAAATATTTTACTTTCTGGTATATCAGGGTTGGGGAAAAAAGTAGTTAAATTTTTGCTTGTTAGATTAGAAAACATGGATCGGTTAATTCTGTGGTTGTCAGTTATGATATCGAGTACTTGAAACCCATTTTTTTGAATTAATGAAATTACATTTTTTGTAATAGGGACCATTTCGTTACCCTTTATGTTGTGAACTGGTAGTAGCTTGACTATTTCAGAAAAGTTTCCAAAAGCAGAAACTATCATAAATGCTAGAACGGTAGTAGCCAAAGAACTGTCATTCGAAGCTACACCTATAAGATTTTTTCCCCTGTAATCCAACCTTTTAGATATATAAATTTCATCAATTAATAGATTTACAATTTTTTCATTTGGCTTTAAAGAGGATGATACAATATTTAGGTAATTTGTGGTACTTTTGTCACAATCTATAGTGTTATTAGAATGTGTATTGGGCGATACATCCAAATTCGATGAGAGATATTGAAGATAACGTTTAGTTGGTAGATTTATGTACCCTCTCATCAAATCATAGGAGCAAGGAGAGATAGTATATAACATAAATGACATTATTATTGTTTCACTTGAGTAGCGTTTCTTTTTTAAAACCAACAAGTTTAATTGATCAACCAAAAGTGCCAATATGCGATAAATATCATCATATTCATCGGACTCATAGTGTCCAGACTCGTGTTCAGATGAAAGACAAATCAATGATTTTTTTAGTTCTTTAATCCCCTTTTCAAGATATGTTAGGTAATTTTGAGAATTATTCATCCTTTCTGAACCCGAGTCTGAACCTTTATTTTTATAACGAGAAAGTAAATTTTCCAGTTGAGACCACCTAGTTAATTTCATATCTATTGGTAAAATCCATTTTAGGTCATTAAAAGAAAGTTCATTATTATTTAAGAAAACACTGATTTGCAGGTCCGAACCTACTGAAATCTGATTACCAATATTTACACAGTTTATTTGTGAATCTTCCAACGAAAAATCTAAAGTATAAAAGAAAATTTTAGAGTCATTTACAATCTTAATGTTCCAAGATTTATTTAAAATAATCCTATTTGTAAAATTTGTAGTCAAATCGTCAAAGTTTATAATTAGGTCAGAATGTTCAAAATCTTTATTTAATTGTTCGCTTCGATCTAGCATTTCTTTAGTTCTTTCAGCAGGACTTTTTCGGGGAACAGGGACTGTTTTTGATAAGTAATTTGGTAAATTAGGAAAAATAGTAGGCACTGCATTTAACTTTAGTCTAGTTTTAGTAGGTACCTTTTGCTTTGATCCATCTGGCAAGCGATAATCCTCCTGCCTAATAATGTCACTTTCCACAAAATGCTTAGCACAAACCACAGAATATTTTGAGGGTGACCATTCCTCCCTAGGAATATTCCTAAGCCATTGGGCTTCAAGGTTTTTGTCCTTTGGAAAGGTAAAAACAGATTCTGCTGGTTCTCCGGCATCAAGAGAAGTTTTATAATTAGATTTGCACCCAGGCACACAACAAGGACTTGGCATAGTAATTTTTGATTAAAACACACAAAGGATTAACACACTAACAATAACTTTCAAAAGATTAGATTATGTTTTAAAAGGCACCACAAAATTTCAAGTTCATTTGCCGCTATTTACTTTAAGAAAACATAACCTCACCACCGGCACCGCCGATTTTTCATCCACGAATATTTCTGTTTTTACGTAATGTCTACGGAAAAAATTGTCCCGGTCACTTAAAAATCTCACACAGTAACACTTTTAACAACTTTAATCTTTAACTAAACGGTATTTAATTTCAAAACAGCCGATTTATTCGCGAAAACACAACACAACAACAGGTCAATAAACGTAAATCATATGGCTAAACGCATGCTAAACGTGTATCCGTCGATCTGAATACATGTTGCCAGATTTCCTTGTTCACGGCTTTCTCAAGTAAAGTGAGGCTGTGACTGCCGTTTCCGGTTTAACCGGAAATGCTATCAACTTTAATATGTTAAATGGAACACCCTGTATATTGATTTATTTTTGAATTCTACACTAAATTCTAAACAAAAAACGTGTGTCATACCCTATGTCAATTCCTGATAGTTTTCGAGAAAATGGCGAATGAAATTTCAATTACTAATTCCGTTTTTTGGAAAAACAAATGAAGTAGCTCCAATTTAATACTGTAAATAGTGTTTGTTATGCAACTTATTACATCTAATGTGACAATTAGGATACTTCAGGTTTACTCGGAAACGTAGTGAAAAATCACTTTCAAACGATATTTTCTCGTTTTATTTTAATGGGACGACCTATAAACCTTCTCAACATCTAAATCTTCAAACAATTTTAAACACTTATGTGTATCATACCCTATACCTATATCAAGTACTTTTCGAGATATTTCCAATTGAACTGGGCAATTACCTTTTTAACATTAGGCTGATAATTGATAAATATTAAATTTCTGATCTAAGGCGGTTTTGAAATAATACATAAGTATCTGGCCAACGTTCTTATAATATGGAGATAGTTCGCTTTGCAAGTTAAATGGTAATTATAAGTACTACGTTTTTCGAGTTTTTCTTCTAACTTTTAATTATTGAAAATGCATTTTACTCGTGAAGAACAAATTGATATGATAATGATATACGGACAAATTAGAAAAAATCGCAAGGAAGCCAGAGCATTATACGTACAGCGATTTCCGAATCGCCGATATCCATCAGAGTCATACTTTCCTAGGTTGGAAAAGCTCAATTTAATACACTGGCTTATATAGCAATCGATCTACTACATCCATACGATAAATAAGCAGTGAAATTGGAATTGGCCGCGAAAGAGCACGAAAAATTTTACGTAACCATGGCTTTAAATCATTCAAATACCAAATCTATCACCATTTATATGAAGCGGATTATTAGAGAAGACTGGAATTTTGCAACTGGTATTTTGATATAGAACAAAGACAGCCCAATTTCCGGACAGTAATTCTTTTTTCAGATGAATCCCGATTTACCAATATGGGAATGTTTAACCGCCATAACGCTAGGTACTGGGCTAACGAAAATTCACACTTGGTAAGGGAAGGGGCATTCCAAGAAAGATTTGGTGTTGTCTGGTTTGGAGTACTAGGAACTCGAAAAATAAGTCCCATTTTTTTTTGATGATCCCCTAGATGCAGAACATTATTTGCAATTCCTCCAAAATACAATAAAGGATTTTATGGACAATTTACCCATTGTTTATTATAATCCAGTATATTTTCAGCAACACGGGGCACCTGCACACAATTCCAGAGTAGTGACTAACTACCTGAGAGAAAAACTTGGCGACAATTGAATAGGTACAAATGAGCCAGTCAGATGGCCGGCGAGATCGCCTGACCTCACCCCGTTAGATTTTTCATATTGGGGCTACATTGAACAAAAGGTCTACAAAACATCATTAAAAAATTCGTGCCGACAGAATTCGTATGTGTCATGAAGTTAATGGACAACGTTTTAAAGACCTTGTCTATAGATGACCTTTTTTCTTAGTTTTTTATTACTTATGTAACTTTAGTTCTATTTTGTGTTTTTCCTTGACTTCAGAGGATTTTTTAAGTTTGAATATTATTTAAATAGTGTTTTGTGGCGTAATGACAGTTGAAGCTACTCAGTAGCGACCTTAATAAATACCTATTTAAGTAGACTGGCAATATTTCTTATAGTAAATAATAAACAATGATTAGTTATACAGCGTATTTTCATTTAATAATTTTTTGTTTTTACTCAATTTACAGTGCTGCCAAGTACAAAATATGCTTAGCCTTACAGATAACATATCATTGACATTTTATTCCTTTTTTATATGTTAAGAACTCAATTTAGTTATCATGTGAAATTCAAAAACTCAGTCCTTCCTTAGTACCTATATTTGATGACCGCAAAACGTTAAATACACCATTTGCAAAAACAGTTTTGAGCCGTATACCTATAAAACAACATATTATCATAGCATGCTCCAAAAAAAATTTCTCCGCCCAAATTTTACATAAAAAAGTCCATAGCTATATTACATGCATTTACGCTACATCTTGAGAACTATTATTTCCTTGTCAATAATAATGTGTTTAATGAATTTTCTATCTAAAATATAGGGTATTCCATTTAAAAAAAAAATACTTTGTGCCGCCACCCTGTATATAATAAAGCAACAAACCTACAAATATTATAAAATTAAAGATACTTTTACTACAAACATGTTTAATGAAAAGCTTTTCTCGTATAACTTATAGTTTACCAAAAAAGGTATAGGCCCTTAATAAACGGGCCACCCTGTATATTAAGCAACATAAGTTGCGAGAATCCAAGTATGGAAGGTGAGTTTTGTCGGTTAGGAAATCAAATAATTTATCAGACTACCTATGTTAAAAATAGTAAATGATGAACCGTCTCGTATATCCAGAAACGAACAATAATTTTCAGAAGTTTTTACTACAAATGTTGGCACTATTTAATTAATGGATCGGCGCAAAAACTAGATCATCGCATTTTTTACCAGCTAAAAATAGTCCTAGGTGTTGGCCCATTATTTTTTTTTGTATTTTTTAATCAGGGGTCGAGACATATTTCATTGGGAGAGAAAATATTCCCGAAATATAAACGAACGTCGGTTTTTTTTTCATCGGCATAATAGAGTCTGAAAATATATTTCGCTGACGTATTCCGTTTGGCAGGTTATAACCTGCAAATAAGATATTACTTTAGATAGATCTGCCAATCATCAAAGAAACGACGCGACGCCTGTAAGACGAAAACTCGATACTCCCCAATTGTCATTTTAAAATGTAATATTGGTCGTCGGCTTTCAAGCGTTACGATCGATGTTTAGAATGTATGTGCGGAGGAACAGGAGGAGAGTTTGTTTATTTTAATTACAAAAAAATATATTGTTTGTATTTACGACAAGATTCTAAATGCAAAGTTGGTAAGAAAATACAGATTTACTGTTTTTCAAAAATTCTAAAATTCTACGTTAAGCATGTTAAACAGTATAGGTAGGTACCATTAGGCTCCCTGTCTTTCCCAACTTCGGCTTTCTCCTTTCAAACGTTTTGCGGAAAGTAAAAGCAGTTAAAGTTAAATTTGTGATACCCCTGAAATATACCTTTGCTACTTATCACTAAAATCTCTAAATATTCCTGTATACAGAGAAACCTCTCAACAACGGACAGTAGCCGTGCTACAGAAACTGTCCATTGTATAGATGTGTCCGTTGTGGGGAGTGAACAAATTAAATACCAATGTAATTTTATTTAAAAAAATATTTTACTTAAAAAAATATTTTATTTTTAAGTGAAAAAATAATATGCTTAGTACTCATTATTAATACAATTGTTACTACGTATACACCAACATCTTTTACATACACATATGCATACAATAAAAATGTACTACCTAACATAAAATATTATACTACCTACATATACAGTTTAATACAGTTCTACTTTATAAAAAGTTTCTATTTAAAAAAAATTATCAAGTGTTGTTTGTCTTAAACTAGTTAATTTATTTTTAATAATTTGAGATTCCATTTTAGACGCAACTTCTGAGATTTTTTCCTCTAAAACAGAATCTCCAGATAACATACAAAAGTTTTCAATATCCCTTAATATTTTATAAGCTTCCTTAATGTTCTTAATATTGGAAGAAATAATTTCTTCATCCTCACTGTCAGATGAAATCTGACCGTTCTCACTATTTGAAATTCACTGATGCACTCACGTACACTTATGTTAGGAATACATTGATGTTTCTATATAATTCCGATAGAGGCACATCATCTTCACTAGCGTAGTCAAAGTTTTCCTCGAGAATTTCGCCGAATCCAGCTTTGTGGAAGCAGTTATTGATGGTCTTGCATTCGACATTCTTCCATGCAGCAACAATCCAAACCAAGGCACTTATAACATTTATGGATTTCTCCTCGGTAGATTTAGAATAATCCAAGGATGACAAAAGTCGCTTGATTAAAAACTTTCTATAGTGGTTTTTAAAATTTTGAATCACGCCCTTGTCCAATGGCTGTCAATGTGATGTCGTATTTTGTGGTAAAAAAATTATTTCAACATTTTTTAACTCCAGTTTTGGGTGAGATGCAGCATTATCCAAAAATAAAAGTACATTTCGGTTTTGCCTTTGCATTTTTCGGTCAAATTTCAACCAATCCGACATTATATCCCTTGTCATCCATGCTTACTTGTTATAGTACCATTCAAGTGGCAATTTTTCCACGCTTGATCCTTTAAAATAACAGGGTTTTTTACTTTTTCCAATCACCAGTGCATTTACTTTTTCTCCATTCATAGCGGAGCAAAGTAAAATAGTGAGTCTCTTCTAGGACGCTTTCCCGCCAGCACATGTTTCGCCTTTTAAAGAAACCGTTTTATTTGGCAAGGCGTGGAAAAAGGGTCCCGTTTTATCGGCATAAATGTCTCTTGGTGCGTAGTGTTTGATAATAGCATATAATTTTGTCCGCCAATCAGTTACCTGAAGCAAGTTTACAGCCGCTGCTTCGCTACAGATGGATATGAAAGAGATATTATGATGTTGATAGAACTTCTCCAACCATCCATTTGATCCTTTAAAACCATCAACTTCTAGATTCTTCGAAATTTCTTGTGCTTTTTCTTTTATTATTGTATCGGATATTGGAATGTTTTTGGAGCGTACTTTACAAAACCAGTCGTAGACAATTTGGCGCTTGTTAAGATCGCTCTTGTTTCTCAAAATATCACTAATTTGAGATTTTCCTAGACAGAATTTTTCGGCTAATATTCTAACACTAAGTTTGTTTTTTTCCGCGTACTGGATTATTTCAACTTTTTCTTGAAGACTCAAAAACTTTCTTTTGTTTGAAGACATATTGATCCCACCAGAGTAACATCAAAACTAAGATATTCTATTGATGAAGACTACATTTTATAAAAATAAAGTGATCTATTTATTATGCAATTTACCTACAAGCCAGACAGCATAAGCCAGCCCATTGTTAAACTAGTGCTATTAACAATAGGTAGGCGCCGCGCCGCTTATTAGCATAGATCTTAATATTGTTCATAATGTGCAATAAAAATACCGGCATTAAATGTGGGTTTTTCAAAAATTATCTGAACATCTGTCCCTTCTGAGGAGGTAAATTTTACTGTTTTTATTAAAAATGTTTCAAATTTTGCTGTCCGTGTCCGTTGTTGAGAGTGTTCGTTGTCAAGAGGGTTTAATACACAGGAATACATATACTGACGGTCGGTGACTTCAAAATTGTCCTTTCAGCAGAGGTGTCCATTGTTCGGAGGTGTCCGTTAAGGGAGGTTTCACCGTACAAAAAAATATCTGAAAGCGTCAAGTTTGGGGATCGTGCTAGACATAACGACTAAATAGTTTCGAACTGATGTCAAGTCATACTTAAAACATGGTTTTGAGTAAGTTGTCACCTGTTGTCCCTAAGCTCCCTCAAACATAATGAATCTTTCACTGTCTAAAATGACCCAAATAAGAATGCTTTCTTTAGCCGTCATATCACGACTGGAGTATTTAAGATCTATATGTAAATTCTTGGCCAAATTTTAGATATCAAACAGAAGAGTGGTTGGGAGTTTCTCAAGTCACTCTGCTATTATTTGACCACACAGCGTGGGCATAGTCGGTTCAAATTACGAAATTTTTTTTATCTAAAATAGGACCATGAACAGAAATCTAGTCGATTTCCAACATTCAATGATATATTTACTGGAGATTGGAACAAAGAATTTGAACTCTGCAAGAAGATGGTATCATAAATAAATTCCACAAACAAGCTTTATATTTTTTTTTTACAAATTTCTTCATTAAAAACCAAGAGTAAACAAATGTGTTTGCGGATTTTGTAATTTTTTTATCAAAGATTTAACCCAATAAAATGCTTGATCACACGTTTAAATCAAAAAATCAGAAGGTTGCTCTCGATAAATGAAGAATTTTAGTAGACATGCCGCTTACAAAATAGCTGTGGAAAAAATCTAGAAACAAAAATGATGATATGATATCGAAATGTATCTCTGTCTAAGAGGTTTATATACACTAATCTAATTTTAACTGATCGCGTTATCCATAAAAACCTAATTCTGAACTCCAAACAAACTAATAGTTATATACATTATGACATAAAAAAATCAGCTAAAAACGCCGCGAAACTTTATTTTTTTCCAACACGAAACACCATCGTAAGTTGCAATAAAACAAAACAACGCTTCCTAAAAGTGACACTTATTTATAAATCAACTTTTTTGCGATATTCCCGGTTGATTCATCGGGTAGACACCAGCGACCTGCCAAACACGCATTTTTATTTAACACTAGCTCACGAGATTATTATTAATGACAGTGTTTGGGCGTTATTTACTAGTCCACCTGTCGTCGCTCAATGTCACGTAAAATATGCAACGCTTACATGGAAAATTTATAATTTCTACGATAGAACAGGTGCAAAAACAAACATTACTTTGTCCTGTTTTTTAGATTTAGATTAGATTAGATCACTTTTCCAGATTTTTTTATAGGTGTGGAAACTAAAATGGTTTCGAAAGACTTATATCCTTTTTTTAATACTCGAGCTTTACCCAATATAGACCTCAAATAACATTTTTCTCTTGTAGTAAAGTCTTATATTAAATTTTTTTTTTGGAGCGGCCGGCATAATGTTCTGACCGGCACCAGTTTGGGTTTCGGGAATTGAAGGGCACTAATGATGCAGTGCCAGTGTTTGCTTTTCTAGAGAAATTATATCTGTCTGTATTTTAATATAGGAGACGAGGCTACAGCAGTGTTCTTTGATTTATCCAAGACATTTGATTGGAAGATCACAGAATACTCTAGAGAAACTCCCCAATTGCTTGCGGCTATAAAGACAATACGCTTAAATGGCTCGAGTCAATTCAGTCAAGATCACTGGATGTCTGCTTGAGACCTGTTCTCGGTTTTGAAGATCTTTTGAAGGTAAACGACTCAATCCTACTATTAACGAAACAAGTGTACTTAGCTTTAAGTTTGGCTCTATTGTGGTTTAAATATGGATGGCCATGAAGTACAAAATAAACAAGTGAATAGATTTATAGGCATTATAATCGATGAGAAGTCTATGTTTCAAAATCATATTGAATCACTCAACAAAAAAAGGTGCAAGGAAGATAAGCTAGTAGAGTTGTCTCTGTAATGGACTGAGAAATGTTTCTAGGTCTATTTATTTTCCGCTTGTGGAGAGTTATCTGCGTTAAGATATTGCTTTTTGGGGGGTTTCAAAAAAGAGCAATAAGTTACATTTGCCAGGTAAATGTAAGGGAGTCTTGTAGACCACTATTCATACAACTAAAAATGTTAACCCTGCCATGGCTTTATATCTTAGAAATAGTATGTCTTGTATTTAAAAAATCCGTGTAATTTTAACTTACGGACAGATTTAAAATGCCGATAGAAAATTAAAACATATTCGTGGAACTATTACCCAGTCAAACGAAACAACTCGAGTGATAATAAAAGTTTGAAAGTTATTCCTTGGTACTTAAGAAAGATGGAAATAAAAAGTCCTGGTAGACAATTTCCTACAAAAATAGTTTCACACATTTTTTTACTTAGGACCAATAATTTCAGAGATATGGCCGAGAAACTAACAAAAAATAGTAATTTATTTATATTCATTGTTACACAGCAAGCTTAATAAATATTTATTATTAGTTTCAACAGTAGTAATGGAACTTATGCAATATTAACAAACAATAATGAGCTCAGAGTTGAATTAAGCAAAGGATCATCTCGCCAGGGTCATCCATGTCTTCATCTTCCAGCCATTCTTCGTCTACTCGAGGACCATTGATGCAGGCTCCCGCGCAGTTCCCTCAAAGTTTTGCGTAATGCATTCTCTCCCTGCGATATACACAACGCGTCCCATAACATGTCGAACTATTGCGAAAAATTGTGCTAATGACGGAGGAAGGGGCAGTAGTTTCAAAGGTGGCTTACTTGAGAAAAGCCAAGTATCGGTAGATGTTGAGATTATGTTCGCAAGTATGGTACAACACGAGAAACATTCGCTCACCGGCTTTAGTAATCTCCTTTGGTGTTAATGAAGGGTCATAGATAATGTTGCATATGTCTTTGAGGCTTCTGTGCCTTCTGGGCCATTTGCCAATCATTGACCTGCTTTTTCGGAAGATGGAGAAGGTAGTGCCGCACCTACTAAACCCATGGGTGAATAGAATGCTTTCGGCAAAATTAAGTTATTAAAGAGTACGCTCTAGTTTTCATTTTCCCTCTCCCTGGTCTGACAAAGAAAATGTCGCTATGAGATGGAGCTAATGCTGTCAGCAAGACTACGAAATCTATGTCATCGCCTATAACACCTACATTTCCTGGAGGCTACTTTTCTCACTCTACAACGCACAATCATCGTATCAGCATCAGCCTCAGCCTGTGTCACTTTATCATTTTTTGATACAGCCTACTGATGAACCTGGTGTCCTTCTCATTACCAAGGTTCTGTTCTTGTTGAACCATCAATGCTATTCCTTCGTTGAAATCAATGTCAAATGACAACTTTGCGATGCCTCAAAGTTGTTGTTCAGCACGTTTTGTGCTGCTGGCGGTGCGGTGTATACGTAATCATCAAACACAACCGTGCAGCGTTCACCATAGTGTCACTTTATATAAGTCACATAGTGGCTGAAGATGAAAGAGAAACTTGTACGTTTGCTCCATTTAACTATGTAACAGAAAGCCTCCATAGATGACATTTACGCTGAGCTTCAGATCTGAAGTGTTTTCATAACCCTTAAGAACATCGTAAAAAGCGGAAATCTTCTTTTTTCTCATTATGTCGTAATCGAAAAGAGTTAAGGGGAAAGAAGCCAACTCATAACACAGAAGGTCCTGAAGATCCTCGTCACTATTCTTAGAAATTGCGACTCTGTGAGATATGAGAAGTGAATCCACAACATCAACTATATTATTAATATTTATGGTGCTTATGGAGGATAAGACTTTGTCTTTTTGAGCATGTTTGATCTCCCCAAACATTTGTCCTATCAGCTTCCTAATTGTATTCTTCCCTTCTTCCAGGGCTCTGTGGCAATTCATATCGCAGATAAAACAATACCTATGGCCTATGGGGTAAAGTCCCTATGAACATAGCAATACATGCGAACGGCAGCCAGTCATCTTTTCGGAGAGCTGTAGGTTGCAGGTTCTCGGGTAAACCTTTCGAAATTAAAATGGGCGCCACCTAATTGACTGTGACTCAATTAGGAAGAAATCTATATTGATATTTAAATGCAGACAAAATAAAGATTTGGAGGGCTTTTCAATAAAACACTATATAAAGTGCAGACTGTCAAATTTTAATGATCACCTTGATCTTTTGTTCCTTTTTTTTTTTAAGAGTTGTTTTATAAAATAATTTTTGGCATGTGAAATTTTTTACCTTCAAAAATTCAATTGACATTAAGATATAAAAAAAATAAATCAAGAAAATGTAAAATATATATAAAATATATCAAATATGTGAAATGTGATAGAACGTTATTACCATTATATCATCAACTTGTGAACATCTGGCGAAATGTCATGACACATGTAGCGCACAGGGAATCAAAAATTCATGAATTTTCTTTTACTTATGGAAAAAGTTAAAAGTATTTCAAAATATAAAGTATTTCGCCAAGGCTGTTTTAAAAAAATAGGTTACTTACTTCCTTTATGTTAAAAAAATTTATAAATATAAAAATTAAGAATTAATTCTTCGTACTCTTACAGGAAGGAATTCCAAAACCATTGTAGAACTCTTGATTTATGTACCCCAAAAATTACACCATAATTTGTAATTATATCCCAAAACCATGCCTTGAATTCTTAACCTGAAACCCTACAAACGATTGTTTGCCTTAAAATAAAATCGGCACGGAGTGTGAAAAGAAACAAGTTATTTACAAGAAAACTATTCAGAGGTATTGCCTTACCTCTAGTCATCTAGAGGGCTCCTTCGACGTCAACGGTCACCAACAAAAGAAATTTCCAGGCTGTAGAAAGGCTTCTCGAGGACCGACAGCCAAAACAAAATTCAGGACGCCATTCTGTTTATAAAAGATAATTGCGAATTAGCTCACAGCAGGAAACTAATTTGAAAATCCAAAATGTGGAACCAAACAAAACGTTTAAATGTCCATAAATAAATGGAAATTATCAGTTACATACTGTCAAACAAAGCTGGCATGTTGCACCTCTAATGAGCCAATAGAAATGATGCGAAGAAGTTTGACATTCCCCTCCATCATTCTTCCTCACTTCAGACTTATGTCAACCTAATGCCATAAAATAAAATAATAATTATAGTGGAGTCCACTGTCGGCGCCACCAATGAAACCAAAATCGTAACTTAAATGGAAAATCAGACACTGTCAAAGCTGGCTGGATGAAAAATACGAAACCAATAAAACCATAGTGACAGAAGAGAAAGGCAAATTCAGAATATTTGTAAACAAAACAAAAACAAATTTCTTTTGTCTTAATTTAGAGAAGTTGAGAATACTTTACAAAATGTAATCCAATGAATTATGAATAAAACTTATTGAGGTATGTAAAATGTAATTTACATAAAAGTCTTGATATTTTAAAGATTATATTTAACTGCAATTACTAATTGGCTTAAAATAATGAAAAACCATCAGCAAAATGTCTGTTTAACATTCCATACCAAGCAAACATAAAGAAAAGCAGCTAGAATAGATGAAAACAAAAAGTTATGTAAACTGAAACTTTCTAATAGTTCAAGTGTTCTCAAAGTGTTAAATTGATATTTACAAGAAAGAAGAGAGTAAATATGTTTATCATAATTTGAAAATGGACTGAAAGAAGAAACCAAAAAAACCGAATATTTTATTGTAAATGAAAAAATTGATATTTTCATTAATAAAGAAGGCCAGTATCTTATTAACTAAAACTGATTATTATATTCAAAATATGTCACTTTCAATAGTAACACCCAATTAGTATAGATTCTATTAACTTTCTTTTATGAAGTGTATGATATGTAAATTTGGAAAAATCCAACTCGTAGAGCTATTCGACAGGATGGTGATGGAACACTGTGTGAAAATCAGTAACTATATAACTAGCCAAATTTAGTAATTGTCTTAGTGTTACTATAAACTAAATAATTATATACACATTTGAAAATGTTATAGGCCAAAGACACTAGTGCAGGTGATTCTGGAAAGAGAGGGTACTAAGCAAGCTACTCAAAGAGCTTACTACGGTCTTCATCATTTCTGGATAAATAAACAGAATAAAAATATAATAAAAAATTAAAGAACAAAAAGTTAAAATACTGAGCACATAGAAAAATTCCAGGTCCTAAACTATTGATTCTTCGTAAAATATGCAAGGAACCATTTTTGTAGGACATTTCGTTAGCTTTAATTTTTATGTATGAAATTTTTCGCTACGAGCAACAGTTTTCGAAATATAAGCTGGGCTACCAGTAGTCCTCAATGCTTGTAAAACAATACATCAAACACCTAAAATATTTCGTTAGATCAGAAGAAATGTGCGAGAGATGTCGAGTATGTATTGATGCAAAAGGTACCCATTTACCTTAAACAACGTTAATTGTTAATATGTACGTAATCAAATTCTTATTTACTTTATTAGTTTTTGTCTTCATATTAAATCAAATCATAGTTTACAAAGGCAAGACAAAGTATCGGGCGAAGAAAATTACTTTTTTACTAAGAATGTTTAAGTTCATTTCAAATTTTTTAAAAAATTGATTCCTAAAATATTTTTCTATACCCTGTAACTCAAAAACGAAGCGGAACTATGTTTATATAAACTTTTTCATATTTGTTCTCCTTTTTGAGGAATCCTGTAAAAGTACCACTGTACAAAGCTTGAGAGTGCCCAAAAATTGTCAACCCCTATTTATCTATTAATCTGGCTACTACACATATTAAAACACATGATACAGACAGTACCGACTTTTGATGGGGGATAGCAAAATGCACCAACTTCTATGCTTATCATAAATTTAGAAATAATATTTGAAAGCGACATCTTATAACCAATAAATACTCATCGCAAGGGACTTAGATTCATTTAAGAGATAGTCTGCAATTACTGGAAGTTAATTTACTGAAAGTGATGCACAAAATACCAAGTACTAAAGGTGGAGAGGTGGATGAGACAACCTACTCTTTAAACTAACTCTAGTTTATCTGTGATTTGTAGTTTACTTCTTTCACGATTCCTATTAAAAACCAGAGAGCTAAATTATACTATGGAATAAAAACAAAACTTACAGCAAAATCCACTTAATAAAATAAGAACTAAACATTAAATTTGTTAATTTCGCATATATTTCGATGTTTCCAGATTTATTATCACAGTGCATTTACATAGTTGCAACCATTAAACTTTACAAACTACTTCAATATGAAGATTGCACTAACTGAAACAACAATAACGAGCACTACTTTGCTAAGAAACCTTTCTTTCTCTCTTATCTTTTAAAACAAGTTGACAATTTAAGAAACACCCTAACAAAAGAATAATTCTCCGTATATACATAAATGTGTTCATTAGTTGAAGCCCTCCCAGGCAAATTCAAGACAAATTACATTTTAATTAAAACTTTTAAAGTACATGTCTGTTTTAGTTTGAAAGCTTTTCCTCATTACTAAGTGATTGACGGGTATAAGACGGGTATAGAAATCTGGGGAAATGAAGCAAGTTAAGCCTGCATCTTGAATATATTTATTTAAAAAATTACTGTCAACGCGTTTCGAAACTCATGTCAGCTTAGGGGTTAGCCTGTAAGCAAGGGATGTTATTTTATTTAATATTAAAATAATATTTGGGTTGTTTAATAGAACTAAAAGCTAACCTAAAATCAAAATCATAAAAGTACTTACAGAAAACCCATCACAAGCAATATCAAAAAACAAGTCAGACATTGGCAATATGCAAAAAGAATACAAACATATAAAACAGAACTTAAAAACAATTACATTTTAAAATAATAAACATTGATGCTCATACGGACTACAGTGACGTTTTCCTTAATCTATAAGCAGAACACGGAGGCTTTAGGACTAAGCACCGTGGTTGCTTTAAGTGATGACAGGGAAAGTTTATTGATGCGGGATTTAAAGACTTGCAGTTAGGAAAAGAGGGAATAAAGGAACGAAGTGGGAGGTCCTTGGTCTTTGCAGTTGGGCGGTGAAGGGATGCATGTGGGTCGATGCTCGAGTCTCCTTGGCAGGAATGACTCAGGAAAGCATAGGCGATAATCTTCAGAACAGAATCCGGGGAAGTGTCTGTAAAACAGAGACACGCTGTCCACAATTCGACGATGCTCTAGTGATGCAAGCTTCCTTGTAATATTTAGATCATCAATCAGGCCAATAGCTCTTCTTTAGACAGAGACAAAGATATTCAGGACTGAAGGAAAAGTTGTTCCCATATTTATGAACAATATTCAAGGCTGGGTCTGATTTTCGAAGTATAAAGGGTATACAAATTGGCAGAAGAAAAGAGAAGTATTTTCGAGATCAGAAAAGGAAACCCAATTTCTTCGCAGCTGCTATAGCAATTGAGGTGATGTGATCTTTCTGAAAAATGATACCAATTAGGCGAAAGGAATCTTTGACTTTAAGCATTTAATTATTCATTTGAATGGTTTGGGTATTGGCAGATAATTTATAAGATAGTAAACATGACTGTCTATTGGTGGCGGTTAACTGGACAAGGTTCTTTGCCCCCCATATACCATTTTTGGTGTGTGGTGGTTCTTCAGAAAATTGTTGAGTACGGATTTTCTTTAGTCGGGCATTATCGAAAGCATTATTGTTGGGAGATTTTGACGTCTTAATAGAATGAGGTATAAAGACAGAGATAGAGAAACAAACATCATCACACATGGAGAAATAAATGAAAATATCTTTTATAAATCATTAGATTCGTTCAGATTGTTTAATAGAGAGGGCTACTGCGAAATAGCAATAGTATTTTCTAGTACGTCTAATTTCAAAGACTTGTGTTGATGAAAAACTTTAAAATTCTTATTAATATCAAGATTATAATTCTCTTGTTTAAATAATGATTCCCGAAATTTGATTTATGGCCCTGTGAACGGCGTTGAGATCGCAAATGTTCGTTAATTATTTTTCAGAAATTGCGACCCGTTAGTCCTACGTATTCCAAGAAGTATCACAAGACAATTTATAAACACTGCTTTTATTTAGAAGATTAACTTAATCTTTTAAATGGGAAAAGAGAGAGGATAAGTTTCATGATGATTTAAAAGAGTTGAAAAATTTTTTGTTTAAGGATTTATGTAAGCTCGTTCACAAGAAGTTCTACAATATCTGCTAATAGGCAATCCCTTATTTTGGGAATATCAAAAGGGAGCCTACATCGAATTCTTCACAAAGACTTAAAATTTCATCCGTGCAAATACCAAATGGTGCAACATTTTAATTATCAAGATAAACAAGCCAGATTAACTTTTTGCCGAGAATTTTTAAATTTACATCGAGGAGACATCCATAATCCTTTAATGAGTGACGAGCAACATTTGAGCGGCATGGTTAATAAACAGAATTTAAGGTATTGATCAAATGAAAATCCTCAATAATCCTCATGATAAACAGTCTGCATAATCCAAAAGATATTGTTTGGTGTGCGGTAGAATCATTTGGCATTATTGGTCCTTTTTTTTTTGAAGATAGAAATAACAATCCTCCAAGAGTGACGTCCGAGCTTTACGTAAATATGCTAGAGATGTTCTTTATTCCTCATTTAGAATGACGGAGATTATTAAATAATGCGTTATTATTCCAGCAAGATGGAGCAACAGCCCATACCGCTAGAAACTCAGTGAGTGATGAGAGTTCTGCGAGAAGTGTATAATGGACGACTCATTTCACGATTTGGAGAGTTAAATTGGCCTTCTAGGTCCCCTGCTTAACTACACCAGACTTTTTTCTGTGGGGCTATTTAAAGGCTAAGGTTTTTGCAACTCGTCCAGAAAATCTCCAAAAACTCAAAGTCCGAATTGCTGAAGAAGTCCGGCGAATAGATCAGATTTTGCTTCATCGTGGCAGGAATCATTTATTGTCCAAGCTTGAAAAGTGCATTGAAGTTGATGGCGGTCACTTAAAAGACGTGATTTTTAAAAGTTAGGATAAGTCGTATGTTATCGTAAATCCCAAAGAGTAGATTGTAATTAAGTGTAATAAAATGTTTATTTTATTAAGTTTTAAGAATTTTATTTAGCTATTCATCGAGTTTGACGAAGTAGTACTTGCAATGAGAGCAAGAGATGCCAGCTTTTAGTTTATTAATCAATTCAAACTTAGGAGCGTCTAAAATGACTGTCTCTGAGAGGCGGGTACTAACAGCAGACCTGAAGGAGCTATGGGATTAGTTTGATTTTGCGTATCGTTACCAAACATAGGTGAGTTTGCAGACAAGATACTTAAAGGGACCCCAATAGGCGATGGTTTAGATGGATTTAGGAGGCTTAAAGTTTTCCATCAACACAAGTCTTTAAAAATGTACTGGAAAATATTGAGATTGCTATTTCGCAGTCAGAAATCGCACCAATTTAAGCAAATTGCCACAAGGGGCGCCAAACTCAGTATGTTTCAGCGGACCGGTTTTATATCCTTTTGAATTTACCCATTCATAGGACGCGATTTTTATGGATTTTTTTTCATGTTAATAACGGTTTTAAAATTTTATGAACGTCAAAATATTGTATTGTTATCGCTAACACGTATACGTTCGATTGGAAGTATCAAAATAGATAGACAGGCAATTAAATACAACATAAATTGTAAAAACATATGTTGTATCTACTAGTACTTTAAAAATCATATTACAAATCTAAATATATTTTATATTTTTATATATTAACCTGAAAACTGTGTAATAGTGTCTCAAAATTTTTAAAGTGGGTCTCTCTTAAGGCCCTTTATATTTGTCAAACCGAAATACTGAAATAATTATTTATTTCAGGCTTATAAACAAGAGTTTCTACAATCGTCAAATATCATAAATACAAATAAAAAAAAACGTTGAATTTAGAACAAAATGTCATGCACTTTCATATTCAAACTTTTTAAAATCGATTGGATGATATCAACTGAATGTCAAAATTTGACACTTGTTTAAGTAGACACCAGTGTTGAATTTTGACATTTCGGACTAAACCGAGAGTGTAGATGATGTCACCTAATAGATTTGAAAAAGTTAAGACAGGGAACCGCAAGTCTTTTCATTTTAAGTTTAACCGCTTTTGGAAAAATAAAACTATCTTCAGAAAATTTTTAATAATTTGGCAACATACGTAATCATAAAAATCTACGATGTGAGTAAAAAGGCAATATATACTTTAGTTCTCAAAAAAAATTTTGTTTTTTTTGGTAAACCTCCGGATGAAATTATTTTAAAAGGTGACAATCCTATCTCTTCTCATCAGGAGTTTTTAAGTCGTAGATAATTGACAATATACACAAAGTGAAGCTAATTATTATTAACGTATTTATGTCGCCTGTCAATTGGTCTTCACCATCAAATAAACTAAATCTAGTTCTTCTTTCCTTTGCATGCAAATGCATAAACAACAAAAAGCAACCGATAAATCCGGGCGTATCTAGGTCACAATATTGTAAATAAACATCTTGGAGTTGCCGTTGTTACATTCAATCTCGAGATAGAGAAATTTTTACAATAAGATGTATTTTCGGCAACACGTGGAACGCCTTCAACTTGACAGTAGATGTAAATAAAAACTTTTTTTTGATAGTTTTTATTTATTACGGAGGTATTCTGGGAAAATTCCCCATTGAAATAAGTATTTATAAAGACTTCAGATTTTTTTGACGCAATATTATATTGTATGCCGAAAAGTATGATTGACAATATAACTTATTGGTAATGGAGTTATGTAAGCAAGGGACGAGGATACGACAATATTTTGTAGTCTAGTTGGCAAACTCAAAATGGCGTTAATTCTTGTTACTGCTAGTAAAAATATGAAGGCTTATTGTATGCGGAATGACATCTAGAAAAATGGGCAAAAGTTTCAAACCGGCACATAAACAACTTCAAAAGTTATTAACAAATTACGATAAAAAAAAAGAAGTTTCGTTTTTTGAGAGATTTTATTAACATTTAAGAAATTTTAATAAAATATTTTTAAACACGAAGAAATTTACTATAAAAAGTTTTACTCTAGGAACTCTATCTATTCGTAAGAGTTTTAAACGCTGGGAACAGAGATCCACGCGGCGAACGAAGCCGTTAGGTGCGGAATGTTTGCAGTTCGAGTTAGTTTGCACGTATGAAGTCCTTTTTGTTTCACTCACCTTTTTGGTATAATGAGGGCCATATTTTGGTAAAATATGCTGATTTACCTTAACCCTTAGGCTAAGGTAAACACTATTTTTAACGCCCTATTCTTCATTGTAAATATTCTTTACAGGGTCCTCCCTCCGGCTCCATAGAGGAAGCCGTTTTCCTACTCCTTTGCATTTTTTATATTTGAGGAAAATGTAACATAACCTGTCTTTTTGGAAATCGTTTATTGGGCTCCACATGGTGTGATGGAAAACGTCCTAATATCTGACTGTCTTGGTAATTAATGTAGCTGTCCTGTGATGGATTATTTGTTGCGTCCACAGTTCCACTGCAGCTTTTTTAATTAAGGCCAGTTCCCATTATGCTTGCTTGGCATTTTATATGGGACCTATAACTTTTCTCAGAAGCTACCGAAGAAAAAAAATCTAAGTTCTCTTAAAACTGTATACGATAAAAGAAAAAATAGATATACTTGTTTTTATTAATTTCTGTCTAAATGACTAAAAATTGGAATGGGAGTTCTTACAAAAGTTACCTTTATTTCTCCCAACGAATCTAAAAATGTAAAAATATACAGGGTGTCCCATTTAAAATTCTGGTTTTGAAGTGGGTACAGCACTTTTCGGACACCCTGTATTAATAAAACTAAAATAATTAAAAGTTGTTAAAACCAAGAAACTTTTACAAACAAAAATCTTTTTGGTTTTTTCGCAACTGAATAAAAATATTTAACTTTAAATTAATTAAAGCAAATATTTAATATTCAATTAATTTAAAGTTAAATATTTTTATTCAGTAGCGAAAAAACCAAAAAGATTTTTGTTTGTCAATCTAAACGCAACAAATAATCTGAACACATTTAAAAATAACATTATAGATGGCTGCAAACTATCATTTTTTTCATATCTAGGTTACATGTCAAACAAACTGACACATTTTAATATTTTGAAATCAATTTTTTCTATTATTTAATGTTTTTCTCTTATGATCGGCGCCCTGATAAGTCCCGATAGGATGAAAGTATTTGTACAACTACTATATGTCTATAAAAACTTAAGGTAAATGATATAATTTCTTACGCTTGCTTAAATAATATTGTTTATATTATGTATTGAAACATTCCGTAGACAGACTAGTCTACATGTTGAGGTATGTAATTATATTAAATATTTGCTTCAATTAATTTAAAGTTAAATATTTTTATTCAGTTGCGAAAAAGCCAAAAAGATTTTTGTTTGTCAATCTAAACGCAACAAATAATCTGAACACATTTAAAAATAACATTATAGATGGCTGCAAACTATCATTTTTTTCATATCTAGGTTACATGTCAAACAAAAAACTGACACATTTTAATATTTTGAAATCAATTCTTCTTCTATTATTTAATGTTTTATTATAAAATCGGCGCATTGATGAGTTAACATTTTTTTATGAAAGTATTTGTGTTTCAACTACTATGTGTCTATAAAAACTTAAGGTAAAATTATGATATAATTTCTTACGCTTGCTTAAATAATATTGTTTATATTATGTATCGAAACATTCCGTACACAGACTAGTCTACATGTTGAGGTATGTAATTATATTAAATATTTGCTTCAATTAATTTAAAGTTAAATATTTTTATTCAGTTGCGAAAAAGCCAAAAAGATTTTTGTTTGTCAATCTAAACGCAACAAATAATCTGAACACATTTAAAAATAACATTATAGATGGCTGCAAACTATCATTTTTTTCATATCTAGGTTACATGTCAAACAAACTGACACATTTTAATATTTTGAAATCAATTCTTTTCTATTATTTAATGTTTTTTTTATGATCGGCGCTATTGATGAGACCAATAGGATGAAAGTATTTGTACAACTACTATGTGTCTATAAAAACTTAAGGTAAATGATATAATTTCTTACGCTTGCTTAAATAATATTGTTTATATTATGTATCGAAACATTCCGTAGACAGACTAGTCTACATGTTGAGGTATGTAATTATATTAAATATTTACTTCAATTAATTTAAAGTTAAATATTTTTATTCAGTTGCGAAAAAGCCAAAGATTTTTGTTTGTCAATCTAAACGCAACAAATAATCTAGAACACATTCAAGAAACTTTTAATACGTCCTAACATTTTTCTTTAAAACTAAAACGGTAGTTCTGAGAAACACACATAGGTCTCTAATAAATACACACATATTTATATATATATATATATATATATATATATATATATATATATTATATATATATATTTATATATTTATATATATATATATATATATATATATATATATATATATATATACAGGGTTAGTCAGATGTCTGGAAACGGAGATATATATATTTTAACAAAAAAACTCAACCGATCTAAATAATATGTGGTGATTAGGCATTACCGAATACCCCCGACCGTTTGGTGTATACCGCAATGTTGTCAGATTTTCAGTTTTTCGGGAAACTAACCTAACTTTTGTTTTCAAATCAAAAGATATGTTTTTTTTAAGCGTGAATTATTCCTCGTATTATCCCTAGTATAACTACAAAATTGCAAACTTTTATCTCGATTCGTTAAATGTTAAATTTATTAAATGTTTTTAAAAATACATCGACAATTTAGAAATTAAAAACCTAAAACTAAAATAATTTATTGATTAATAAGATATTGAAAATTTTATCCTTCCACAGCTTGACAGTATCCTAAGCGGTCAATAAATTCTCGAATAGTATGTTCGAGCAATTCCGGGGGTATTTCAGCTCTAATCCTTTCCATTAGATCTTCAAGGTTCTCGGGCTTCGTTTTGTACACGGCCGTTTTTTGGTGACCCAAAGGAAAAAGTCAAGCTTATTTAAGTCTGGTGACCTTGGAGGCCACTCAATCCAGCGTCACGGAAACGTCGTGTTTAAATAATTTCTGACAGCAACTGCGAAAGGCGCCGGTCCCCACCATGTTAGAATCACACGGGCCAAAACCATTAGGAAAAATATTGTTTAATGCTGGAATAACCGGGTTTTCCAACAGCTGTAGATAAAGTATCCCATTCATATTTCCTTGAATGGAAAAGGATCCAATAATGCGGTTACCTATTATGCCAGCCCATACATTAAATTTTTCAGGAAATTGCGTATAGATCTCCATCATCCAATGTGATTGTTTGTAGACCAATAACGACAATTATGCCCTTTTATAAAACCGTTTAGGCATACGCAAATTCCCGAAAAACTCAATGTGTGGGAAAATTTGAATATATGAATATGAAATATTAAATATCTTCAAATGTTGAAAAACCGAATTATTCCAGCATTAAATGATATTTTCCCTAATATTTTTGGCCACATATGGTTCCAACATGATGGGGTTCCGCCGTATTTTGCTATTTAAAAACGACGTTTTCGGGACGTTGGATTGATAGAAGGGGGGTTGTTAAGTGGCCTTCAAGGTCACCTAAAAACGACTGTGTACAAAATGAAGCCCGAAAACCTTGAAGTTCTAATGGGAAGGATTAGAGCTGAAATAGAATACCCACGGAAAGGCTCCAAAACACTATTCGAGAAATTATTCACCGTTTACGATAGCGTCAAGCTGTAGATGGACAACATTTTGAATATCCTATTAATCATTACATCATTTTAGTTTATTTTTTTAATTCATAATTTGTCAATGTATTTTAAAAAACATTTAATAAATTTAACATTTAACGAACCACGTTAAACATTTGCAATTTGGGAATTATAGTAAGGATAATACGAGGGATAAATCACACTTAAAAAAACATATCATTTCATTTGAAAAAAAAAGTTAGGTTATTTTGCCGAAAAACTGAAAATCTGAAAACACTGCGGTACACACCAAAAGGTCGGAGGAATTCGGTAATGCCTATTCACCTTCTTCAGTATAAACATATGAAATTCAAGGCCCTTCAGGCAAGTTCATAATATAAATTAATTTTTTTTGTATTTAAAACTTCATAAAGATTTTTTTAATTATTTCAATTTATTTAAGTGCATATATCTGATTAGCAATATAAAACCTAATCTGATTATTTAGGATTGGAGCAGTACATACTAATCGTTCGATTCTACATATTTTGTACAGGGTGGTTCAATAACATAGGACATCGGCTGTAGCTCGGGAACCGTTAATGATTATATTTATAGGTATATCAAGTTCAAAATTTGGCCGCTAGGGGCGTAACAGTAAGATAAAAGTGTAAATGCCAATGTTCTCTAAAATTTCCATAATGTATGTTGAACATATAAGTATGGTATTCTTTAACCAATTACGCACTTTTTTGCCTATTTTTATAACGTGGTGGGGGAAGGTCAAACATTTTTACTTTCAAATGTAGTTATCTCTGTTTTGGATGAACCGATTTTATTCAACTTGGTGTCGAAAAAAGGTGCTTTGTTTGCTCTACTACTAACTTAATAAATAATATGTGAATGGATCCTGAACAACAAAAGCTAAAGTAAACAGCTTGGAGTTTATTCCAAGTGTTTTTTGTACCAGTTGTGTTCAGAGCGGAATTTCCAGTTAAATGGCTTTATAAACACTGTGATATTGAAACTAAGAGACGCCCAAAATAAAGTGTAGGTATTCCTAGCTCACTTCCTACGATTGCCATGTGACGAAGAGCTGCCCTTAGCGCAATAGCAGCTATTTTAAGGAACATGTAGGTAGTTTCCCTACAATAACACAAGTTACAAAGACAGCATAAAAAGATCATTTACTACACCTTTAGAAACACTGAAAATATAAACTTACCTTAGCGAAATCAATTTTCAGCGTACAGCATCCGGAATAGATATCTGCACCATTTAATGTATCTTTCGCTCTGACAGCAGCTTCTACACTGTCAAATGTAAAATATGAATTAAGGAAATACTCCAAAATGTTCAATTATATTACAATTTTGAAAAAAACGCATACAATGTCAATGAGCATCAAAATAAAATGTCCAGAACACATCAACATCTTACCGTTGACTCCTATTATACCTTTCACCTAAGTACAAATTATAAAATATTTGAAACCAACTCCAACAAGCGAAATAAAAATAAAGACATAATGCAATTAAAAGTTCAAGTTATTAAAAACCAACACCGTTTTATAAAAACAAGTATTTTTACATAATTTCTTGTACCGTTTCTTGCCGTTTAAGTCTTAACTAATTAAATTTTTTAAAGTAGTTCTTGCGGCTTTTAACCGCACGACAATATTTCGGTAATAAGTAGCAGCGTGATAAAAAAAAATAATGTTCGATGTTTACCAACCGATATTATGTCAGAAGTTATCCAACTGGCTGACTAATTTGAATACAATGAGAGGAACATTTCAATTTACTTTTATCAATTCATTACATTCTGCTGGTAGATAAATATAGACACCTATCACAGCAGCTCTTTACGTTAACGTTATATTTTTATACAAAATGTGAAGCCAACAGAATAATTTTTTACACTGATATTTTGAAAATTTTTATTTTGTTCCGCCGTATTTCCATTCGTCGTAAAATCTGACGACATATTCTTATAACAATGATACTAGTGAAAAAGTCATTTAAAAAACGATATAAATAACCATAAAAAGGGAATTTCCCAAATTTAGAAATTTTAGTAGCGAAATTCCACTTCACATGTCGAAAACCGTACATTGCTACCCTGTTCTCAAAGAGAGACACTTTATCACAACTATACTATAGAGGATTTTGATATTGTGATCTTTATAAACTTATAATCGGTTTTTATGTTTAATTATTGAAAGTAACTAAAATCCAAAAATTTTTAGTTTTTTGGTTCAATAATTAATAACTAATAGACTGTAACAACTAAAATCATCGCAATATCATATTCTTATATAGTATAGATACAGTAAAGACTCCAACAGACGAAGTAATCGTGGTGATTTTTGTTTAAACAGTTTCCGACTCAAAATAAACAAAAAATTGATAAAAAAAATCAGCGAATTTTTCTTAACATTTTCTTCTTTAATCGCTTCGATGGCTTGCTAATTAAAGAAGGTACGTGTTTTATAGAACAATATTTTTGTATTGATTTTGTTTGTATTCGAAAATAATAGACGATATAAAATTTTTAACTGTATAATAAAAATAATAAATATACATACGGACAAGATTTTCAACAAACGAAACACAAAGTAGAATTTGGCTTAGGATTTTAAATAGATGATCAATAAAGCTAATTCAACTATAACGCTTAAAAAATAACAAACTGTTCTAATAACAAAGTAAAAATTTTAATTTCTAAACATACATTATAAGCATATTTTTAGATTTTATTTCAACTTATATATAAAACCTAAAAATATTATAGAAAATTTAAACTAATATTTTATAATTTCATTTTTCAAGTTACTTTTATACCATGAATGAATACATAATAAGCATTTGTTTGAAGTTTAATTTAACATGCTTCTTAGTTTTGTATTAATTAACCCTGCTTGTGAAAATAAACGCTCTACTGCTACGGAGGTCGCCTGTATAGACAAAAGATCTTTTGCCATTTTGGCTAAATTTGGAAATTGTTTATCGTGTGCTTTCCACCATTCTAAAATATCTGTACCCTTTGGAGCGCGCTTTAATTGTAAATATTCTATTATTTCTTTTCTCCAATTTTAGGAATCACTTTTTTTTCAAATAGTGATGTATGATCGATGTCATAGTTATCATCGCTTGAGGAACTTGATATTACTGGTGATTCAGCAGGCACAATTTAATATTTATCCCCTGTACATTTTCTCAAAAAAGGCTATAGATTGATCTTTCAGGCGAAAAATTGAACAAGTAGATATTTGTTTAATAAATAAATTTACTTTTAAAATCTACTCCACTTTTAAAATTTATAGTTAACTTACCAAATAACAAAAATAGTTGATTCACAAGTAGTATTATGAACCATAGCTGCCATTGTGCAAGCACAACGTGCAGACCCCTAAGAACGGTCCTGGTTCAGAAAGTAAATACGCATCAAAGTAATAAAAGTTTGATTCAAAATAGCAAAGTTTACAGATACCTAAGGGTGCTTTACTTGGCCATCGATCGTTTTCTACCTATTGAATTATAACGTCTGTCCCTAGAATGCCCAGCACGTTGCTTGCATGAGTTCGGCAGCATTATACAGTGTGTCCTTATTTTGTGTTTAATATATCTTATTCCATTTGTATATCTTTCAAAATGTCAAATAATGATTGTCTGTGTCCTTTCTGTTGATGTCCAAAGAACAAGGGATATGTGACATTTATTTTGATACACCTACTACTGTCCGTATATCTTCCTTTACTGATTCCATCTGTTGCAACATCATTTCGAATCATCGAGACCGATACCGAGACCGTAAACATTTTCCGAGACCAAGACTGAATCAGTCTCGGTCTCGCGAACCCCTAGAACTAGCATCAGTTTCTGTAAGGTTCTTGGTCCAAAAAGGTTATATGAAAGAACTCAAGATGAGGGATTACTTTTTTTTTGTTGTTTGTTTCAGAACCAAAGAGCCATTCTCCGACCGTGGTACCAGAAAATTATCACACCAAGCAAACTTTAAATTGAGTATCTAGAATTAGATGAAGGACCCATTTGAAAATCGTCTTGGTTTATCATGTCAGAAAGATAACTTATAAAATAAATATTTCTTGAAGTAACCCAGAAAAATCAAAATTAAACAACAGTTTCGAACTATAAAGGCAAAAGGTTAGGTTAAGCTTATTTTCTTTGTGAAACTGCTTTTTACATTGAAACTTATTTGAAGATTCGAAACTTGAGACAGTAAAGAGACACTAAATGTCAAATTTAAATATCTATAGCAAATACAGTTAACGTTTACCGAGTCAGTCTAACGCGAAGGTTCCCTATCGGGTCGCGAATGAAAGGTACACGATAATAATGATTATTATGCGGCGTGAAATGTCGTTGCTTATAATTAGGCTTTTATGGCACCCGATGCTAGCGCCGCTTCTTGTTTGTTTTCATAATTTTATGCAGCGTGTAAATGGTAGCCTATTTGTCTAAATAGACAAATATACCAATAAACTATGTAAATATTTGTTATTAAATAACTTGTGAAAATATAGCATGAACCTTGAGTTTTTAGGGAGCAGCAAAGTTTTATGGTTTTCGAAGATGAGGAATTTGAAAATCACTTTTATTCCTATTTATTATTCAAATAAACCAGTTCTGTTACTGTTACTAAAAATGTACAGTATTTGCCATGAAAATTACATGTTAAATATTTTGATGTTAAGTTGCTTTGACATTTTATATATACGTGTGACGAATTTAAATAAAATGTTGAAAAATATGAAGTTTTTATACAAGTTTTTGTGACGAAAATGATTCAACTAGCACTAAGATATGTTTCAGAAATGTGGGGAGTTTAAATATGTATATCAAGCTGGTTTTCACGGCTACGTAAGCGTAGTGCCTACTTTTCCTTTCAGAGAAACACTGTTATCGATATTAAAACTTATTTATTCAAGAAATTGGTAATAATTTACAAATTTTATTGGTTCAGGTTGTAACATTTGTAACTATTTCTGGAAACTGGGTTTAGGAAAAATATATTAATGTTTAGCTTATCTTCTGGTGAAACAGTTGTTCTTTAAATCGCTATTTTTCACTGAAACTTTCTAGTCCTGCATTAGATTCATTTGATAAGCAGAAAATGTCCAATTTTTTCCTCTTTCTGCAACCCGTTTTAAAAATATAACATTTTTAAATATGTGGAACATTATAGTTGGACTCGATTACCCAACATCTTTCAGGAAACTGTAGGGTATCATGATATTGGTGTTTTGTAATATGTGTATGAATTATTACATGTTTTTTTATCGCTTTCCTTATAAAACAACTGAAAACTGTCTTAGAAGTAATAGAAATTAATGTTTCTCTCTTTTCAAGATAAGTATAATAGAAAAAATAACTAGTACAACCTAGAGTAGTCCATTGCACTATTTTTGTTATAGAAAAACTGAAAACTAACATTTCTAGTTTTTAAGAACTTTCCCAAGGGTGCGGGAAAGTTCCCGGATCATTCCCAAAGAACGGGAACGTTCCCACCTGTACAGGGTGGTACACTTAAGATGCTCCTATACTTTATCTCAATAAATAAGACACTGACAAAAAAAGTTAAATACAAAAAGTTTTTGACCCTAATTTAATTTTTTTTATAATATTTTTATGTATACAGGGTGTTCCATTGTGCCAGGACAGTAACCAACTTTTTTCTTTTTAATGAAATGGTATAAATATTTTTAGAAATTCTAATTCATTTTGAGTATTTTTTGTCGTTACATAGCATACGAAATTTTGAGTAGTTTTTGAGAAAAATTAACTTTTCTAATGTTTTTCGGAAAAACAGGTTTTTGGAAAAATTTGACTTTTTCACACCTG
The DNA here is from genome assembly GCA_030620095.1 of Kuschelorhynchus macadamiae. Lineage (NCBI taxonomy): Eukaryota > Metazoa > Arthropoda > Insecta > Coleoptera > Curculionidae > Kuschelorhynchus > Kuschelorhynchus macadamiae. The sequence continues at coordinate 252,662 of JAUTXW010002144.1, read as the reverse complement.
AAGACTAAAATTTTGAATTTTGGTTATGGATCCATGGGAGTGGTTAATATTTAATACTCTGACCTATCAAGAGCGAAAATCCATTATACAGGGTGGTCACAAATGACCATCAAAAAAAATGTTTTTGTAACTAAAAAAACTTAATTTTTTTAAATGAAACACCCTTTTTTTGTATTTAGCATTTTTTTATATATATATATATATATATATATATATATATATATATATATATATATATATATATATATATATAGAGTTTATATTCCAAAAATTAGTATTTTAGAAGTTATGACCAATTTTCTATAATAATTCGGGTATTTTTGTTAAAAATCTAACTAAACCTAAATAATATGCCATTCTAAATTTTTTTTAACATTATAATTTAATTTAACATTAAATCAACAAGTAGTGCAACAAAGAAAGTAACTGATTACTTATTACAACAACAACATTTTCGACATAACCCCCGTCTTTGGCAATACAAGTAGTATACATGGTTTCAATTCTCGCAATAGCATTTCTAACCGCGTCTCTTGCATTAAATCTTTCTACCTCTTGCCTAATTCTCCTTTTTAAATCTTGAACAGTATTACACCTATTTTTATACACCTCACGGAAACCGTTGATTTAAACAATTTCTAACAGGCCCCACAATGTGATATGGAGGACTATCTTGTTGATAAAGAAGCCCTTCTTTAATATCGTTAGGCAGATTGTCAATTAACGGAAATATTTCGTTCTCCAACAAATTTAAGTACCTCTCACCATTCAGAACAAAGTCATAAAATACTGGACCTATTATTCGATCACGGATAATACCACAACACACATAAACACTTCTCCGACCCTGTTTTTTCCCTTCTTTTATACGATGTTCATTTCAGTTACACCAGTAATGAGTATTTTTTCGGTTGAACATGCCGGCCGTATTGAAAACTGCCTCATCGGTAAATAAAATATTTTTAAAAATGTCAGTTTCAAAATGGTGGTTCATCATGAGAGAACAATAAAAAAGCCTTGTTTGAAAGTCCTGTTGGGATAATTCCTGAACTGGTAAAAATTTGAACGGATGGTAAATACTATCAGTTAAAGTCCTTTGAACACTAGTCTTACTAATTCCCGGTAGATCTCGGGATGCATCTCTTTGCGATTTTTCGTTGTTTTCTTCAAAATTCAGGAGAATTTCTAATTGCTTTTCTTCTGTTAGGGCAATTTTTGGGCGCCGTTTTTGTTTATTGATTACCACTCCAGGTTCAAGATCACGAACAAATCGTGAAAAAATGTGTTTCGTGGGTACCCTTCTTGCAGGATACAACAACCGATACTCCCGCAGGGTTAATGCTGGACTCTTATTATTTCTTATGTAACATTCATGAAGATTTAAACGCTCTTGGGCACTGTATAAAGCCATTTTTTCTTTAAAAAGAGTTAGAGGCAACTAAATGTCAAATAAAAACTGTGTATTTATTGGTGTCCAGGCAACAATTTTACTAGTTTTGTTTTTCCATGGATATTTTGCAAAATTAAGACGCGTTTAGAAATGCTATTATTGCTAAAACTAAAACCGTAACCGTAATATTATACTACTTGTATTGCCAAAGACGGGGGTTATGTCGAAAATGTTTGGTAATAAGTAATTAGTTATTTTCTTTCTTGCATTACTTGTTGATTTAATGTTAAATTTAATTAAATGTTAAAAAAAAACACTTAGAATAGGATATTATTTAGGTTCAGTTTAGATTTTTAACAAAAATACCCGAATTATTATAGAAAATTGGTCATAACTTATAATATACACTATATATATGAAATGATGAAGAATAAAATCCTAAACACAATAAAAGTGCTAAATACGTGGTGTTCCATTTAAAACAATTAAGTTTTTTTAGTTAGAAAAAAATTTTTTTGATGGTCATTTGTGACCACCCTGTATAATGGATTTTCGCTCTTGATAGGTCAGAGTATTAAATATTAACCACTCCCATGGATCTATAACCAAAATTCACAATTTTAGTCTTCAGTGTCAAAAAATCACATTTTTCCAAAAACCTGTTTTTCCGAAAAAAATTAGAAAAGTTAATTTTTCTCAAAAACTACTCAAAATTTCGTATGCTATGTAATGACAAAAAATACTTAAAATTAATTAGAATTTCTAAAAATATTTATACCATTTCATTAAAAAGAAAAAAGTTGGTTACTGTCCTGGCACAATGGAACACCCTGTATACATAAAAATATTATAAAAAAAATTAAATTAGGGTCAAATACTTTTATAAAAGTATAGGAGCATCTTAAGTGGACCACACTGTACATAGTTAAAACTTTTAGGGAATATTTTGAGCAGATGCTTATTCCTCCTCAGTCAGTTATCGACATGAACAGGACACCGCTAGTTACCAAAAATTATATCATACCCATACTTTTAACAGATTTCATTTGGCAGTCAATTTGTTCCTCCAACTTGAATTCGTACCTTGTGTACTTGTATAAGATTTAAGGTAAACTGGATTAGTTTTTTTAGTAATAATTGTTTTAACATTTCACTATGCTCAATTTTGTTTCGCCACACTGGATTTTTTGCCAGGTTAGCCACATCTAACTAACCCTTAAATTTTAACCAAAATAAAGGCTTTAAAAGGGTTTTTCAAAAAGACTTAAAGTAAGTCTATTCCTAAAAATGAATTAAATGTGTAAATCATGTAGTAAAAAAAGGAAAGAATAAGGAAACTTGGTGGTATGCTAGATAAGACTATTTAACCGCTAATTATTTCTCTGGGTCCCAATGACGACAGTAGAACTGCCTAGTTAAAAGTCAAATAGAACGAAATGATATTATTGCAAAAAACCAAAATTACTACTTGTCTACAGAAATACCACTAGCCTATCAATTCCATCACTGTAGAAATAATAAAAGGTTTTAGGGTATGTTAGCCATACACGAAAAGAACATAAATATTTTATTAGATTTCATTTTGCAATTTTTTAGTTGTGTACTCTGTAAAATCGGACTCTTGTCGAATTAATAAAATTTCCAAATCTCTGTATTTTTGAAATAGACTACAGAGCATCCCTCAGCCCTTAAATTTCTCAGATTCAACTTTGTATGCTGTTACCAAACAAGGGGAATAACTTCTTCAACCGTGAACATCTATGCTGAATAAATGTAGGAATTGTATCTAAACAAACAGCCATTCTTGGCATGACAAGTACAACCTCCTTTTTTTTATTTTTTTTTTATTGTTTTTTTTTATTTTATTTATTTTGTTAATTTTACATTGTTTTACTCGGTGCTCAGATTCTTTTATTTCGGAGGCGTTAGGGCGTGAGTTCAAATAATTTAAACAATATTGTGGGCGCCAGGCCTAGAGTGACCAAAGAGGTTGAGCAGAAAAGAAAAAAACAAGATAGATACTAATGTACGCTAAGACACAATACTTAAGTTAACTTGTAATGTAGCTTCCCAAAACCTTCTAATTCCTGCAATGGACAGATTATAAATAAAAGAATGAAATACTAATGCAAGGAAATTTATTGTAAATTGTATATAAAATATAAGTATAAATATCACAGTGGTATTAAATGTTGTTTAACACAATCAACAGTAACAATCAAATCACCACATATGAGGTAAAACGATAACTACACTATTCATGAAATTAAATGTGCCAAATGAAATAATATTTATATCTTTAAGTTTAATATCTTGAAAGTACTGAAAAATTATGATACATAAATTTACCATAAAAGTTAAATGAACTACCAGTAATTAAATATTTTGATTATTAAAATTTAAATTATGCAAAACTGATTAGGTGGAAAGATTGGAGTGAATATTTAAAGTATTAAAATTTTAAATTAAGTAAAATGATTAGATGGATAATTGAAAAGAAAGAGAGAGGGCAAGGATACACCCTTGAATTAATATTGTTGAAAGAGCATAGCATGAATGTTGCAAAAACCAGATTTAATAAATATTATTTTATAAAAACCTCATATGAGAGATGCAAATATTAGTATCATATACCGATATTGGCTGAAAATCACCGATAATATGAAGATGGGCTGTAATGCAAAATATATTCATCATAAAACTATAACAGGTGGCTGAAAATCACAGGTAATTTTAGGAAGTACTGCCCATTACAAAAAACTTAACACTTATGACACTAAGACATGGGTACCCAATATACACTCAACATACCTAATATAACTTATACTACAAAAAACATAAAGTCTCTTACTACCTATAAGCTATGAGCACTTACAAAGCAATTATTTGAAAAAAAAACAATAAGAGTGTTTTACAAAACTCAAATTTAATAAAATAAGCCAGAAGATGCGATGAATTCTTTACTCAAAATCAACTAATTAAATAAAATACAACAAAGTAATACTTTAGAGAGTTATAGGTACCGAAATTAGAATAAAAGTTTATAGTTACTGATTTGCAAATGAATTCATGAGAAACTATTTAGAATTAAATTGGTTAATGACTTAAAGTGACTTTATAAAGGTAATTATAATGCGAGAAGGCTGAATAATTGAAAAATTAGCAACGAAAGATCAAATTTCTAATGTACGCTCAGGGTAACTAGAACACCAGTAGTAAAGCTACCTTTTATAAGCTAAAACAAGGAAAGGTACTTATCTTTAGACTGGGTGTTGGGTTGGTTCCCTAGATGAAGACTTTCCTCAACGTTTCACAGCAGCGGTTAGCCTATAAGCTCAACCAAAAGGAGGTGGTCCTCTAGACGAGCAGACTGCAACGGAGGCCCCAAAACAGCACAAGACAACAAGGAAAACCTCAAATGCCCCGTTCCAGCTACGCCACGGTAGTCCAACCAGAATCTAAGTTTCCAACTTCCTGCCTGATGTCCCTTAGTTGACCTGCCTAAGCCACTGTTCTTCCCACAATAAAAGAGTGATGTTGATTTTATTGTGATTGCGGTATTAATTAAAATATGCTCCTGCTGTAGGTTAAAAGGTCCTTGTAGTAGGATAAAAGCTTCTTGCAGTACGTTAAAAGCCTGAAAAGATAGAGAAATGTGCTGAGTACCAACCCACGTGGCGACTATTCCATGAACCATCTCCCTAGCAAGATTTTCTAATAATTTTGAATGACTAATTACCTGATGTTATGGCTTTGAGTAGTCTTGAAGTGCTTTGAAATCCCAATTAAGGCTTCATAGAATTCGCCGATCAGTAGAACTTCTTACAGGTCGTGTAAAGTGGCGGCACAAAAAAACTATGAGAACTAACACTTCATTATTATTTTGCAGACAGGTAGTAAGAGAGGATCTCTTTGTTCGGTCCAAAGGTTTTATAGTCCTAACATAGCGAAAAAAAGTATGTATCCTGTTCCGTTACATGGTACCAACCTAGAACTCTCGATGACAAAAACCCTCGACAGACATTAAGAAAATCACTTTATCATCCCGAAAAGACGAGACAAAATCAGCTGATATAACCTCAGACTTTGAAACCCCTGGCATAATTTGGAAATAAAACATAGGGTATAACGGGTTGCCTGCAGTAAGGTGTCGCCAAACAACGATCTCGGATTTTATTAACATTAGGGACTTGTCGCGTCGTTGCTTTATTATTTACGATAATTATTGGTTTGTATTTTATATATTTGACTGTCTTAAAAGAAACAAAATATCAGATATTTTGTGAATAAATAGGTGATAATTAAGAACTTGACCGTTGTAATAATCATTTTCAAAATGATTGTTACACAAGTAAGCTTTCCTCATCATAAATGGGCGATCTGTAACTTTTCTACAAATAGCACCATATGCTCTCCTCTTTGGAAATACCTCATTCAACCATAAGTGACAGAGAAACATGATCTCAAAGTCCATGCACCTATCATCAGCATCATATTGTCTAATAAATAAATACCAAAATGCACAAAACTTTTAATCACGTAAAAAATATAACTGATATTTAAAATAATTTTTGACGTTGACACTCTTATGGGGTCTGTCACACTCTCAGTCGTCTGATTAGTTAATGCTTAGTTAAATGCTTTGTGCAACCTGCAAGAAGTGTACTTAAAATAAGGACATTCTGCATACAAACTAATATTAAGAAAAAATAAACATTTCACCTTTTCCATTAATTTTTATCACTTTTACTTGCTATACTGCTAATAAAGATACCAAAGCACATTAAAAACGCATAATAAAACAACGTTAATAATTTTCCGCTGAATCCGCATTCATTAAGCTGTCTATTGACAAGCATATAGCTCGTAATTAAATATAGGTGTTCGCAAAACCAGTTGCATTTAACTCTGTTCACTACTGTGACAGTCAAGCTAATGCCACTTGCCCATCTACAATTTAATTTTAAAACTTTATTATTTTAAATTAACTGCCAGCGGCGTCTCTTCCTTTAAGTGATTGTTAAATGAATTCGTGATTAGGTATACTGCTCCTGAAAGTAACATCTAAATGTTGCAAGCTGCAGTTTTGACAATACCTCCAGCATTAAGAGAATTTCCCTCCGAATTCTATTTTGATTTTTAATTTAGATTTGACAGCTTTCAAACTAAAATTTAAATTATTATTTACTTATAATATTTTAATGAAATGTTATTAATCATTTTTATATATACATATAAAGCCTGATGAGCCTTGCCGGGGCAGATAACGGTAGCAGATTTGGCTGGCTCCTTGGTCCTGAAACAAACATAGCGTTATGTTTTGGTCGTTTCTTGATACAATGGTGAAGAAGTCACATCTTTAGTTCTTTCCTAACTTTTTACGACCAAGAACAGCACAGAAATTGAAATTTCTGTCCTTCTATTTTTGCATAGATGTGTCGTCTTGTGCTTCCAAGTAGGTCGCATCTAACGCGATTTAGTTGCACCATAGTACCTACAGATAGCGCCACTGGTTGCCTATTTCCCTCATCGACTTTCTTGTTTGTTTCAGGGTTCGGGTATTTGGGTTTTAATACTAATACCCCCCAAGAAAACTACCTGATGAGCCTTGCCTGGGTAGATACCACGGTAGCAGAATGGCTCCTTGGTCCTGTAACAAACATACGTCATGTTTTGGCCTTTTCTTGACACAATGGTGAAAGAGTAAATTTCTAGCGATAACGCGACTTGTAGAAGCTTAAAATTTCCTTATGTCAATTCTACAGGATACAACAAGACTGCATGTTGAAAAACGTTTTTTTTAAAAGTGGTACAGAGGAAGATGGCAGTTATTAAAAATATTCGATAGTGTGTTTCTTTAGAAAGGTTCATTGATAGGTTACGTGCAGACACAGTTTTGTTTCAATGGCAGTTATTATTTAATTTTTTCAAAATATAGTTATATTTTTACATTTAAATTAATATGTTTACGTTTTCAGATTGGATATCAGCTCGAAATCTGCGTTTCATACTTTCTACTAGAGTACGTAAAAATATTGATCTATATTTTCTCATTCCTCTAATAAGGCAACTTCTAATTGTTGCAAGTTTTTGGGAACAATGGGCCTGGACTTAATAAGTCTATGCAGTTTATCATAAGCGAGTTCCATTGTATTACAATCGGGTGAACGTGCTGGCCATTGCCTTCGTTGTATATTTTCAGTTAAAAAAAAACTGTTCACAATCCTACTCCTATGCAGTCTTCGATGTCCTCTACGTACACAAAATTTTAAGCCTCAGTTTGGTTAACCATTCCCGGATAAAGAAATAACTGTTTGATTTATAAAAATTACAAGGGGGCTTTTGTAATTTACATTACTTACTGCATATATTATTAAAGAACTTCCCCAGTTTCCCTCTGCAGAAGGATTCTGGTGCTCTTGCGCCCAGGCAGGCCTAGCAATTCTGTGTTCCCTTAATAACCCTGGATGCCTGGCTGGACGAGATTGTAAATTATCGACATGTAATGTTTTAACGGGTTTTTCTGGAGACTACAACATCACTGGCTACTTACTACTTAGAGAATAACGACAGAAACCTGTTCGTTCTGGCCAAAGTTGCCACATATCAGTCATTTCGTCGCGATGTTTTTTTTTCTTTGACCTCCTCGATGGGTATAATAGAGATTTCCACTGGTCGCAAACCTATTCCCTGTCCTGTTAGTAACACTTTGAGGCATGTTATACTGCTCTGCTAGGGCGTTTTGTGACATTCCTGCTTGTATCATGCTTATAGCACCGTCTATTTGGTATTTTTCTAATCTTTGAACTATTTTCCAAATATGCAATTTGACTTTGAGTACTTGGGTGACAAATTCTAATACTCGTAAAAGGTATGGCTACCTGTGTTCAGTTCCTATGGAAAGTTTAGTTATTCTATATATCGTTGTTGAGGTATTATCCAATCTCACGGTGTGCCTGCTAAATATCAAAAGCGACCATCTCGTTTTTTATTATTCTAGTACCCATGTTTAATTTTAATTTTTAAGTTTTTCGCTTTGTTTTTTTATTGAATAAAGTTTTCGACAACACCCGTATCACTGAATCTTTTATTTTATCTACAAAATATAAACTTAAGACAAAGATCCTTGTTTTAAGTGAAAACATGGTGAACAGATTAATTTAAACCTCTTTTAAATGTGAAAAGGTCACTATATTTTGAAAAAATTAAATAATTGCCAAAGAAACAAAACTGTGTCTACACGTAACCTATCAATGGGCCTTTCTAAACACACTTCGAAAACAAAACAAACAATGAAACAAAACTATGAAAAGTAAAATGGAAAAAATAAGTGAAAATAAAATGGAGCACAGTGGTCAGAACAGAGTCAGAAAAAACATGTTTTGATAATATTTTTAAGAAAGTATGAATAAATAAAAATTATTCTTGATGCATATTTGATGAATCTGTTTAAAAAAATGGTTTTGAATATTCGTAGTGCACCAGTATATGAATAGACACAAATTAAGTGAAAAATAGGCATCAATTAATTCGTCTGATACTTATTCACTAGAGTAATGCACATGGGGCTGATTCTGTTAATGTTATTTCTTTAAATACCCGATGAGAATAGTTTGATTAAAAACAATTAAGGTAAGCTGCTGTAAGATTGACAAATTCTAGGAAGCGGAAATAAAATCTATAAGAAATTGCACAACATTCAGTTTTTTGTGCTACTAACAGGAGTATTATCAATCGAGTTATATTAAATCCCTTAGACAATAGAGGATTACGTTAAGGCGAACAAAACAAAAACCAAATATAAGACTTACAGAAGACGGCAGCGTCCGATGAAATGTTTTGTTTTAAGAATGGGTTCATCGGCGAGTTGAATGGAACATTATCATGTTCATAGATGAAAGTCGTTTTTTCTGTGTAGTGTTTTGTCATTATATATCTGTATGCATACCATTTGCATGAGGAAAATAATTACCTGCTTTTGAAAACACTCACAATTAGCGAAGTAATTTAAAGTTTGTGTGTGTGTTAAAATCGTGGCAATAAAACTTATATCAGCATTAAAGATCTTGTTATTTATATATTAAGTAAATCTGAAAACTACTTGATGGCAATATGCATCCTCGTTATGCAAAAATTCCAATAAAAAAACAAACAATATGCAATTTGCCTATTTTGATGAAAAAAAAGTGTATTTAACTGAACTAATCATTTTGCCTGTAAAACAAAAGTGTTTCCCAATAAGTACATAGTTTGTTAACAATTTTATAAAATTTGATTTTCTTTTAAATGTTTATATACATTTTTACCCGGAGGAAACTCTCTGAATTCAGCTTGCTATACGGAGCAGAGGCATGGTCGTTGAAAGGAAGAGCTTCAAATCGCATCGAGGCATTTGAAATGTGGACGCTTCGAAGTTTTGTGCCTTTCTTGGACCCACATACATCACAAACGAGGAAGTTCTTAGAAACGTCGGAATGGAAACCGAACTCCTGAACTTTGACAAAGAAAGCAACATTTCTTACTTCGGCTATATGCTTAGAGGCACTAAATATTCTAATCTTAATCTGATATCACAAAGCAAAATAGAGGGACACCAATGCCCAGAGCGAAAACAATATCCGTGGCCCCATAACATAAGGGAATGGTGCAATATAAGTGATACTGCCACAATATTTAGAAGGACACATAATAGTACCCTACACATGTTAGAAGATCTGAAATATAAAATGAAAGTTTTCACGCCTGAGATCAATGAAGATGTGATGGTTTTATGGTTCCGCCGCTTGCAATTCCCCCCGGTATTTTTATCTGTTCAAAGGAAAGATAGAAGTGGCCTAACTACACCCTCTCTAAGCTCCCCCCCCCCGCAGATCTTAAGAGGCCTCCTTATGCTGACCGGTGATAATGAAGACCAACGGAAAGTATGGCTTTTTAAGAGGGGGATTATATTATGGTGTTACATATATTTATAATTGGATCATGTACCAGCGTATCGGATGTGTAAAATATTATTACTAATCCAAAATACATATCTACTAAAAAATCGTGGTTCTTGGGATTAGACCGTGTCAAAATAGAATCAATTTCCGACGTTTCGCCTTCGGAACTTTCTATGAGCAAACCTCAGGAGCAGCCATGGGATATCCACTGTCACCAGTGGTAGCCAATATTTTCACGGAAGCTTTTGAAGAGGAAGCCTTAGAGTCGTCTCCATTAAAACCAAAATCATGGTTCAGATATGTAGAAGACACTTTTGTAATATGTCCACATAATCCAGAAAACCTCCCTGGGTTTTTTGATCATCTGAATCAACAGCATGCTAATATAAAATTTACAATGGAAATTGAATCAGAAGGCACGGTTTCCTTTCTAGATGTTCTTGTACAAAGGAAAGGGGATGGTTCCTTAGGACATTCTGTATATAGAAAACCAACGCATACGAACCGATACTTAAATGCAAATTCTCATCATCATCCAGCCCAAAAGCAATCAGTTATTAATTCATTGGTTTCCAGAGCCCTCGCGATTTGTGACCAAAATTCTTTACAATCAATTTCAATTTCAATTTCAATTTCAAATATGCTTTATTGTACAAAGAACAGTGTTCTCATTTACAAAGCTAGGGGAAAAATTCTATAGTACAAAATATAATAGCAAACAATAATTACAATTAAAAACAAGATAGTTTAAATAATTGAATTTAAAAACCGTCAATAAATACAGGTACTAAAAAATAAAACAAAACAACCTCAATATTAAAATTAAGAACTAGTCAATATAAAATTATCACCATGAAATTCAATATAAAAAATGTATATTATTAATTTTTTAATGACAAATAAAATGCATAAAGGTACTAAAAAAACAATCAAACAGAAAAAATAACAGTGTCAATATTAAAATTAAGAGCTACATCTAGTTACTAAAATTATACAACCGGCAGTACAATAAAAACAAATAAAAATATAAATAAAATAAAAGGGATAAAATAGTAATGCCGAATTAACCCCGGTTAAAGATAAAAAGACAAAAACAAAACATAAAAATTTGCTAAAATTTTAGAGTGTATCGTCAAAAAATTCTTGCACACCATAATAGGCCTTCGCAACTAGAATACTCTTCACTTCGTATTTAAACTTTTTTTCCTCTTCAATCCGCCTTATGGAATTGGGCAGATGGTTAAAGAGCTTTTTGCTGTTATATACTAAAGAGTTTTTCGTAAGTCCTGATGTGGGAATTGGGAGTGCAATAGTATGGGTGCGGCGAGAGGAGTATCCCCCCGGTCTTGCAGACAAGATATCACTCCTTCGCTTCCTGTGCATTAGACACACAGACTCGAGAATAAATAAGCTAGGAAGAGTTAGTATTTTTTTATTTACGAAACCGGGCCGGCAAGAGTCTCTACGGCCAAATTTGCAAACTATTCTAAGAGCTCTTTTTTGCATTACAAACATTGACTGAAATAAAGTGTCACTACATGATCCCCAAAAAGATATCCCATACCGCAAATGCGACTCTATGAGAGCAAAATATGAAGTCCTGGTCATTGTTTCATCCAGCTCCCCAGCAATCACTCTCAATGCATAGCAACTGGCAGATAATTTTTTATTCAATGCTAAAATGTGCTGTTCAAACTTTAACCTTCCGTCTATTTGAAGGCCCAAAAACCTGCTCACCGTGGGGTTGCTGATAATCACATCGTTTAGTGCCACTCCTTCAAGTCTACATTTGAAAGTAATTAAATTTGTCTTAGAGGCATTGAAGGACAAATGATTTGCATCGCACCAATCTTTTATTTTACTTAGGTCACCCTTGATAGTATTTTTTAAAATAGAGGGGTCACTACCATGCCAAAAAATTGTTGTGTCGTCTGCAAAAATAGTAAAAGAGCCAGATATATTTAATTTTGGTAAATCGTTCACATAAATCAAGAACAATACAGGACCCAAAACAGAACCCTGCGGTACTCCCGATGTGATCTCTCTACTGTCTGACTGTTCTCCATTAAACATCACCTTCTGATGACGATTGGACAAATATGACTCAAACCAAAGCAACGCTGTGCCCCTAAAGCCGTAGGTCTCAAGTTTGCGAAGCAGTGTTCTGTGATCTACACAGTCAAATGCCTTGGATAGATCACAGAACACCGCGGCCGCCCCATCACCTTCGTTAAGCCTTAGATAGACCATATCAAGCAATGAGAACACTGCATCGTTTGTGCTCCTACCACTCTGGAATCCAAACTGCACATCACTGAGAAGTCTATGCCCATTCAAAAATGACAAGACTCGCTGCTTGACCAGTCTTTCCGCTATTTTTGATAATGTCGGCAGAAGAGATATAGGCCTAAAGTTCGAGGGCTCCTCAACGTCTCCACCCTTGAAGAGAGGGATCACTGTAGCCCCCTTCAAACAATCAGGAAAAGATCCCACCAAGAAGGACTGGTTAATAGCCTCACATAATGCCTGTAAACAATTTTCAGGTAGCCTCAAGAATATTTTCAAGGAAATGTTATCCCATCCTGAAGACTTCTTGTTCCTGATATCTGTAAATACTTTTTTTAATTCAAAAACATCAGTAGGAAGAAAAAAGAAAGTTTCATTAACATTAATATCGCTCAAGTAATTTAAAGGATCATTATTGGTCGGTAAATTATTGGATAGCTTGGAAGCTATTGAATCGGAAACAGAAAAACTGACTCAAGCTTTAAGAGGGAATGGATATTGCACTGAGGATATTAAATGATCAATTAGAAAACATAATAATCCTGCTACACGAAATAATACTAATAAGGAATTGGACAATGTTTGCGATTTATAAGCATCCTAACAATTTTAATAGAGATACGGGCTTCAGTTTTTATCATACGTGGAAACCGATTCACGCTCCGGTAAACACAGGTCGACTATAAATAGCCGACCTAGGTCTCTCCGAGCTCATTTAGTGTTCCGATCTCGTGAAGTAAAGATCCCTGAAGATGCCTCGTGCAATCGAAGGCGAAACGTCGGAAAGTGATTCGTTTTGACACGGTCTAATCCCAAGAACCAAAATTTCTTAATTGACCACAGCCGTGAAAGCTTTCGTTCTAAGTTATACATATCTACGGAACTATGGAAACAAACATATCTTGAATTAAAGTGTTAAAAATGATTCTTCTGGCAATAAAATATAATGATATCAGAATTATACCGTATGATTTAGGTTTTCGTAACAAAATCAATCTTGTATCACTGGAAACGATATTTAAAGGTACTTACAATTTACATCCAAATAAGCTAAAGTTTACTAAAGTCGTTGAGAAGTTACACTGATTTAAATGATTATACTTTGAATAGCTTGCCCCATTTTTATTAAGGTATCATTATATACCTTAAGGGGGAAATTTTCGGACAAATCTAGATTTTTAACATTTACTTTTCGATTTCTCCAGTATTCGAAAACTGCGTGGGGTTTGTAGTTATGTCACTGAAAAGGAGCGAGACCTTAGATAATTTTGTTTAGAGGAAACAATGATCCCTTGCTCTAAAATATGTACTTAATGTATTTTAACTGTAAACATAAACGCCAACATTCAACTTAATTAACCACTGATAACTTCCTTTAGCGGTAACACTTGATACTGTTGAATGAAACATATCGAGATTAAAATACTACATAATGCATCTCAAATTTACGAGATTATTGTCGTTTTCACTTTTACAATCCCTCCACAATTTAATTTTAATGTTACGAGTCGCTGATGTGTTCCTCGTTCGTTGAACGAGATAATTTAACTATATAATATATAGAACTTTATAACTGCCACACATATATGCCTAAAATTTAATTTTAAATATAATTATTTCGCATTAACAACTACGATTTTAATTGAGCTAAAACTTAATCAGACATGCGGCCTCCTCGAACAAGTCACATCATTAAAGGTTTTAATTTAATTTTCTCCTATTTCGGTATAATTCATTCGAGATTGGCATGACATTTTCATTTTAACTAATGACGAATCAGTTTCAAAGTATTAAGAGAATTTCGTATATCACAATTTATATCTCCTCAGTTATTCTTTTTTTTACGCTTTCATTCCCTCTAATATATATGTATTATACTATTTTTGTTTAAAAAGGATATTCAACCATGGCTTGTACTCCGTTCTTCTTGAATATGACTATTCTAAGGACTTGTCCACTGGAGTGACATATAGTGTGAAGAACATCCTGAAAGAGAAAAAATAATTAATTTCCTTAAATCAGAAAACTATTAGAAAGGAAAAAAAATCAAATCAAACTTATATCCCACAGGTTTTTGTTTCTCAAAAAACAACATTTCAACTACAAACTCTATTAAACTAAAAATAAATCCTAAAATTGGCGTTACTCGACACTTCCTCCTTATATAATACTTCCTTTTATAATAGATCAATATAACAACGCAGCAGATCAAACAAGACACGGCAACGTTCAGGACTCCCTAACTGAGAAATTAACGCGCAATGTAGCCAAGTATGTTGAGGAAGCCGGCAGACGAGAGTAGCGACCACAGACTTTTGCCAAACATACTTTGCGGCTGTCCCCCGATGTATATATTTTTCTATGGCGGCTATATTAATTTTTATTAACCTATATTAACTTCTGGAAACGGCAATGATTTGTCCCAAAAAAAAAATATTTTAGTTACTCGTTACAAAAATAACTATTTTGCTATTTATATTGATTCCGCCAAATTTTGTTGATTATGAAAAGCCCGCTTGTCTTATTTACGATGTGTTTAGTAAGAAGAAAGTATTTAGCTTCTTTTTGAACACCTAATTTAAAAAAAGTGACAATTACTTTTTGAATTGTTTCAAAAATGTACAGGGTGACTCATTATATTTGACACCTACCTACAGGGTTTATTAACCAAGATAGAGAAAAAGTGTAAATATAAAAGCTTTAAGGTTTCTTTTAAACCACCAGAATCCGCGCATCGCATGCCCATGTATATGCTATAAAAAATGTAACAAAATACGTTTTTTAAATGGAACATCCTGTATTATTATAATTTTTATGAATGTTATTTTTTCTCATTTCAAAAATATATAATTTGACAACTTTGGCGCATCCAGTTTTTCAATTATTTTGGTTCAATTATAACAAGTTTTGCATTATATTATAATATTACCTTAGACAGATATGCCAAGTAATGTTGCGATTAAACTAAAATAATTAATAAACGCTTTGTACCAATATAGTCAAATTATATATTTTTTTAAATCAGTAGAGAATGGCCTTTCATAAAAATAAGCAATATACAGAGTATTCCATTAAAAAAAAAAGTATTTCTTACCCTGCACATTTTGTATTTACAATATTTCTCTATCTTTGTTAATAAAAACCTTGTAGGTAGGTGTCAAATATAATGACTAACCCTGTACATTTTTGAAACAATTCAAAAAGTTATAGTCACTTTTTTTAAATTAGGTGTTCAAAAAGAAGTTAAATAGAAGTATCTCAAAAAGCAAAAAAATGTTCCTCTTCCTATATAAGTTAATAGGTTTAAAACTGCTTTTTGATTAAAATAATATTTAGCGTTGTTTCTTTGATTTAGTTATTCAGGTTTTTGTATTCAAGCTAACCTCTATTAAATTTCAACCCCAAAGATTAACAGCCAAATTCAATATTCCTCTTTTAACTAAAAGATCTCTTCTAATATTTAGTAATTGGAAACGCTGCGTCTCGTTCCCGTTCGCGAATCAAGGATTACCGCACGAAATTATACAGTTTCGGAGAGCATTGATGTCTCCGGACCGATTCAAGGTGTCCCATTTAAATGAGTTATCTATAGCGTAAGCTATAATAGATCTTTGGTTTTATTAACGACTGTGAAGAATTACATAGTCTAGTTTAACACCTAGTAATTTAGTAATAAATATACAAAGCTGGGCAAGTGATTTTTAGGTAATATTTAAATTAGAATATTTTTAAAACGAGAGACGAGATTTGAGATGCGGTTTTCAGCTGTGTCTAGCAAATTTTATTGATTATTAATGATTTTAACTTTTAATTTGTTCCAAATATTTACAAAAACAATTTGAAAACTTTTTTAAAATTTTAATTATTTTTTGAGATGATTTTTTTTAAATCAGGTTTTTCTTGCTAGAGAATCCTTAAGTCTTAATTTTTTAATAATCTGTAGGCTCTGCACTACGCTAAAAATAAACAGCATGTGCAAAAAATATGATAAGATTAGTTAAAAACCTAAAGATCCTAAAGATCATATATGTATATTTCAACACTCCTGTTAAAAGATTTTATTTAAGTTTTAAGGAGTATAAACATTTTCTCCAAACAGGTTTTTTATTTTCTTTATTTATTATTTTTTAAAAATCCAGATGTTGTGTTGAGGCAAATTTTCCAATTGACACGGGAGACATGTGACAGGCTGCCATTTTTTAATTTTAAAAATATTAACTTGACATATTTTTTATGAAAAAAAAAAAAAACAAATAAGTTACTTCCGGTTTTACTGAAGTGAACCCTACTTTTTCTTTTAAATAGGACCCTGTAATTTCAAAATGGTATCCTTTACATTTATAGTATGGCCAGTGGTATGCTGGTGTTCAGCTATAGTACACTGAACAATTTGTTTCTTTTTAATACATAGTTCATGTTCCTTAAGTCTAGTTGATACTCAGCGTCCTGTTTCTCCTACATACACTTCTTCACAGAAGCAAGGAATTTTATATACTCCTTCTGTTTGAAATGGTACACTATCTCTGGGAGATCGCAAGCATTGTCCAATCTTCTTATGTGTATTGAAGATTGTACGGATGTTGGACCGCCGAAGTAATCATCCTATTTTGTCTGTGGTGCCATGTATGTAGGAAGAACAACACTACCTAACGATAGCTCCTTATCAACTCTCTTGCGGAGTTGGATTACTATCAGCCGGTTGCACAAAACTTAATTGCTGTTTCGAATATTTAACAGAGTTCTCGGATTTGATAAGCTGCTTATAGATATGTAGGAACTCGCTGTCAAATTTGTCATTCCGTTAAACCAGCCCAAGTCACTGGTGTGCCAAAAGCATGAAGACCATCGACTAGGTGGGCCCCAAAACCTTATCTTAAAGAAGACAAACTACTGAAAATCTTGAGAAAAAGTACTATTATAGGACAAGTCTGTTTATTAAATTTCCAATAAAAAGGACATTACAAAAAACTACAAACATTAAATTCTTTTGCCAGATATCTGACATCTTTTGTCTTTAATTAAGTTGCCTATTTGTGCCCCGAATTTATCGGAGGAAATAACTTTTAAAACTGCGTCCAAGTGTGCGTCCGTCAATCGCGATCTTGCGGGAGATTTGCTTCCTTTCATCAAAGAAAATAGTTGTTCACACTTATAGGTACTTCCAAACATTGACAGAATTTTACAGGCAAATTTTCTCATTTCTTGGTATTGTAGGCAGGTACTTATAAAATTCGAATGTACCAACACTATCAAATTTTTGTTTTAAATAGGTCTAACACTGAGTCTCAATTACTTCCATTCGCAAGTGAGGGGGAACTTTATCAATATCGATAGTGAAAAGACCAGTAAATAGAGAAAAATTGTTTTCTGGGGTCTTAAAATCCTGAAAACGCTTCTTAAATTCTGCCAGAAGGCTTCTCATTTTCTCTGAATATATTTTGTATGATATTGGGACACTTGTGCTTTCCTGATATGCCTTACAAGTCAGAAAATGTGACAGATTATCCTCTGCTAACTGTTTTACCCACAACATCATCTTACACTTGAAAGCTTTCACATGATCATGCATATCTGTAATAACTTGACTTGGGTCCTTGCAATTTCGTATTTGAGTCCGACAAGTGTTTTGTGATACCTACCATAAATGAAAGATCTTGTAAAAAAGGTACATCGCATAATAAGCTGACATCTCCTTTCGTTTCCATGAAAAAGCGTATTTCTTCTTTGAGTTTCAAAAACACGAAAGCCATCGCACCTCTGCATAATATGGTAAACCAGTGTACTCACTTTCTAAATCACGTAAAAATGCAGAAAACTGTACCTTATGAAGTTTATAATTTTTTTCACTAACTTTAAAACACTTTCCATCTTGATCACTTTTGAGCATAAAACTTCTTGGTGGATTATACAATGAATATGATGAAAATCTGGTTTGTCACTGCCCGTTTCTCTGATCTTTGTCTGTAATATTTTAACGAAGCCATTTTTTACTCCAGTCATTGAAGGAGCCCCGTCTGTTGCAACGGAACACAGTTTTGACAAATCTAAATTGTACTTTTGCAGAAGTCCATAAACAGCATTGAAAATATCCTTCCCAGTTGTTGTATCATGCAATGGTACTAATTCCAGTAATTCTTCATACACATTGATATCTGTATCAATCGCACGAAGAAAAACAGCGAGTTGCGCTACACCACACACATCCGTACTTTCGTCACAGGCAATAGAAAATGCAATGAAAGAGTCTGATTCTGTTTTTATCTGATCATTTATATTGGCAGCCAACTCAGTAACTCTTTCAGCGACAGTATTCCGGGACAAGAATATATTTTGAAATGCCTTCACTCTCCCGGGACTTACAATTTCCACGGCCTTTACAAGGCGCTCTTTTATAAATTCACCTTCAACAAATCGTTTTGAGTGTTTCGCGATCAACTCCGACAGTACGTAGCTCGCTTGAAGGACAGATTCATTTTCTTGCTTGGGACGTGTAAACATAAGCTTTTGATCTGTCATCCTTGATTTTAGCTTATTTAACTTTTCGTTTCTGACCATGCCTGTATACTTTGATCAACATAGTTTTATGAATATCATAGTTACGTTTTATATTATATAATTTTGGGACACCGACTGTATTATTACAAATGAAACAAATAATTTTTTCTTTCACTTCACAGCAAAAAAACTCTAATTCCCACTTTTCTTGAAAGATACGATGTTCATCCACAAGTTTCCTCTTACTTCCACTTGGTTTTGAAAGAGACATGTTAAAAACTGTTTTCAAAACTGATTTGGGCCGCAGAAAAATACTCACTGGGCCGCATGTTTGACATGGCTGCGTTAAACAATCTAAACTTCAATCGAGCTTTCTGCAACTGACCGTTAATCTTTTAATTGAAAGCGTAAGATCTTCAGTGCAACAGCCATTCCCTCTTAGAGCTTCGGTCAGTTTCGATGTTTCCGATGCTAATAAATCTTGATTTGATCAGAAATCGAAATGGCTCTAAATACTAGTGAGTTAATAACTGATTTCTTTTGTGCTGGATGGTGGTGGAAATTTAAGTATCTATTTGTGTGCGTCGGTTTTCTAAACACAGAATAACCTAATGTACCATTTTCCTTCCTTTGAACACCTATATCTAATGAAACAATTTCTTTTCTGGTATATGTGGTAGAAATAGGACGTTTAATATTAACTAGACTTAAGGAACATGAACGATGTATTAAAAATAATTAAATTATTCAATCTGTTGTAGCTGAACTCCAGCATAACACTGGCCATATTATAAATGTAAAGGAAACCAAGGTTCAAGTATCGATTTCAGGATTTTATAATCGAAAAATTACAGAATCTATTGAAATTTATAAACATACAAAAAATTTCAATATATATACAGGTTATGGCTTACATCACAGGTGGAAACCGATGTTAACACAGGGTCACGGTTCGGAGAGTATAAGTTGGGTATAAAAGTCTGAATCTCTACGAGATGATTCAGTATTCAAATTCCATGAAGTAAAGATCACTGAAGATGTCTCGTGCAATCAAAGCCGAAACGTCGGATAGTAATTCGAAATTGAAAAGATCTAATCACAAGAACCACGAGTTCTTAATACACTTACTATTTATAAAATACTTGTTTTAAACAGTATATCAGAACACTTCGATTTAAAAATCGTTTTGGGATTACGAGAATTTTTTTTTCACTTTTCCTTTATTCGAAAAAACATTTTACTCCAATATTTTTAATGACACCTTGAATATTTTTTGACATGCCAACCTTTATTTTTAAGATGGCAGTATGTCAGCCAATTTTGACAAATCAGGATAGTTTTTATTTAAAATAAATGGCTCTTTTATAGTTATTTTGAAAATAAATTGATTATTTAAAAACATAATTTTATGGCGAAATTTAGGAGAAAAAAATATGCAAGGAGCCATTAATAATAATGAAGCAAATTGCTCTTTCGGTAAAATCAAAAGGGAAAAAAAAATTGAAAAAAATTATAATTACCCAAAACGATTTTTAAATAGAAGTGTTCTTAAGAAATTAAAAATAAGCTTATTTTGGATTTTTTAAAACAAGTATTTTGTAAATATTTACTGCATACTTTTTCACAAAGCGGCAATTTTCAAAAAATAGTGTTAAAAACAAATGTTCAACTTGTGAGATGCGTATAGTTAAAAGTTAAAAAAAGTTATTAGTTAAAAAAAAAGTTAATAGTGTTTTTTCATAGAAAATTGGCTTCTTAAAGAATTATAGAAACGTCTCAAATTTCAAAATTTAAAACGAAATAAAATGCGTTACATGTCTCCTGTGCCACCCGGCGTTCTACATGATCTTTAGGATCACTTAGGTTAGATTAGCTTAGGATAGGATAGTGACATTGACTACCTATTGATGAATTCTAAGAAAATTGTGGATAAACTAGAAATATATGAAGAACTTAATCATTTTGTAAACGTTTGTCAGATTTTGTCAAATAATATTCCAAATGTATACCAGTTACCAAATAACAGTTAGAAGATAATAAAACCTTAATGTTTTTGGACCCGTATAAAATTACAGGACGAGAAAATAAAGAAGTTGTTAAACAATTGGATGAAAAAAAAAGCCAGCGGATTTGATAATATTTCTGTCAAAATAGTAAAAATTTTAAAGTATTTAAAATTTATATAAATTATCTTTAGAATTAGGAATTATTCCAGAAAAAAATTACGAAAGTTTTTCCAATTTTGGAACAAAATATGACTGTAATATCTATCATCCGATATCTATTTTGCCTATTTTTCAAAGATTTTGGAAAAATTGGTAAAAAACACAATAACAAATTATTTAGAAAAAACAAAATTTACTTTTTGTAGAACAATATGGTTTTGGGAAATTCAAAGACACAGAGGTTGAAGTTACTGATACTGTTACTAATATAAGACAAAATATTGATAATGCCTGCGAACACTGCGTATTGTCTTTAGATTTACGAAAAGCTTTTGACATTGTAAATCACGATATATTATTAAGGCACATTTATCAGCTGGGAATTATGGGTCAACATATAATTGGATTAAAAATTATTTGTCAAACAGAACACAATTTCTACAAATTAAAAATATTAAAAGTTCAAATTTATTAATAAGTTGTTGAGTCCCACAAGGATCTATATTAGGTCCTGTTCTTTTTTTAATATAGATCAATTTAATATCTAAATTAAACTTTAAGGGTAATATTAAATTGTTTGCTGATGATACTACGATTATATATTTTGACATAATTAATTCAGAAATTCACATGCAAATTAACTATGACTTAAATCTATTATTATCATGGCTACAATCACATAACTTATCTTTGAATTTTCAAAAATCCACCTTTATGTTTATAAGTAAAACCAATAAAAGTAAAATATCAACATAATACTAGACAATCAAACAATTTACAGACATTATCAATAAAAAGTAATTTTGGAAAACGGTCAATTCTATACACTGGCAGTATCACCTACAATAATATACCAAAAAAAATCAAGGAAATAAATAATCTGGATAAGTTCAAGAAAGTGCTAAAAAAGTTTTTCCTGGAATAATGAGTTAAAAAATGATGTATTATATGTCAATTATTTGTTGTTTTTGATGTAAAAAAATATTTTTTTTACATTTTAACAGTATTCCTTGTAAGTTCTCTTTGTATTATGAATATTTTCATATTGTTTTTATATTTTTAGAATAGTAATTTCGCTGTTATAAACTATTATAGTTGGTTGGGAACAAATTAATAAAAAAAAAATTGTTTTTATAAATTCACCAAGGAATTCAACTACACTCTCAGCTTGTTTACCACGCACGAAATAATTTTTAATAATGTAAATAAAACACTTTAAACTTTTTTAGACTTTTATTTTTATTCAAAACTTGTGACATGTTTCGCTAACACTGCAGCTTCGTCAAACAAACGTTTTCTAAACTTACAATTTGCTAAAAAAAAATTTTAAAAAATGAGTTGTGAATTAAAGTGAAAATCTAAAACAGTTTAAAGTGTTTTATTTACATTGTTGATAATGGATTTCCATCAAGCAACGATCCAGTCAATCAAAATAATTTTTACCCGGGCGAAATTTTTTACTGTGTAACAGAATTGTTTAAGGAATCAAATGATAAAATAATGTTATATACTAGTTGTTCTGTAATTCATTTTACCTTGACGAATTTCTGTAAATAAAAAGAACTAAAGGAACGGAGATGGGAAATCAATAAATATATCGTGTATATTCTGGAGGACAATAATTCTTTCATTATGTAATTTTCCTTCTATAAAAATGGCCAGCCACATAAGAGAACAACTTTCCTCTAGTTCACGTTCTAATTATCATTTATTATAATATTATCTTATACATGTACTGCGTTATTAACAATCACTTATCGTTCCAAATTACTGTCAGAATTTCCTTTCTTTCATAATTATTATTCGACCTGATTCTATCGTGTAAAACGCAAGTAGTCCAACCTGTCTATAAAAGAATTGTGTTCTTAGCTATAATTTTTCCCGTTAATTTATTGATTTCGTGTAATACAGAAAGTGTACGATTGTATACTAAATTTTTAACCGAACAATTGGTTTGTGTAGAACAGTTATCAACGTTAGCGTCCGTAAATTTATTATTTATTAGACACGTAATGGTTTATTCAGGGATAATGTAAGGGTCTCTAACAAATGTAGCACAGAATTTTGGCTGGTCATTTCGTGTCAGTAAAGAATTTTTATATCTGGTAGGTTATGGGACTGAAGTAAGGTGTAAAGTGAAACCACTGTTGTGACAGATCAATACAAATACTCTATTAAATCTATCCTTAACGCTGGACATTTACAAAATATTAAAAAGACGAGCACGATGATATTAAAGTTTATTTAAATTTAAGATGTAGTGCATGTGAACAAAAGTGATTGTGAGTGCAACACGCCTTTTAAAGTTTGCTAAACACTTATATCACAATCATATAACCTTTATTTAAAGGCGTATTGCTCGCACAAACACTTTGGTTTACATATACAGGGTGATCCAGATAACTCTTTAAATGGAAATATCTCGGTTATTTTTGAAATTAGAACAACATGTTCCAAACAAAAGTTGTTTGATTCGATCTGCTTTTTCATATGGATACAGGGTGACTCAAAAAATCAAGGCAAGTATCAACTTTGTTTTTACATTCGAAATCGCAAAAGGGAAGTATTGTATTACTATACCGGGTGTCAACGATATCGTTTTACACGATGCCATTCAATTGCTTTTTAGGTTAGGATTTTTTTATTTGGGTTAACGAAATATGGTATTAAGACACATATTTTTCACGAAAAAACAATTGAATATTACTGCCAGTTTTTCCGATATCAGAACCAAGTTAAGAATTTCAAATGGAACCCTGTATATTATTTTACATAGTTTGATAGAGCTTAGAATTACCTTTTCAATGACATATCACACGTTATATTTTTTTTCAAAATGGCGGACCAGGAAGCGCTTTTTCAAAATTCAATATGGCGGTCGTTTCCCGATACCGATGAAGTTTTTGTTTAACAAATCATTAAAATATTAAACAAAATCGGGTTTTCAATGGATTTTAATCAAATTTAAAATCAAATTTTTAATTTATCACAAAATGGAATAAGTTTAATTTTTTCTCTAAAATGTGAACTTTTTCTTAAATTTTCTCAAAGATTTTAAATAGAAAGTTGTATTTATTAAATATTAGTATTAAAGTATATCTTATTAGCTACACGAAACCGCATAACAAGCCGTATTTTTGTTTTTTGTTTCAGAAAAAATTGACAAAACCTTGCCGATATACATTTTTCCTAATACATAACATGAAACAAACACACACATATTATTAATCAGAAAATCCTGGAATATTTTTTATTGTTTATTGATAAGTAATTTTGTATTATTTTGACATTTTATGACTGTTGTCTTATTTTAGGAAAGCGAGAAAAAATCACAAGTAGTATTAATTTTATTTTACCGGTAGATACGGTGCAGTAACATGAAAGATGACTTAACTAAGAAAAGTAGGCCTTGGAAACAATTGCATAGGGATGCCATTATAATTTTCATTAGATTTAACCAGAAACGTCAAAAGTACTGTTTTCTATCGACATTTCTGATAACTTTCGTTACATTTTTACACTGAGAAGTGGTTCTAGTTAGTTTTAAAAATAAATATTATGGTTTATTCAAGAGAACATCAAATTGACATGCTCCTTATTTATGGGGAATGTCGCAAAAATTCAAGGGACACAGAGAGATTATACCAGGAACGCTTTCCGAATCGTGACGCTCCTTCACATGCATATTATCCTTGGCTAGTACAACATTTAAAAAATGAAAATAATGGTGGTGTCCATGCTAATGGCAATGATGGTTTCGTAGTAAGCGAAGAAGTGGAAACAAACGTTTTAGCGTACATCGAGTATGACCGTACAGCTTCCCTTCGTGAATTAGGCAAACAGTGCAATACGTCCCATGAAAGCGCCAGAAAAATGTTAAAGAAACACGGGTTTAAATCGTTTAAGTATCAAATTCACCACCACCTATTTGAAAATGACTTCCAAAGACGACTTATTTATTGCAATTGGTTTTTAGATAATTATAGAATAAGTCCTGTGTTTCATCATAAGATTATTTTTTCGGACGAATCAAGGTTTACTAATCTAGGGATGTTTAATAGAAATAATTTTCGTTATTGGGCAAAGGAAAATCAAAGATTAGTAAGAGAAGGTGCCTTCCAGGAACGTTTTGGAGTTAATGTTTGGTTAGGCGTTGTAGGACTAAGTGTTATTGGTCCAATATAATTCCATCAGCCTTTAACTGGCGAGATGTATTTGGACTTTCTCGAAAATGAAATTGAACATTTTATAAATAATTTGCAGCAAAATGATGATTTAGTTTACCAACAAGATGGCGCCCCTGCTCATAATTCAAGAATTGTTGCAAATTACTTGAATGAACGATTTGGTGAGAACTGGTTGGGAACCAATGGACCAATTCGATGGCCAGCGAGGTCGCCTGACCTAACCCCGCTTGATTTTTCTATATGGGGTCATTTGAAAGAAAAAGTGTATGCAACTCCTGTAATATCGTTGGAAATGTTAGAAAATAGAATAAGACGAGCCGTTGAGAGTATCTCAGAACAGCATTTACGAAACCTGCTCGCGGAAAATGTTGAGAGAGTTACACTATGCCAATAACAAGGCTGACAGCGCATAGAACATTTAATTGAGTGACTTTTGTATTAATTGTGAAAGTTTGATTTTAAATTAGCATTAAACCCAATAAAAACCCCCATATTTGTTTATTATTTCTACCTATAATTCAAAAATATCTTCGGTGTTAGAAAATGGCCGCCATATTGAATTTTGAACAAAAGCTTCCTGGTCCTCCATTTCGAAAAAAAATCAACTTGTGATATGTCAATGTAAAGGGAATTCTAAGTTCTATCAAACTGTGTGAAAAAATATACAGGGTTCTTTTTAAACTTCTTGACTTAGGTCTAGGTTTTTCCGGAAAAACCGAAAGCCTACCGGTAAAATAAAATTAATACTACTTGTGAATTTTTCTCGATTTCCTAAAATAAGACAGCAAAAATCATAAAATGTCAAAATAATACAAAATTGCTTATCAATAAAAAATATTCCGAATTTTACTGATTAATAATATGTGTGTGTGGGTGTGTGTGTTTCATGTTATGTATTACGAAAAATGTATATCGGCAGAGTTTCGTCAATTTTTTCTCAAACAAAAAGCAAAAATACGGTTTGTTATGCGGTTTTGTTTTGGTTTTTTGTTTTTCTCAGTGTAAAAATGTAACGAAAATTATCAGAAATGTCGATACAAAACAGTACTTTTGACGTTTCTGGTTAAATCTAATGAAAATTATAATGGCATCCCTATGCAATTGTTTCCAAGATCTACTTATCTTAGTTAAGTCATCTTTCATGTTAGTGCACCGTAGCTACTGGTAAAATAAAATTAATACTACTTGTGATTTTTTCTCGCTTTCCTAAAATAAGACAACAGTCACAAAATGTCAAAATAATACAAAATTACTTATCAATAAACAATACAAAATATTCCAGGATTTTCTGATTAATAATATGTGTGTGTTTGTTTCATGTTATGTATTTGGAAAAATGTGTATCGGCAAGGTTTTGTCAATTTTTTCTGAAACAAAAAGCAAAAATACGGCTTGTTATGCGGTTTCGTGTAGCTAATAAGATATACTTTAATACTAATATTTAATAAATACAACTTTCTATTTAAAATCTTTGAGAAAATTTAAGAAAAAGTTCACATTTTAAAGAAAAAATTAAACTTATCCCATTTTGTGATAAATTAAAAATTTGATTTTAAATTTGATTAAAATCCATTGAAAACCCCATTTTGTTTAATATTTTAATAATTTGTTAAACAAAATTTCATCGGTATCGGGAAACGACCGCCTTATTGAATTTTGAAAAAGCGCTTCCTGGTCCGCCATTTTGAAAAAAAAATATAACTTGTGATATGTCATTGAAAAGGTAATTCTAAGCTCTATCAAACTATGTAAAATAATATACAGGGTTCCATTTGAAATTCCTAACTTGGTTCTGATATCGGAAAAACTGGCAGTAATATTCAATTGTTTTTTCATGAAAAATATGTGTCTTAATACCAAATTTCGTTAACCCAAATATAAATATCCTAACCTAAAAAGCAAATGAATGGCATCGTGTAAAACGATATCGTTGACACCCGGTATATTAGTGTTATTATAAAGTATTATCACACTTCAGTGTCCCTAGATGCCGAAAAACATGTTTTCTCAATTCTGTGTGTTTGTTCGCGTCATAGCTACAAAACGATATGCCCGGATTGACTTCAAATTTTAGTCAAAAATTAAGGGACACATGGAAATGACCTGGTAACATTTTGGTAAAAATTCAATACGGCCAAACAAAATGCAATCATAGTAAAATGTTAAAAAAATCATTACTCAAAATCCAATTTGTCTCAAATTTTGCACAAAAACCAAGTATTATCTAGGAATTAACTTGGGTACGAATCTAATATGGCGGAACAAAATGGCAACTTAGTAAAATATTGAAAAATTCAGCCTGAAAACTACTTAAGGGCCCGGTTTTAAATTGTGTGCCATAAATAATTGTAGATTTTTGCCAGCTGAAAAATGTTCTGAATTAGTAAAACTGTGGTACTAATTCAAGTTGGCGGACCAAAATGGCGGCTAAATAAAATATTTGCAATAGTGAAAATATCACCCCCTCAGGTTTTATATCTTCACGTGTTAGCTGCCAAAAAATACTTTTTATCAGTTCCGTCGGTCCGTCTGTCGATTTGTTTGTCTGTTTGTCTTATCCGATTGACTTCAAATTTTCGACAAAAATTAAGAGCCATGTGGAGACGACCTGGTAACATTTTAGTAAAAATCCAATATGGCGAAACAAAATGGCGGCCTAGTGAAATGTTAAAAAATGATTACTAAAAAACTACTTATCCAATTTATCTCAAATTTTGCACAAAAATGAAGTATTATGAAGCCGGTAAATTTTTCGTACGAATCTAAGATGGCGGAACAAAATGGCGGTTTAGTAAAATAATTAAAAATTCAGCCTGAATAACAACTTGATGGACTACTTTCATATTAAATAATTGTATTATACAAATGAACTAGTAAAACTGTGGTACTAATTCAAGATGACGGAACAAAATAGCGTTTAAATTTCTTATTTCTGCAACAATTTTTCTCTGACTTTCTTCAATAATATTATTTCGTTCTCTATAAACTGTATCTTTCAAATAGCCTATTGGTGTCAGATCTGGGCTGTTCGCGGGCCAGCTGATCATATCTCCTCATCCACACTTGATAATTGTTTTGAAGATGGTGTCTTACTGCCACAATATTATGGAGTGGTGCCCCATCTTATTTGATTTGACTGATTTGATTTTCCAAAAGTTCCAGATATCTTAACCCATTTAAATTGCCACGGATAAAAACCAGACCCACTTATGGATTTTTATTAGACAGCTTATGGGTTTTTATCGGTCAAATATGACAGTTTTTCCAATTATAAATACCGGCAGTGGCAAGTATCGTCTTATCGGTCCATAAAATATTATTATAATTTGAACAAATTTATGTCTCCCTCTTTCCCCCTAAAAACAGCACACCCCCTGCCGGCACGCCCCTGGTTAAGAAATTTAAAATTTGCTAGCTGCTAAAAATAGCTTTCATTGGTGACTAATCCTGTACCAAAATTCATAACTGGTACAAAAGCAGTTCCAAAGTAATAAAATAAAAAGCACGTTTTGAGCGACATCTTCAATGGGTCCTAGCACCCTTATGAAGCGTTTGCTCACCCAGGTGCATATGAACTTTTTTTCATATTTTTTTATGTAGAATTAACCTCTGAAATTTGGCGACACAATTTCCGGACACCCTGTATATAATCAGCTTCCACTAGGTATAAAACAAATAACAAGAATTAAATTTATTTAGAAGTTCTTTAAAAGGTATTTTAATAGAAAAATCATTTTACAGTTTGCAGGAATTTTATTACAACCACTTGGGAACTGCCCAATTTATTGTTATATTAGTAATTTTAGCCGTTTTATTTTATGATGCCTAATTTGCTATATTGTCATATTTATTTTAGCATTATGTAATTATTATTGTAATGTCTTACATGCTTAGTTTAAGATGTCTTAGTCTGTACAACTTTTTAAGTTAATGTAAGCTGTTTACAAGAGTTTACTCTTTATACAATTAAGCGATTTTTTTTAATTATATCTGAAAAATCGTAGTATTTCGTAATTCTATATGTCCATATTTCGAAAACCGTTAATTTTTGATACATGATATATTATACAAAAAATATCCAGACTTTAATATAAAATTCAAAAACATTAAAAAATGTCGTATATTATATTTAAAAAAACAAAGTTGGTGCTTGCCTTTCTTTTCTGAGACACCCTGTATATATTAAAATATAAGAATATGCAAAAGCAGATCGAATCAAACAACATTTGTATGGAACATTTTTTTCTAATTTCAAATCACCCTGTACTGCATCTTGACTTTGAAAAGACTTTAGCACGATTATTTATCAACTGAAAATGTTTATTGGGTTTAGGTAAACCCAAATAAATCTGTAAAAATAGTTATACGATAGACAAAGGCAAACCAGCCCTAACACACTTTAAAACAGGATACATATTTCAATTTGACATGTTCAGTCCAGGTTTTCCTCGAATGAAAAAGAAACGAAATTAAATATAACAAACATTGAAAACTATGTTAAAGTATTCGTTTTAAAGAACACGTGGCACATTTAAGATACGGAAGAACAGAAAAGTCAAGCGTTGCCCAACATGCTTGGGAAAACAATCACCGAATAGGAATAAATAATCTTAAGTTGATTAAAAATGTATCTAATAATAGATTATTGGATGCATTTGAGAGTAGAAATAGTTAAATGTGGTAAGAAAGCCCTAAATAAAGACAGAGGGCTTATTCCCTATAGTCCCCTCTATTGTTTACTTGAAAACGGTGCAGTCGGATGCAACCAAGTGTGACCACATTTACCTATAAATAGTCACGGTTAGGATAAGTTACTTTAGTTTATATCATCTGCTGATGATGCTAACTTGGTTAGCGAAACGCGCGTCCAGAACGTAACAAGTTGTGGTGTAGTCTGGTTATTTTTGATCTATCTTCCACCACAGGTTCCAGTGTTAGGACTTAACATTGGTTATTTTTGCAAAATTAAGTTCGTAAGCACTTTTTAGTTGTTTATTTTTTTGCGCTAGTTACTACCAACATTTTATTTCCTGTATAATACACATGGATCATAAAAATAAAAAAATATACTTTATAAAAAACAGTTTATAAATCAACTTTCTTCGACTAAAAACGTCCGAAACAATATCGAGTTAGAATATCGACCGCGCGAGCTCTGACCAATTGAACTTCCGCATGCCGACGTGATGCCGCGACAGATCGGTCGAATTATGAAAAGAGACTGGCTGATGACTCAAATCGCGATTTCATATTCCATTTGCTATCACGTTCGGCTACCGCTCGGTAGTTGTGAAATCTTCGTGTACTTTCGCCAAGCTTTAAAGTAATCAGGGCAATTCGGACTGCCCAGCCTAGCTTAGTATAACGCATTTTATTACGCCTCAGGAATGCAACGAGACCATTCGAACCGCCCAAGGTTCGAGTTTTATTACAACTATTAGGAGGGACGGTCAAACGAATAATTTATTTTCTGAAATAATTTTAGGGGGTCATTAATCAAATGACCCTATGGAAGAGCTGCCACTGGTTCTTAACTGTATTTAGAGCGTCCTTATATAGAATTGCATGTAATATATTATTTCTTTAGTAGTAAGTAGGGACAAAAATTCTGCGAAACGAATTGGTTAAGTAATCTTTGACCTTTCATGAAGACAGAAATATATTGTTACACCACATTGCTTCAGCGATTTACCCCTTTAGTGAGTTTCAGTTCGACAGGATACGTTATTTGAAATTAAGTGAAATTAATTTCATAGTGACATGAAAAATTGAAATTAAACCCCCCGAAAGAACCTGAAAAGATTCCAGAATATCTATCCATATTAGAATTGGGCGAATTATAAAATTCTATTAAAAAAATTAGGGAGAAGTTTTCACGAATTAGTTATCGAATACCATTTTAAAAGAGGAAAGACAAAAATTACCAAGAAGCTTCTGTTTTATTGATAGATTACTAATTTACGACTAACACGGTCGTGATAATCGATTTTTGATCCTTCTGTTTGCATGTCCCGAATGAATAACAGAAACAGAACTAGCACGCACAAAGTTCCGTTCAATGGGTCATCGAAAATATTTCAGGAATTGAAAAGGCGGGGTAGGGTGGGGATCTTTTATCTACATCAAAACAAACCTGCCAAATTTAATTTAGTATGGAGAGATTATACATTATCTTTTACTAAAACGAGTACCAAAAAAGTGAAAATTCCATTAAATATGAACTGAATGAAATACCAAATTAAAAAATACCAGGCCAGGTAATAGTTGGGGGTAGATATTTGTTCAATATTCATGTAATAAGGCTGTTATTTTATATTTTTATTGTGTATAGCTGACTGTTACAAATTATTGGTCTTAAGAAGGTAAAAGCACCAGTTTTCACCAGTACACAAACATAAAAAATAAGAAACTCCTTAAAGTTAAATGCATTTAACATTACTTCAGTACAAATTCAGGAAATTTATTACATCTGGCACAACTGTAAAAGATACTAAATTTAAATGTTTTTAGTTGTTGAGTTAAAATGGCGAAAATCATCAATAAGTGATTTCTGTAATCAATTTTATTAAGATACATACTCACGAGAAATATTTTGGTATTCAATTTTTTTTATGTTTTTTAATCAACTTTCAAATATACTATTTTAAAAGATTTATTACTTAGTTTCATACATATTTTGCCTGTATTCTAATCCCAACTGCGCTTTTCGGAGGAGTAGAATATTGGAGCCCCAGTGAATGGCGAATTTTGTATTGATGATGAAATCACAGAAAATTAAAAGAAGGGGAAACTTAAAGAGAAGGGAAGCTGAAAAAAGAGAGGATGTTGTAGAATCGGCAGAAAGTGCAGAGAGTATGGATAATGTCTTTGATATAGAAGTGCTCCAGAATGAACATTTCTGCTATAGCTCCATAAAAAAAAATTGAAATACTGGTGAATTTATACTAGCAAGCTTTTTGGATGGGAGTCGCAAAACTACCAAATATCAGCATATTTGTGAAATTTAGCAAAAAAAATACATTAGTTACATAT
This sequence comes from Kuschelorhynchus macadamiae, assembly GCA_030620095.1. NCBI lineage: Eukaryota > Metazoa > Arthropoda > Insecta > Coleoptera > Curculionidae > Kuschelorhynchus > Kuschelorhynchus macadamiae. The sequence continues at coordinate 220,168 of JAUTXW010002144.1, read as the reverse complement.
TTAAAAAGGACAAATAAAGAAAAATGCTGTAAAAATTACCTCAACCGAAAATTGAAAATATTGAAGATTAGAAACCCAATTCAAAAACAACTCAAGTATTTCCCAAGGGTGTGGTATAGATACGTAGACGATATATTTGCTATTTTTGATACTAAAACAGAAAATTTGGACACTTTCTTAGAAACATTAAACAATAAATATCCTTCCATTAATTTTACGTACGAAAAGGAGAACAATGGGCAATTACCTTTTCTCGACACGTTAGTTATTAGAAATAACGACAAATTAGAATTTGATATTGATATATAACATCCGACTCAATGGCAGCATTTCATTATTTACTCACAGGTTAGTCAATTTTCCATTAAGTAAAGAACGTTTTAACAATAGGATAAAAAATAGGATTAAAAATATAGCTAAAAGTAATGAATATAATGATAATTTTGTACAGGGTGACCATTTTATGGTGATACAGTATCTTATCTAGAAAACGGTAATAGTTACGACAAAAAGTTAAATACAAAAGTTGTTTGGATTCAATTAACAATTACAACTTAAACGGCCATTTTTGTACAAACTCTAAACTACTTAACTAAAGCTCCTAGTTTCGCAATGTTCATGATAAAAGTAAATAAAACTTATTTATTAAATATATAAAAAATCAATGTTCTTCGAATGTTACCGCACCTTTCGAAAGCTGCTTCTTGAAGTTAGGCAGCATATAATTAGAAGATTTGATCCGTATTAACGATTACACAATAATACATTAAAACACATGCATTAGTGAAGCTAAGAAAAGCTTGGTACTTAATGACAACTTTAATTGAATTAATTTCTGGGTTAAAACATTTTTCAGCAAATTAACTTTCTTCTCACGTGACTCTGTAACAATCTTTACTGTAGCCTATTATACTTTTTTACTATAAGGATCCGTTTTTAATGAAAGTGGGATGGTCTAACACGTGGAGTTGTCGTTCAGGGTTGCCATATCTAACTAAAACTCTTGTTACTGGTGTAATCTGATCTAAGGTTTTGCGTATTTTAACTTGTATTTTACTATTTTGCAATAAAAGTAATTTCTTTATACTGCTTAGAAACTAATACTGGAAAAAAATTACTATTTTTTGTATGAAAATTTTATTGTATCATATTTAAACATATTCACCGTAATATAAGTTGGTATAAACATTGGAGTTCCTGGCTAGGCTTGGGATCGTCGTACAATCGACCTTATACTATGAGGTAATCGTGGCAGTGGCTAAATATGTAAACAATGAACTCTATTTTTATTCTTACTCTAAGGGTTTATCCTTCCAGTGAGGTTCAGTTCGGCAGAATACAGGTGTCAATTGTTCATTTTAAAAAGTATTTCGAAATTATTTTTATAGTGACACAAAAATTAGCAGTTAAAACCCCCAAACGAACCTGAAATGATTCCAGAATAAGGGTATAGACTAAAATTAGGCGAATTACTAAATTGGCGAGACGTTTTCACGAATTATTTCTCGAATACCATTTTAAAAGTGAAAAGATAAAAATGTCCATCAAGCTTCTATTTTTATGATCGGTTACTAATTTACGACTAACAGGGTCGGGATGATCGATTTTTCATCCTTGTGTTTGCATGTCTCGAATGATTAATGTGGGAGAAACAGGACTAGCACGCACATTTTTTCGTTCAGTGGGTCATCGAAAATACTTTTAGGAATTTGAGAGGCGGGGAGGGGTGGATCACTTATTATCGACATCAAAATAAGCTGATATAGTCAAAAGCAGTGTTATCGTGAGGGTCATGCGATTTATCAACGACAAACTTTTTAAGTTTGTTTTTCTTTTATTACGTGTAATCATATTCTCCGCATAAAATCCGGAAGATGAATTAGATAGACCTATCATATTTTAATATGAAAAAAGAGGATAAACATATAAATACTAGCAGTTGCAAAAATCTTTGAGCGATGTCACTTCAAAGTCAGATTGACAAGTCAGTGACAAAATGAGTAATAGAAAACAATTTTCGGGTTTTTGCATCCACAAGCGAAAAAAATGGTATAAAATCTAATAAAATATTACGAAAATGAAAATTCACCGGCCAATATCCAGGAGACAGTAGCAAAAGCTCTGGGAATCGGTGTAAGGACTGTGCAGAAAATTGTGCATGAAAAAAAGCATAATTCACTACTATACTGAAATTTGAAGGAATCGGATAAGTAGTTTTTTTAGCTATGCCGCAAACAGACAGACTGACGGACAGACATAACTACAGACAGACGGAATTGAGAAAACATGTCTTCCGGCATCTAGGGACCCTTAAACGTAAAGATCTGAAAAAATCTCATGAGGGAAGTAATAACTAATTATCTTGTGATTTTAACAAAAGTGTATAATATTTTTGCAAAATAATTTTTTTTGTTATCACAATACAAAAAAAAACAAGTTTTCTTTGCAAAGGGGTTGCCCGCATTTAAATAAATGACACTGTATAAGTGGTTAGATTTTTAGGTCAAGCGGGGCTCATAATTTTTGGTGATTGATAAAAAAATCTCACTTTCATTAAGCGGCTGTATAAACAGAACATATCCTAATTGTTCCACTGATTCGAACCGCCTTCCGACTTTATTAAGGCGTGTGTGTATTTTTGTTTTCGCCAACCAAAAAATTTTAACTAAATACATATTTGGCGAATTTTCTTATTTAGTCCCTCGGCATTTAATATATATGATAATATTAAGTGGCTATCTTAATAATATTGCGTAATATAATAAAAAAAAAACTATTTTCTTTCTCCCTGTATATTTGTAAATAGCCCATCGAGATTTAATAGCTCGATAAAAGAATCACACAACATTTTGGTATTCACTGTGTTTTCTGATTTGATTCATAATGTTGGTGACCTTTGGACCCGTATGATAAGACCGCATTCGACTATATCAGAAATCCTGGCAAAAAATGTATCTTTAGATGTACCATATTTAATGGAGTATGGAAAGATTCTGCATATACTTAAATCAAACGAAACTACCAAAAAAACTTGAAACTTCCATTAAATATAAATTGAATGAAATATTACATGGCCTTACAAAATTCGTCTTTATCTTTCTTTCTCATTTTACTTTTTATACTTGCTAACCCACGGTTTCCAACTCATAAAAAAAAGGAATCAACGCTGAAATTGCAAAATGTTACCAGTTAATCCCTAAATCACACCGATTTTTGTGCAATATTTCTGTACTACATTGTTAAGTAGTTTCTTAATAATGATTTTTTGACACTTAATCCGGTCGCCATTTTCTTCCACCATATTAGTTTTTTTACCAAAATGTTAATTAATCAATTAGTTAATTAATTTTTGAGTAAAAAAGAAAATTTGACTGTTTTCAATTTTTCACAAAAACACAAAATCATTAATTTTGTTATATATGCAGAGACATTTTCACACACCCTGTACATTGAGATTTGGTCGATGATTATCATAAAAGACAGGGCAACGCCATTTTTATTCCCGTATTGCAGATTAAAATATATTTTGTTTTAAGAAAGCTACAGCATGAAGTTTCGGATTCATTATAGATATGGTTAAGTTTTTGGGATTCGTTTATTTCAGCCCCCGTAGGTATAGTATATACACAATAAGTGAGCTTTTTGATCTATATATATATATATATATATATATATATATATATATATATATATATATATATATATATATATATATATATATATATGTATATGATTTGTCCCTTCATATATGGGATTTTTTTTAAATAATTTCCATAAGTAAAATGTGAGTTCGCAAAAAGTCAAAAAAAGGTCGTCACGTGATTAATCTTAACTGCTGCTTTATCTCTTGAAAGATTTTTTGAATTTCATTTTCAGGGACGTCCTAAGACCCCCCTGTATAATTGGAAAAAGGTAAATCCAAATAATAAAATAAATTTGAGGTGTTTCACTGTTTTCTAAGCATGCTAAATGCTTTTGAATTTTTTTTTATTTTTAGGTGGCGGTTTCATCCTGCTAGGGCTACCCGGTACAGTTGGAAAAATAACTTTTTATACACAAAAAATTAGATAAATTTGCGGTGTCTAAGCAATGTTTTCTAAACAAGGTAAAAGCTTCTGAAATATATTTCTTTTAGCGTTTTCTGAACTCCTTTTTTTCGTATCCAGGGGACTGCCTCATTCCTTTAGGGTTACACTGTATACTGGACAAAAATGATTTTGTTAACAAAAAAATAAAATAAATGTAGCGTATTTGACTGTTTTTCGAAATATTATGTTTTTTTAAAATATATTATCGAACAAAACAAGTATCTACGCCAATTATTCTAACTTTTTTTAACGTCAGAACATTTATCCCAACTATTTCTGTTTTCAATTTGACGGCTTCCGGGTTTTTAAAATATGATTCTTTTACGTTTTTATACCCCTTAAAAAAATCGAACATCCATGCCCATGACCCACACAAATTTTTTTCACATACACACACATCCCTACATACAGATTATTTTTTCTAAAAACATTTTCTAACATTTTTGAGATCCCAATACCAATTTTTAATCAAAACAAAACTAAATATTTTTTGTTAGTTCTACATCACTATATCGCCAACTCTAAAAAAATAAAAGGATTGAAATAACCAAACAAAGCATAAATTATAAGGTAGTTCAAGTAAACAACTGAGTAAATTCCTAATAAAAGTGTAGTGATTAATTTATGTTTGCTTACATTTGATTATCTCTAGTAAAAAAACCAAAAATTAAAAAAAAAATTAAATTAACAGTTAAAGCTGAATGTTGGTATAAAGGTATAAAATTAAAAAAGAAACATCATTTTCCTCTATCATCCTTCAAAATTAATTTACTTTTCAAATGATAGTTCAAATCAAACAAAAAGCAAAGAAAAATTAGTTAAAAGTGAGGATAGCTTAAAGTTTCAAAAACGGTTAGAGATATTCAATGGCATATAAATCATGAATCACGATGTATTTCTCTACGCCAGAGTCGCGAGAGATTTAATCTTTTTTACAAACGTCTTTAGTCCCCCTGCATAACTGGTTAAACCAAGGGTCTTCAACCTTGTTTAGAGCAAGGGCCAAAAATCGATTAGTCATCGTCCGAAGGGCCACAATGGTCCACGTCACTTTACCACCATATCAATAAAATAAAAAAACTCAATTTCAAAGTGTAATAATCTTTATTGGTTAAAAAGTTCAATCAATGCGATTTTTGATAAGTGTGTCGAAAACTTTGTGGCATGCTTTGTATCGTAATGTCTTTTTAAGTTGTATTCTCTCAAGGCTGAAAGGGATTCTTGACACACCAAACAGACGGGTTTTTGATTAACACTAAGGAACAAGTACCACTTAATCCACTTTTCTTGAAATATGCGCTTTTCTTCACTAATTTTTCGTTTTTTACCCGAAGTAGAAGCCATTTTTAATGTCAAGGTTGAAGAAACGAGTTTAATTCTCCGATAAAAATGTCCACGACAAAACAAAATTTAATTCAACTGTTTAGAAGTGTGAGTTATTAAAAATTTAGAGAATTTATTATCAAGGAAGGACAATTTTGATTATTGAACTATTTTTATAGGATATGCAATTACCTATATTGTAAGCACGCCACTGATCTCGTGGATCTAATTATAATCTAAGATAAATGTACGATATAGACATAACCTTCCATAAATCCAGAGAACCGTTCGAACCTAGTCGTACCTATAATAACACTTCAGCCGCCCCGTGCTAAACTGAACTTATGCAGAAGAAACTCCAACAGCCATAAGATAACATAATAGATGGGCAATGTTTTTCTCCCGAACAGAAACAGCTTAATTTCGCGAAATTTATTAGACGTTGTTCAGGCGGTATTTACCGCGTTATTTATGGGAAATTTGTAGGAAACAAAGGAACCTTTCAGCAGTTAAAAAGGCAGAGGAGGATAAAAGCGCTATAATTGAATACTATATATCGTTCCCTTTCATTGTCTTGCCACCCAGGTGAAGATTTGAATACGTATAAGCCCCGGGATTAGGTAAAATGTCATATTTATTAAGAACCAAACATCATTATTAAGTAAAAAGGCCGCTACGTCGACGCAAAGGAGACAAGTGGGAACAATCTTGTTTAAGGTTATTTGGGGGAATAAGATTATTTGCTTCTCATATTATGTATGATACAGCGCAGGATTATCTGAGACTTCTGGTTTGAGATTTGAAGTGCCCATATCTAAACCATTGGACAGACAAACTTATACATGCAATTTTTTTGTTAAAATTCAAGTTTCAATAAGAATTAAGATATTGAATTGCGTATTTCGGCATTGTCTAGTACTAGGTTTGGAGACTTCACAATCCGCGATCCCCAACAATGTTTTAATTTTAAGACTCCCTATCTATGATATCTAGCATTTTATGCACATAGGACACACAGGGTGTTCTATATAAAAATGTATGTTGGATTTTCTATATATTTTTGAGACATCTTACTTACAAATAAGCACTAATCTTCTATAAATCACGTAATGAACCCTACAACTTTTATCTTTGATAACTTTTCCTATCTCTTAAAATTAAAGCGATATTGGGGGTGACGAATTATGTAGAAAGGTTGCGGACTCAGCAACAAATTTCTGACATAACATGAAAATTAATTTAAAGAAAAAATACGCAAAACAGTTTTTTACTTCCCTCCTAAAAGAGAAGTATTGTAATCGTGAAAAAATTGCACTCCGAGATTTTTTCAGATCTTCAGATGCCGAAAAACATTTTTTCTCAATTCCGTCGGTCTGTCTGTCTGTTCATGGCCTAGATAAAAAACTATTTACCCCATTAGCTTCAAATTATCGAGAAAAATTAAAGGTCATATGGGGATGACCCGGTAACATTTGGATAAAAATCCAATATGGCGAAACAAAATGGCGGCCTAGTGAAATGTTACAAAAAATTATTATTAAAAAACTAATAATCCAATTTATCTCAAATTTTGCATAAATATTATGTTGTAATCACCTGGTAATATTTTGGTACGAACCCAAGATGGCGGAACGAAATGGCGGCTTAATAAAATATTTAAAAATTCAGCTTGAAAAAACTGTTTAATGGTTTGATTTCAAATTGTGTGCCATAACTAATTGTAGTATAGAGATCAACTAGTAAAATTGTGGTACTAATTCAAGATGGCCGAACAAAATGGCGGCCAAATAAAATGTTTGTAACCGTGAAAAAATAACCTTTTCAGGTTTTACATATCTTCACGTTTTAGCGTCCGTAGATACCAAAAAACCTGTTTTATCAATTCCGTCGGTCCGTCTGTCGGTCAGTTCGCTACACACCTTAAATAGTACTTACCCGATTGACCAAAAATTGGGGATGACCTAATAATATTGTGCTAAAAATCTAATATGGCCGAACGTTGTTCGGGATTAGCCGGTACACAAACACGGTTTCGAATGCACTCCATTTATTCAGAACACAGCTTACAGGTAGCAAAGGTAAACACTGAATATCAATAAACAATCGTAACTAAGGTAACTTTAAACTTGTCACTGTCAGCTTGTGTACACTTCGAAATCTTAATGTTAAAAAAAAATTGAGTGGTGTATTTTTTGAGGTTTTAAGATCAGTAAAACAAACAAGTTTTTTTTAAATTGTCGATGTTTCGCAACTTTATTGTTGCATACTCAGGACACATATATATAGATCCTATATTATGCATGAAAACATTTTTTTTGGTCCGCATATATTTCCCAGATATTAAGTTTCTAAATGGTTTTCGTTAACAATCCTCTTGTTGTAAGTAGGGTATTATTTGGGTTAGGATCCAGTAAAAAAAACTAATATTTAAAATAGTCCACGTTTCACAACTTTATTGTTGCAACCTCAGGACACATATAGACTCTATATCCTGCATGAAACCCATATTATCAGTCTTTACCTACCCACTCCCCATATATTTCCTTCCCATACTCATTCGTCTCTTCTCCTTCATCTCTATATCCCATCTCACCTCTCTCCCTCCCATCACCCTTTATTTCTTCTCTTCTTTCCACACTTCCCCTCTCTCTTCATCTTCCATATCTCCTCCTTCCTTCACTCTTCTTTCACACCTCCTCTCTTCTGCTCCATCGCTCTTTCTCAAAATAGGGAATTTGACTTAGTTATAAATATGGCCAGTGACGTTGAAGAACCCACTTTGTTGTGGGTGGTATGTCGTGTACTAAATTTAGTTTAAAAATCCACGAAGTATATAAAAAAATCTTAAAGAATGCACATTTTAACACATGCACATTAAACTTAAATCCTATAAGAATTACGCCAGTCATAACACAGAACGTTTAATGTGCTTCTTGTTGGTTCGTCGTTTATTTACGCGGACTATAAACAAGTTTTGTTGAATCTTCAGTGTGAGAATCCTGCCTCAGTGGTAGGATTTTCGACTTTGGATGCAACGCATGTGTGTTCGAATCCACGTTCAAGTGGTAACTTTTTGTTTTTTTAACAATCTGTCAATTTTATGAAGATTGAACAACATTACGGGTCTATATTAAAACAAGGATTTTTTTAACAAAACCTATATCATTAGATGAATCTATCCCGTTACCGTTAGCCATAAAATCATAGGCTAAACTAACCTCAAATCATCGAAAATCTGATTTGAAATAGCGCGCGTACTCTAAAGTGATGTGATCTAACTAATTTACAATTTAATTAACACCCGTCTTATATATTAATTAACACAATCTTTCCCGTGTTAAAACCTCGGTCTAAACGACACTAATAAAACATATTTTGGTACGTTAAAACAGTAATGAACCGACTATTATGGCCAGTTTATATGTCTTCTGCATTATAATGTTTTTTGTTTCGCATTTTCTCATATACAGTATCATAGAAACTTTCATTCGTAGAAACGACCAACCTAATAAAGTTGGTTTTAGTGCAAAGTGGTCCCTTTCGTTTGTTTATTTTTATTCGCTCGTAAATTCCACTTGACTCCGCTTGATGTTACACAGTGTAATATATTTTATAATAAAGCACTGTAACCATAGTAAATTTGAGCTGTCAAAAATGAAAACGTCGAACGCATTATATGCTTCGTTTCATACGAAAATGAGGGTCTGAGAGTATTCCTGAAGATGCGTAACTGTTGAAAAATTGACGGCGTAAGTGGCACGTCACAAATAGTGATGGAAGATAAGAAGCCTTTTTCGTTTTTCCTAACATATGGTTTTAATTTAACGTGCTTCTATAAATACTTTTCTAGATACGTAAAACTTCTAATTTTACAAGCTGTTTAATATGTGATGTAAGCAAATGTGCGGAATATCTCAGTTATATTTTAAAAGTTTATATACATTTTTTTGTTTATATTACATATGATGGTAAGAAAATTATCGTTTGATTAAATTTCAACATAACGACACTAAAATGAAATTTGACATTGATAGCTGCACAAAACTCTTAAAACATCACGGGAAGCTTTAAAAAAAAAAATAATAATAATAATAATAATAATATTAATACATTTATTGTTCAACCGTACAATATTACACAAATAATTTATTATATTCTAGTTTTTATGCTAGACGGTTAGACAAAGGGCCATAAAATGATTGCAGCCACCCAGACAAGTCCGGGTACTGATAAAGCCCGTTAAAACCTATGCATAGAAAATCAAATAGGTATATCACGTGTCTTCAGTTAAGTTTAACTGAATTAGATTACGAAATATATTTAATATGTAGTTTTAAAGACATAAAAGAAAGAAAAGAAAAGGATTATAGAAAAGACACAAAATGAGAAGAATTAAGAAAGAAGTGGAAGTGAAGAGAGAAGGGGGTGGAAATAATAGGTTATATTTGAGAAATTTGGAACAAAAACCCCTTTTGAAGAACATCGGTAGTTTTTTTTAACACAAAAATAATAGGTAATAACCAAGAAAATTTACTGATTCATGAATAATTTTTTCTTTATAATATGTTTAATAGAAAGGCAGGACAGAAAATGCATGGAGTATATGGTAGAACACAAATTATAAGAAATCGACCTCTTAAACAGCTCCTTGCGATGTTGCGGAATTGTAACAATATGATTGTTCCTTAAATTTCGGTCGTGAACGTCACTACGAAATTTGAGCTTGTTATAAAGATACTGAGGTTTTTTATATTTCATTGTTTTATATGATAACATAGCCATATGCAGTTTTCGCCTATTATGCATACTCAACCAACCTGCATCTTTTAACTTATGTGAAATATGGTTTCTTCCGGATATTCCGTAAATAAAGCGAAGACAGCTATTTTGCACTTTTTGGATACGCCTGACTTCAATATTGTCAAGGCAAGGCCCGTAAACACAGTCACAATGATTGAAGACTGATAACAGCAGAGAATCACAACGGAGATTTTTTGTCTCTAGTGTAAGGTAGTGGCGATGCGAAAAAAGTTATTTGAGTGTTGAATAGGCTACCTTCAGCTTATTAGTTACATGCTGCTTAAAACGCAAGTTGCAGTCAAGCTGTAGTCCCAGACTTTTGCAGGTGTCAACAAAAGGAATAAAAGCATTGTCCATTTGAATATCTAGGGTGTCTTTGGCCAAATTGCAATGTGTTCGGTTGCCGTAATTACGGTGGATTTACTAGGGTTAATTTTTAAGATCACTATTTATGTGGCGATTCGCCACATTACTATGAAATTTACACTAAACTTGCAGCTCTTTATTAACGTACGTAACCTGCAAAGTTTCAAGAATCCATCTTTAACCGTTCAATACTTAACTGAAATAATATTAAATTATTTAACATTTTCAACACCCTGTATCTCAGAATTTACGCGTTTCTGGACATACGTTTACATGAACTTTTTTTTGATTAAAATATTGTGAGGAATTGAGTCCAGAAATTACGTACCGTACTTATGAAACACACTGTATATAATTTTAGCTGAGGCACATATATGTATACCTTACGATCTACTCTGACATACTTTTGTACGTATTATTGTTATCTAATTTTCCATGTTGATGCATATCGTAGCATAAAAGTCATATCTTTGTAGTAGTAATATTCTAAAATCAGAAACTTTTCATTACAAACCGATCTAAATTGTTTTAAAAATGTACGTGTTTGGCATTGAAATGATGGCTGTGAAATGAATCTTTACGGTATGACCTTTCATAATATACTTTCATTGGAATCTTGACTGCATAACCTTTGTGCATGCCTTAGCTGAACGATATTTTGCATTAACGCGCTCACATGCTCGAAAAAAATTTTCTGTTACAGCGGAATGCACTGCAATATATAGTAATCGTGAAAAAATCACCCTCCGACATTTTTCAGATCTTCACATTTCAGGGACAAAACAAAAAAAAACAAGATCACATGGGGATAAACTGGTAACAATCCAATATGGCAGAAAAAAAAATCTGCTTATTCAATTGACAAAATCTGCTTATTCAATTGACTTCGAATGTACAACAATCTCGTATAACATAGAAACTGAAACAAAAATCAAGTGTGACATGGAAATTAACTGATAAAATTTTGATGCGTATGCAATATGGCGGAACAAAATGGTGGATTACTTGAATTTTTAAAAATCAATGTAAGAACCACTTTTTTAAATTAACTTAAAATATTGTATGTAGAGAAATTAAGTGTGACATAGAAATTCATTGGTAAGACTTTAATATGAATCCAATATGGGAAACACTATGACGACCTAATAAAATGTTTCAAAAGTTCGTGTAGAAAAATACTTATATAAATCTGTACATTTTTTTGCACACTAAGTAGTAAGATTTTGGTATGAATCCAATACGGCGGAACAAAATAGCTTAACGAAATCTTTAAAAAATTAATATGAAAAACCCCTTATTCAATTAATGTTAAATTTTATACAAACATAAAGTGTGATATATAACAAAATGTTAAAAATTAATATCAGCATAACGATTTTCTTTCATTAAAATAAATGAAAAGAAAACGATTTATTTATTAAAAATAAAAAAGATGGGAGAACCTTAGTATACCATGCTAAAATAGTAAGGATTTATAAGGAGGGAAGTTCCGGGTAAAGAAAATTTACCCATTATTTAAGTTTATTATTAAATCTGACTATTGATATAATCCTAACAAAATAAGCTATGAACTCAATATAAACTAAAAAGTAGTTAATTATTATTTGTATGTCTATTGAAACTGAAACGATATTAATAAAAACCAAATAAAAAAAATTATAAAGAACTTATCTAAATAAGAACAAAACCAAACTAGTTTATACGAAATATAATGGGTAATCAAAATACATTAATCAAAATTAATAGCAACTCAATAAATTAGGAAATGAGTATGCATAAAGCAAAAGGAAGATAAGAGAGGTACATTCTCTCTGAAGACTCCGCTGATTTTAGATAAATTACTCAGTAAATTAATTGTACATCCTAAATAAATAGCCTTTATCTGGAACTTCCCCAGTATGAAGAAATATGACTCTTAATTGTCCCATAACTCCAACTAAGCACGTAAACGCAATACATCCTTTGCACAAAAATACGCATTAAATTCTAAAATAAAACCCGTGTACTAAAATATATATATTTTTTTCGGATGTCTGCGTATTTATCACAAATGGGCCAGATGAGCTGTCTCAGTGTCATCCCAATTACTAAAGAAAATGCATTAAAAACAATGTGTCAGGTAAATATTTTTTTCTATTTCGTAATTCGTCATTATAATGATCAGTGATCGTTAGGTTAGTCGGACACCTCAAACGAAAAACAAGTCAAGATTTTCTCTGTGCCTGTCAAGCTTTCTAACTATTCATTAGAGAATGTAAGTACAGGGTTATGCAACAAGGACTAGTCAAGTTTTAGTTAGTTTCCTCGCTATGGGTGTCTTGATTTCGAAAACTAAAATATCCATTTATTATATTTCTTCACTAACATCAAATTAAACTGCTACGTCTATTTGATCCTTTTTCAGTAGTAACAAAACAAATGCTAACATTTCCGGAAAAAATTGAAAAAATGTTGAGCATTTATTTTCTTAATAAAAGCAAGACTGGCACATGGTCAATAAACCGAAAAAAACCCGAATCCGAAGGATTGACCACGTACATGAATGCTTTTATTAAAAGAAAATAGGCGCAAAATAATTTTTGGAGTTATATTTTGTATTTCCCGACTAGCTATTGTAAACATAAATGGAAACTAAATGTATTCAGAATAATAGTACATATACAACTAGCGACTAAAGTGACTTGTTTAATCCCGGGGGATTAAGGCACTTTAATCCTGCGATATATACATTATTTTTTGAATTTTAGGGAACAATATTACTAAGTAATATAATGTATAGGTACAAATTTAAAACACCTCCTTATGTGAGAAATTATTCAAATTCAAATTCAAAATTTTTATTTGGATTCGAGCACTATAAATAATAGAAAGAAACACGTCAAATAGAAATGTAAATAGACATATAACAAGCACCTAATATAAACTAACAACAGATATATCTAAATATAGAACACAAAACTTAGGATATAATTTTTTCTTCAAGTTAAAATCTGATCTTCAGTGCGGTGTCCAACAAAACAAGATAAAAAATTTAATATTAGGATGGGCTATTCCTCAAAAAAGTGAAAAATTCATCTGTGGTGTAAAAAGTCTGTGATAAAAGTAAGCTTTTAATTTTATTTTTGAATTTATTTTAACAATTTATTGCTTTAATGTTATAAAGTAACATATAAATTTTTCTCCCAGCGTAAACTGATGATTTTTTATAAATATTTAAGTTATGCTTGTCTAAGCAGAAGTTATTTTTATTTCTTGTATCGTACGCATGAAAATTACTGTTAATTTGAGTTACATTTTTATTTCGATGGATATATGATAATAATTTTAAGAGACAAATTGAAGCAACTGTCAAAAGTTTATATGACCTGAAGACTCTGCAAGATGTTTTAAAAGGTATACTAAAAACGATTCTAACAATTCTTTTTTGTATTATAAATACTCTCTCTATGTCTGAGGCCTGACCCCACACTACTATGTTATAAGCTATTGCAGAGTATATGACAGCATAATATACATTAATAATTGTTGTACGGTCAACATAATAACGGAGACCAGAAATTACGTAAGCTCCCCTATTAAGCTTCTTACAAACATTGTCGACCTGAATGTTCCAATTAAGATGGCAATCCATAGACAAACCCAAGAAACTAACACATGAGGGAAGGTCAAAATCATGACCATCGAAGGAAATGCTGATATCACAAGGTGCTCTACGAATAGTTCTTAAGTTCATAGCTACAGTTTTGGTATGGTTAATTATTAGCTTATTAGCAAAGTACCATTTAGAAAACTCATTTAGTACAGTGTTGATTTTATTTTTTAAGTGACTTTCTGACATATCCGATACTACGATAGTAGTATCATCTGCATATAGAAAAACCTGGCCCTGACTTATATAGTCAGGAAGATCATTAATGAAAAGTATGAAAATCAGGGGACCTAAGATACTTCAATGAGGTGTGCCAATATTCTGATTAAAATCAGACATTACATTTTTAATTTTTACAGAAAATTTTCAGTCAGTCAAAAATAAAACTATAAATGCGTTTATATTACCACGTAGTCCTAGGGCGTCTAGTTTAGCAGAGACAAACTGTTTATCAACAGTGTCGAATGCACGTGTCAAGTCAAAAGACAACGTAATTACAAATTCACCCTTGTCCATCTTATTAGAAATATACTGTACAAGATCAATGCACCCAGTTTCCGTAGACATGCCTCTCCGAAAACCATGATGCCTGTCGTTTAAGATATTATATTTGCAAATAAAGTCATAAATACGATTGTAAACAATTTTTTTAAAAATCTTAGAAAAGGAACTCAATAAGGAAATAGGCCTATAGTTTTCCAAGCTAAGAGAATCCCCCCTCTTAAATATAGGTACAACTATGGATTTCTTTAGCCTGTCCGGAAATACACCAGCACACACCGAAAGATTAATCAGGTCACACAATGTGGTTGAAATATTAAATATAACATGTTTAATAAACTTAATGGATATAGAGTCGAAACCACAAGAGCCTTTGTTGGGGAAACTCGTGACAACTGTCTCCACCTCGGTACTTGTAACAAACCGGTAATAAAACGAATTCAAGACAAGTCTTCGACAAATAGTGCACATGTCGGAGAATCGCCCACCGAAATAAGTACCCAGCTTGGTAGGGATAACTAATTCCAGGTATTTCCCAAAGACTGAAGCAACCTCAAGTGGCTCAGAAATTATTTTATTATCCCGATATAGAACTGTATTTTGTGTGGTATTAAT
Source organism: Kuschelorhynchus macadamiae (assembly GCA_030620095.1). Classification (NCBI taxonomy): domain Eukaryota; kingdom Metazoa; phylum Arthropoda; class Insecta; order Coleoptera; family Curculionidae; genus Kuschelorhynchus; species Kuschelorhynchus macadamiae. The sequence continues at coordinate 204,826 of JAUTXW010002144.1, read as the reverse complement.
GTTTTTGCCCTGTATTTTGTTAACTGTTGACCAGCTTGTTTTAACTTTATTGGTTGAACGAGAAATTAAAGTGTAGTAAGCAAGTTTTTCATCTTTAATTTTCATAGTTACTTCTTTTTTAAATATTAAATAGCGATGTTTGATTGCATCGTCCCTACTATTACTTTTTAGCCAGTTTAGTTTTTCTAGATTATTAATTTGGATTAAAGTCCTCTGAAAATATCATTTTAAAATTATTTTTAATTTTTTTGGTCTTTATGGGAAAAGTGGTTTGAAAACTCCAACAAAAGGAGTTCAAAAAAGGATCAAAGTCAAGGTTTGGGTCGGAACCTAAGAAACCCTTAAACGCTCTACCAAACCTATAAAAGAATTCATTAATAGATCTGTAATCCATAGTACTTATTGATTTTTTTGGCAATTCGCATGTATCAATAATTTTAAATTTATTTAATTCCATAACTAACAAGTGACAATATACGTCGGCCATCTTAAGTTTCAAAAAAAAACAGATAAATTTGATTAGTGTACTTTGAAATAATGAAGTCACGTAGTTACAACATAAATAAACAAATAGTCAGTGTCATTAATTTCGTGATTATAAATCGAAATGGAATCTTTTGATTTAAAAAAAGTAGCTGAAGAGGCGCTAGAAGATATTTTGCCGTCCAAATCAAGGAAAATATATGAAGCGCAATATCAGACATTTGTAAGATGGCGCTGTGAGCGAAACGTGGAAAATTTCAACGAAGATGCGCTACTTGTGTTTTTCACGGAGAAATCTAGGAATTTATCCCCTTCGAAGCTTTGGGCACCTTATTCTATGCTGAAGACTATGCTTAATGTTAAAAATGATATTCACATTAGCAAATTTCACAAGCAATTGCCCTGCTGAAAAGAAGAAACGAAGGATATAAGTCAAAAAAAGTCAAAATCCTGACTGGTCATTGTTAAAAATTTAGGTAGCAATACTGTCACCTTTACTGAAATTTGAGACTTAAAAATAAATGGTAACCATGGAAATTTTCCATTGTAAACTGCACAAGGGGAATATAACAAGTGCAACAAAAATCGAAAAAATTTGGAGCACTTCTTTTCTTAATAAAAGCAAGAGTACAAAATCCCGAATCCGAAAGATGAGGGATTTTTTCAACTCATTGGCAATGTGCATGAACGCATTTATTTAAAGAAAATACGTACGAAACAATTTCTGTAGTTTATCGTAAAATGAATTTTTAGTATTTCTCGAGTAAATATTGTAAATATAACTGCAAACTAAATTTTGTTTTAACTAATGTATTCACAATAAAATTAATTAAACTAACTTCTGCTGCTTGCTATTGTTTGTATTTAAGGAGGGCGTGGGTGCTGTCATAATACGCTTCGAATGATATGCATCGTTCAAAACGGCCAATCCAAAGCTACATTTACATTTTTTATGTTAGCCATGCTAGATTTACTTATTTGGCATTTAATTTGCTATTTTTAATAATCCTAATTAAGAATATTAATGAATCGAACTATAAATGGTAATATGAGAAACTCTATATGTGTAATGCGTTACAAATTGAAAGTTAAGCTGATTGTATTTGAGAACGTGAATACAGCTATATGGATTTGTATGACATTGACAGAAGTGAAAATTGCATTTTTCAAAGGAAAATACTTCTAGCTAGGCTTTTGTTTTTTTGCCACTTAAAAATGAGCGGTAACCATGGAAAATGTACAAGAGAAATATTCAAATGGAGTACCATATTTTTGATGTGATTTTTCTATTTCTGGTATATTTCTTGGCCTATAGTGATATTTCATTTCAATGAAACAAGTTTTTGTATTTTCATCGAATTAGCAACGTGGTGTTAACGTTAAAAAATGTTATATTCATTAGATGACCGGCTACAAATTGTAAAGTATTTTACGAAATGGAGAAAATGATCGAGAAACACGAAAAAAATAGACATGCATATCAGTATATACCATTATCGAGACTAGGACGCTATTCTATTGAAAAAATGTAAGGAGGTCTAATATAAGAAATCAAGTAATTGCTCAACACTGTATAATAAATCCGACGAGTATCCTAGAGGGACGACAAGAAGGGTCAGTTATGGAACAGTTCAGAAAACTCTAACTCATTTTGGTTTGAAACCATATCATATACTTGCCGTTCAATATCTAACAGTAGAACAAAAAAAACTTTTTCGGTTTGTTGCATCGATGCTGAGAAGAGAAGAACAAAACGAATGACAACAATTTATACAATAAAATCCTGTGAATTGATGAAGCTTAATTTACATCATCAAGAGTATAAAATAGGAAAAATACAAATTACTGGACAAGTCCTAACCCCAATAAATATCGAATGATAAAATATCAATTGGAGCACTGTTGTATCGCGGCTCTTTTAACAGGCCAAAGATATTTACAGTTCTTCAAAACGGTATCCAGGGCCTCTTAAAAGAGTAGCCAGTTTAAACTCACAATAATATTATTTGTGCAGGATGGCGCTCCACCTCATGCCCTTCGAGAAGTGATTGATTATTTGAATGTTCGTTATGATGAGTGGGATTAATTAATCGGCTACCCAATATCATGAATATGGATACATTTTCATGGGACCATTGGAAGGATGTAGTATATCAATGATCCAACAGAAATATCGGATTAATCCCGCAAAAAATTGTAAATGAAATTAATCAAATTAACCAGGATCAAAATGTTATAAGCGACTCTCTGGAAAGATTGAAAAGGGGGCATCATATGTCATATTTTTATAGTTTTTCTTATGTTCATGTTTTATATGCGTCAAAACACGAATTTTCTGTTTATAGTGACTAAATTTGGATTTTTATTCCCCTCATAAAGGGAAGTATTGTAATCGTGAAAAAATCACCCTCCGAGATTTTTTCAGAGCGTTACGGTTCAGTCTGTCTTTCTGTCAGTCTGTCTGTTCGTGGCATAACTAAAAAAACCTACTAATTCGAAAGACTTCGAATTCTGGTCAAAAATTAAGGGTCACATGGGAATGGGCTGTAAAACATTTTGATAGAAAATAAAAAGTTAAAAAAATTATTACAAAAAAACTGCTTATCCAATTTTTTAAAGTTTCAAATCAAGTATGATGAAAAAATCAGTTGGTACGAATTCAAGATGGCGGAATCAAATGGCGGCTAAATAAAATGTTTTTTATCGTAAAAATCTTCACGTTTTAGCGTTCCTAGATGTTAAAAAATTTGTTTTATTAATTCCGTCGGTATATCTGTCTGTCTGTCGGTGGTTGTCACTTCGCAGCATGGCCTAAAAACTACAAACCCGATTGACTGCAACTTTTGGTCAAACATTAGGGGTCACATGACGATGACCTGGTAATATTTAGTAAAAAATCTAGAATGGCGGAACAAGATGGTGGCCTAGTGAAACCTCAAAGTTATTGCCAAAAAACTGATTATCCAATTTACCTCACATTATGCACAGAAAATCAAGTGTTATATAGGATTGAACTGGTAACATTTTGGTACGATTCCAAGAGAGCAAAACAAAATGGATATTAAAAAAAAAATCAGCCTGAAAAAATGTATTAGATTAATTTTAAATTTTGTGCAAGTAAGTGTATTAGAGAGGTAAACTTGTAAAGACATTGTATGAATTCAAGATGGCGGAACAAAATGGCATGGCGGCCAAATAAAATGTTTAAAAAATGTGTGTCAATGTAAAAACTACTTATTCAATTTATTTTAAATTATACCCGAAAATTAAGTCTGGGATAGGTAGAAACTGGTAAAATATTGGTAGGAATCCAATATGATGGAACAAAATAATGCCAAATATGCATATTTGAAGAAAATACAGTATACAGTGTGTCCCAGATTCGCTTCTCTATACAGGGATCTCGGCTCCTATTATACCTACAGCAAATGTTAAATGGGGAAAGTTTTAGAGGAAACTTATTGCATTCGATATCCGGCTTCAGATTTACGATCAATCAATTGTTTTTGGAAATATCGGGGAAACACCGAAAATGGCGGATTTCGTTTTTAGCCAATATATCCAGAACGGTAAATTTGACAGCTGCCAAAAGGTGACATTATTCGGGCACATTTTTAAGACAAATAAGATGGCGTATACGACATGTCTTCATTGTTTTTTGTTAACCCGCAATCCGCCTCAACTTTCATTTTTCTTATGGCCGCCAAATTGGATTTTTCGATTTTTGGAAAGAGCCTTTCCCGCCTAGTGATATCTCACAAGTGCATTCAAAATTTTAGTATCATCGAAATATTACACTTCGTAAAGTTAGGTTTCAGTTTTTTCTAAGGAGGCCATGATTTAAAGTAATGTTAGCTCTCAGTGCTTTTCTAAGGAGGCCATGATTTATCTGTAACAAAATTGGATTTTGACTTTGACGTTAAGTTAAATAGTTGAAAGTATCAAAGCTGTGTTTTAATAAGTAGTAGGCACGCTTTTATCCCAATAAAATCATAAATCTGACACATAAATTGTCAAAACCTATAGAAAATGGCCGGCATCCCGTATTCAAATGAAGAAAAGGTTGACATGTTAGCTCTGTACTTTTAATCATACAGAAACGCCGACGTTACCTCAGCAAGGTATTTGGAGATGTACCCCGAACGACGGCAGCCTCATAAAACCCAATTCATTAAAATCGTAGTTAATTTAATTAACCATGGTGCCTTCGAACAACCTAGAAGCGGATACAATAATAACAATGAAAATCGAGACAGAAACATTTTACAAGCTATCAACGAAAACCCTAGTGCATCGGTAAGAACTGTAGAACAGGAAAATAATGTGCCAAAATCAACAGTACAGAGAGTTTTAAAAAAGGATAAGTACCATCCATACAAACCCATAATAGTACAAGGATTTAAGGAAACTGATTTCCCGAGACGACTACAGTTCAGTGAGTGGTATACTAGGAGATATGATGAAAATCCTGATTTTGTAAATCATGTCTTGTGGTCCGATGAGAGCAGGTTCACAAATTGTGGAGTCTTTAATAGGCACAACCGTCATCATTGGGCTGTGCAAAATCCTCACGAAGTGGCAGAAAGACGTCTACAGATCAGATTTGGAAGTAACGTTTGGTGTGGGATCATTGGTAAGTTAATCTAACCAATCTTTTTTAAATAGGCACCAAATGATGGTCAAATAATAATCTTTTTTTTTCGTTTAGTTATTTAATGATACTAAAAGAGTATAATCTAATAAAAAAAAGTAAAACGTTCTACTCTAGTCAGTCAACTTACTTTTTTGATATTGTATTACATTTTTAATCAATCATTTTGTATTGTAGTTTCGAAGAACCTATAAAAATAGAATTGGGTTCTATAAATTGGTTAACACTTTATCTAAATTTTCTGTAGATTTAGCTAATTCTCTAAAATTATTTTGATTGTCTGAATTTAATTATTTATATTACCCGGGAAGCCTAGTTCTTGCGTTATGAAAAAAATACCATATCAATCAAATGTCGAATTATTTTTCGATTTTCATTATGATTTATAGAAAGGCGTTCGTTCAGCTTTATTTCCGAATAATTAAAATTTTAAAGCGCAAGGGGTTTGTTCTTTTGATATTTTATGTTTTATTAAGGCACGGTGTACTTCTTTAAGATTATTATATCACTGAAATAAATTGATTTAGTATTTCCGAAATTAATATGCAATACCAACAAAATAATTTATTACGGCTATTACTTCCCGCTAACCAAATGTTTTTCTTTTTCATAATTTAGGTTTCATCTGTATACAAGCTCATTCATTACGGGATGTTTCGATAATTATTTTTGGAAAGAAAATATCTACTTTTTAATAAAGATAATTTTCCCTTTATAATTTAGTTTCTAGTACCACCCGGCCGACCCTGCCACATTTGACTGTTGGGCACCTATTTATAAATTATTAATCATTTCAGGAAATCGACTTTTTGGACCATTTTTGTTTTGACTACAACCTAAATGGGCAGAGGTACCTAGAGCTTTTGCGAAACCAGGTTGTACTAGCCTTACGAGCTATTCTAACCGAAGATGAATTAAGAAGAACTTGGTTTCAACAAGACGTATGGCCGGCTCACAATACCATTCAATTTAGGAACTTCTTAAGAGGCAGTTTCACGAAAGAATAATTTGTTTAAATGGTCCAATATATTGGCCTCCTAGATCTCCTGACCTGTCGCCCTTGGATTTCTACTTCTGGGGTCACGCGAAGAATGAAATCTATGTGGATAGTGGTATCGTTTAATCTTGTTACAGTCAGTGCGGTATATGTGACTGGAAAAGTAAATATTCACGCAATTTTAAAATTTGTCTAGAGTGGGCATTTTTGAAGATATTTTAAAGATTTTTGTGGTGATCGTCTGGTAACTGGGTCTAGATTAAACAAGGTATGTTCTCATTAATATGTTTAACCCTAAAAATAAAAATGCATTTTTACTTTAAAGTAAACAAATCCATGAATTGGACACCAAAGATGTCATTGAATCGGACGTCCAATTCATGGAAATGAAGTGTCCGATTCAAGGAAATAAAAAAAAATACTCAAAAACTTCTTTTTTTTTCTTTTAGACTTGGCTTATCATGACGAAGCGAATAAGAAAGTCTGACGTTAAAAATCTTCTTATTCAATTTTTTTTTACATTTTGCAGAAAAATTAAATATGATATAGGGATAAATTGGTACGAATTCAACATAATGGAAAAAATTGCGGTGTGTCTCAATGTAAAAACTACTTATTCAATTTATTTTAAATTATACCCAAAAATTAAGTCTGGCATAGGTAGAAAGAAACTGGTACAATATTGGTAGGAATCCAATATGATGGAACAAAATGGCTCCCAATAAAAATGAAGACAGTACATGTAACACATATATACTGTGACTATGTACCGATCTAAATTGGGTCACACTTCACTATTCCTAATAAATGGAAAACAATCAAAACGAGGGAAGTTCTGGGTAAAGGAAATTTTCCGATTTTTTTCTTTATCATAATGACACTTAAGTACAGTCAAAGATTGAACGGCTACAGTTATACCAGTGCCAATTTCAAGGGTAAATGGGAAATATTATCACGATAGACGAACATTTTCCCAATTTTGAAGTGCGTAAAATCAGATTTATTAGCATAATCGCTTTAGATCAAAAAATACACCAGCAATCGAAATATCACATAAAAAATGGTATTCAAAAATGAGCCCTAGTATAGTTTTATTTGATGCGCAATTGTTTTGTCCTTAATCATTTTCGGAAGAATTATAATAAATGGCTATTTCAGTTTTCCAAATGAAGACACCCAGGGCGAGGAAAATCTGCTTTAACTTTTAGTAGATCATTTTTTTCTCAATAATACTATAAAAACATAATTAATAGAAATGACAAATGTAAAAAATATAGGTTATTTCAATTAAAATAAAAAGTTGAATTTTTTATAATTCAAAATTACTTGAATTGTTTTTTTATGAAAAAATTGCCTCCTCTATGTCACCCGAAATAATATATTTTTACTTTATAATGTTTTCGTCTATACAGTGTGAATTATATTGTTGGAGCTATTATCAACTTTTTTATTTTAAATAGATGCCTGTATATTTTATGAACTATCGTATTCAGCCTAAAATTGTTTTCAAAATGGCGGCTGGACGGTCATTTTTCTGAATTTCGCCATTGCCGTTTTATACAAAAAATAGAGCCACTATTTATAAAATTATTGTTTTAAACAGTCCAATATAAACTTATATTTTGTAATTTTTCGGAATAGTTCAATTTAAAAAGCGTTATGGGACCTTATAATTTTTTTTCACTTCTCGTTTAATCGGAAGACCATTTTACTCCAATATTTTTAACGGCACCCTGCATATTTTTTGTTACACTCATTTTCACCATAAAATTATGATTTTAAAGATGCTACCCTTTATTTTCAAGATGGCAATAAATCGCTTTTTCGGTAAAACAAGAATTGAAAAAATAAAAAATCTCTCCGAACGATTTTTAAATTGAAGTCTTCTAAAAAAAAAAATAAAAATATACTTATTTTATACTGTTTAAAACAAGTATTTTGTAAGAAGTTGCAATGTAGAATTTTGAATGAATTCAATATGGCGAAACAAAATGATGACCTGTTAAAATATTTGATGTACGAAAATGAAGAAATGGGCCATGCTTCATTATCGTTGACAAAAGAAGGATTCTTACCTATTCCTTAATGAGGCAAATAGGTATTTTTACAAACTTCAAAGAAATAATCGTTCTCTATCTAAAATCAAACCATTAAGCGGCGCCAATACGGCCGACGTATTTTGTTACTTGTTTAGCCAAAACTGAAAATCAGTGCCTAGGAAAATTTAATAGTGTCAGCATTTAAAAATTCAAAATAGCGTCAAAATGACAATATAAACAGGTCGGACGGATGATTTTAACATTTGTAGGGATTATTTAAGAATGCACAACAAAAATCAAAATGGTGGCGCCAATATAGCGAACGAATTTTGTCATTTGTACAGATTCGGCTGAAATATCAGTATCTAGAAGTATTTAAGAATAAAAGTTATCAAATTTCTGTCAATATTTGAGAATTAAAAATGGCGGCACCACCACAGCAGTCTTCTTTAATTTTAAAAAATTTGATTTAGCAGGTGGCGCCAATATAGCGATTAAAATTTTGTCATTTGTACAGCATTTAAGAATAAAAGTTATCAAATTTCTGTCAATATTTGTTAAAAATCTCTAATTGTATTTTTGCAGATTCGTCACACAAAGAACACAAAGAATCACAATTTAAATTCCTTTACCTGACAACACTTACATAAAAAATTGGCCCAACTCAAGTGAAAATAAAAAAAAGGGGCGAAATCATCCGAAACTTTATTATTTCCCCAGATTTCATCCAAAATCTAGTAAAATTCGAAATCGCAGTACTTTTTTTTGAGCCTGAGACGCTCTTCGACTATTTGAATATAGTATAGCTATATTCTAATTTAATTCTCTGATAGGAAAAAGTATTGTAATCGGCAAAAAAATCACCTCAGAGTCTTTTTTGTATCATTTTGCTTCTGAAGATTCTCACATGACCCCGACGAAATACACGTTCTATTATACTGAACCGGATTGGTCAATACATCATGTGACCCAAAATAAGTGAATAAGATATTTTCCATTAGACATGTCTCCTGGAAAAGGGAATCTTGCTGTTTACTTAGTGATTTAAAAGAAAATTCCAAACTTAACCGGCCATTTTTTTACAAACTCACATTGCGGCATCATAGTTAGGTCAACTAAAGCTCCCAGTCTCGCAATGTCCAAGATAAAGCAAATAAAACTTGTTTATTAAATATTTAAAAAAATAATGTTCTTGCAATGTTACCGCACCTTTAGAACGCTGCTTCTTGAAGTAAGGCAACATATAATTAGAAGATTTGAGCCATATCAAAAAATACACAATAATACATTAAAACACATGTAGTAGTGACGCTAAGAAAACCTTGGTATCTAATAAAATATTTTTTAGCAAATTATTTTTTTTATGTTAAAATTTATTGTAGTTCCACGACCCGCCATTGGTTTTTAAGCCACGCTGGTCACGTTACCCTGTAACAATGTTTACTGTAGACTATTATACTTTTTTACTATAAGGATCCCTTGTCAATGAAAGTGGGATGGTCTAATACCACAGTGGGATGGTCCAATACGTGGAGTTGTCGATCGGGTTTGCCATAGCTAACTAAAACTCTTGTTACTGGTTTAGTTTGTATTTTAATATTTTGCAATAAAAGTAATTTCTTTATATGCTCAGAAACTAATACTGGAAATACATTACTATTCTTTGTATGAAAATTTTATGGCATCATGTTTAAACATATTCATCCTAATATAAATTGGTATAAACATTGGTGTTCCTGGCTAGGCTTGGCATCGTCGTACAGTGGCTAAATATGTAAATAATGAACTCTATTTTTATTCTTCGTCTAAGGAGTTACAGAACTGCCTCAAATTTCAAATTGAAATTTTTAAAATAAAAAAAATGTGCGGACTGTACACTGTCTCCTGAGTCACCCGGTATATATATGAAAACATATTATACTTAATTAAATCATACCATTTTGAGGACAAGGTATAGAGTGACCATAAGGTAATCACCCTGTATATTTACTTTCAAAGTTTAAATAAAAAGCAAATATTAAATGTGTAACAACTGATATAATAATGTCACAAAAACAGATCTTAAATCAGATCCAATACGATATCTTATGTAAACCAATTATATTTGCTTAGATAAAAAACACAGTAATCAGAGTTTTGATAAGAGAGATTATTTTTAAGTTGTTAACTTAAGCCGTTTATAACCCACATTGATTTGTGTATCATTAAAGAAAATCTATTTATGACTGTTACATTTACGTCTGTATAGTAGAATCAAATCTATTAAATACTAAAATAATGGATTAATGATATAATTAACTACTTTTCTAGCCATATTTTAGTGTTTGTATAAGCTGCTTGACGGCGTCTATATAAATAGATTAAATTTCAGCTTACTGATTTTTTTCTTGATAAATCATTTCACTCACTATATTTTTAAATGATTAAGGTGTTGATATAAGGTTAGGTGTTAAAATGTGATATATTTAGAGACTGGTTTTGGAATGTATAAATAATGTTTCTTTCATTATATTAATAATTTAATAAGGAAACATAATTTTTTAATAATAATATATTATAAACTTTTATTACAATACATTTTGTTACAAAAATTATGGGTTTCCACCGAGTATCGGTTGACGCAATCCCAATATAATTTCTTTTTGCTAGCGTTTGTTGAGCCAAGCCTTTTTGGTTGGTGTCATCTTGGTAATTTTTTTTATCCTTAAATCAAAATTAGATTTTATTTTTTAGTGGGCTAGATAATATAATTAAATATTTGATGTTTCTAAGACTAACTATTTCTGTCACTTTTCATCTCCAATTCCCACTTTCCACAGCATCTACACTCGATACATGCTGTTCATTATGCTACCTGCGATTTCATCTTATATTCCCTTTACACGGCAGTTTTGGGTTCGGGCGATTATTATTTGTTTTCAAAGCTTAACGACTTTTGAAGTTAAAACACAGTCGGAATAAATAAAAACTAAAATTAGCTTTGTACATTATAGACAGGAATTCATTTTTCAAGCCTTCAGATTATTTTGAATTCTGGTATCAATATCAGTTTAGAAGCAAATGTTCCTTTGGTACATTCACAGTCAAGTATTAAAAATAAGCAGCAGCGAACAAAGTTAATACTTGGAAGGCTGACCTCTTAAGATTACCATAATCATTCTCGTATGGACTATTAATAATTGGTAGTAGTTGTAGCGATACAATAACGTCGCACACTGATAGAAAATGCAATTCTAGCATTTCAAAATCAAATTTTATCATTGAAATATTTTGCTTAAAAATAAAGTGAAAACGTATTAGGGATATCTGCTTGATATCACTGTATCATTTGTGAACACGTTGCGCAAAATCATCAAGTTTAAATGATGCTAAAAATCAAGCGGGCTTGTGCCATATGAAGTGTTGACCGTTCTCTGCGATTTGGAATGACATTTGTAAATTGTAATAAGTATGTGTGTCAAGAAGTTGTGAATATTATAAAAATGGTACATATTTTTGGAGGTATGTAAGCTAGTTTTTTAGTATTTTCATACCAGTTGTAACGCGTTTGATTTGTTGGTAGACTTTCTTGTAAATCCAAACGGAAAACTATCTTACTGACATTATGATAGAGCAGAACTTTGAAACGACTAAATATGACATTTAAATACAAGATTTATAATATTTTATGATATTTTCCCTTTTCGATAAGCTAAATTAGGCTTGCCACCTTTTGCCCCTTTTGGTGCAATTTGAATTTATTTTAGGTAAAGTTGCGTCTATAAATAGAGCGGACCTGTTTGATATCGCAAAATCAATTTGTCCTTTGCGTCCAAGGCACACGGAATGTCAGAAATTGCTATTAGATTATATTTTACATGTTACTGGTAATGATGAATCAACAAATAATACCCAGAAGCTACTCACAAAAGTTATTGATAGCTTTACAAAAAGTTTGACTGAGAAATGGAACAAAGCGAGAAGATTTGAAGCAAAATTTAGAAAAAATAACGAGCAATGGCTTTCTAGCGTGATAGTCATTTCGTCTCAAGATAGTCATTCAGTCAGAAGTTCTTCTTCGAGAGTTGGCCGTCCCAAAATATCATTCGAAGAAGGCAGTGAAGTTACTAAGCGCAGAAGAGTTCAGGAAAAGGTCTCATTGATCACCGAGGATGAACTTTGTTTAGCCACAGAAATAAAACTGCGTAAGAATGGTAAACGGGATGTTGCGTCAATGTTGCATAAAATGAGATCTTCCCCCAAGAATGCAACTAGGTTGAAAAAATTGGAAACTAGGACCGAGGACCTACGGCAAGTATCATTTTCTCCAGAAGAGGCGCTGGCGTTATTTGTTAGCTTTAAGTTTACAAGATACATATATATCGGTATAAGAAACCTCATCATTAAAAAAGGACTCAAAAAACTATTCCCGACATACGACAAAATTATTGAAGCAAAAAAAAAATGTTACCCTTTTAATATTCTGGCTACAAATACGTCAATCGAAGTACCGTTACAAAATATTTTAAATCATACTGCGTCCCGAGTTTTAGAGATGCAAAAAGTTGTTTTACCTACTTTTACCAATAATATTAATGAAACTGTCATTAATTTAACGATGATTTATAAGTGGGGTTCAGATGGAAGTGGCAGTCAAAGTAACTATAAACAGGTATGCGAGGCAGATGACTCAAATATACTGACTACTTCCATAGTTCCACTGCAGTTGCAGGTTAATCATGAAAAAAATAAAAAAAAATCTTATGGCAAAATCCTCGAACATCCTCTACACGGTTTTGCAGGCCTGTGCGAATCCAATTTATCAAAGAGACTAGCGAAGTAATAAAAGCCGAATTTGTCCATATTGAAAATCAAATCGAACAGCTGTCTACAATGAAAATTAATTTAAATAATAATGAGTACGTTATACACCATAAATTGTTACGAACTATGGTAGATGGCAAGGTTTGTAATTCGTTAATGTCAACATCCTCACAAAAATGTTATATTTGTCATGCCGGCCCTGGACAATTTAACAACCTTGATAATATTAAAACATTACCTATTAACTCTGATGCTCTAAGCCTCGGCTTGTCTACCCTTCACGCATACATTAAGTTCTTTGAATGTTTGATTCATATTTCATATAGGCTTAACATAAAAGTTTGGCGGGTTCCCAAAAATCAAAAAGATCAGTTCGAAAACAGAAAAAAAGAAATCATTCGTCAATTTAGAGCAGAAACCGGACTAATAATAGATCAACCAAAGCCAGGTATGGGTAACACCAATGACGGGAATACCGCCAGAAGATTTTTTGCTGACCCTTTATTATCATCTAATATAACCGGAATAGCGGAAAACCTTATTTATAGATGTAGTGTTTTACTAAAAACTTTAAACTGCAGCTACCCAATCAATTCAACCCGTTTTGGCCAATATGCCTTCGAAACAGCTGAGCTATTTGTTAAGCTTTATGCATGGTACCCAATGCCCCCAACAGTTCATAAGATTTTAATGCACAGTAGGGAAGTGATTGAACATTTTTTAATTCCGATAGGTCAATTAGGAGAGGATGCTCAAGAATCTCGCCATAAAGAGACAAAATATTACAGAGAGCATAACACTCGAAAAATATCTCGAAAACACACCAACGAAGATTTATTTAATATCCTCTTAGTATCCTCCGATCCCCTTATTTCCAGTTTGAGAGTTCTACCACCTAGGCAAGACAGTATTTACTGTCGAGATGTTATTGATCTTCTGCTTCCACCTGAACCTCTATAGTTAGGTACCCTTTTTTATAACGGTTTGTTTGTTTGTTCGTTTGAATCTCTTTCCATGAATAATGAAGAATGACTGAGAAAGTCAGAACACTATCGTTTTTGCACTGAGGCTTGAAAGTTTGCGCCCTTCAAATATGTTTGTATATAAATGCCTTTTTTAACTTACAAAATTGGTTATTATTGTCCTTATTCAATTTATTATCTTGTGTAGTGTATTGTACCTATGAAAATAATTTTTGGAGAACGATTCATAAAAACTGATTTAGATAACCTTTTGAACTCAAATTACGAGTATTTTCAAACTTGTTTTGTAATTAATGTTTTGTAATAATTTAAGACTGTTATCATTTTTATGCTTATAGTTTCATAATTTCTTTTATATACCTAAGATATCATACCTAACATAATATCTAGATTCTAGATACAAAGAATATCTTCATTAGAAAGACATTTACGTGAGATTTACGTAAACTTCTTTTTTTTAATTTTCAAATATTAGCTTCCAAACTTTCAATTTTGGTACGTTTGCATACAAAATCTGTGAAAACTGGGGGTTTGGAGATTAATAAGTTTGGAAAATAGAAAAAAACGTTTATATACTTATGACGAATTGGTTCAACTTTCTATTATAATCTGTATCATATTTTAATAATATTGTAGTATAAAATAAACTATATTATAGCAGAATTATTTCCATGCTGATAGTTATGTATATATCTATAAATAATGTTATTTATCCGATTGTTAACCTATTAAGGTAAGGTCATTACTGAGAAATTAATATCCAGAGCTACTGTTTTGAAAATATATAAAGTAATTCGCTTAAGACTATCTTATTATTATTAACACCACGGCAGGGCTTGTCTAAAATCTGGACCCCCCCTTATCTCTTGAATGGTGTGGTATATTTTTATGAAAATTTGAGAACTTGAGTAGGATAACGTGAGCAAAATTTTAGGCATAAAATGACAGACATAAATGTCAAATCGAGTGCCAAATTCAATTTGCCAAGTTCAATTTGGAAAAAAAAGGTTCGTGTAAAAATTGAAGAGATAGTATAGGTACAGATTATTTAATTTTGACATAGCGCCATTTTGTTTTGGATAATGACAGATGCTTCAAAATTTGAGGATGAAAAGAGAAGAAAAAGATCTTTGAAATAAGGTATTACTCGACCGGGACCCCTTTTTCTGTATATTTATAATTAATTTTTGCTTCCAAAATGGCGCCAAACTGTCATTTTCAAATTTATGTCTGTCATTTCATGCCTAAAATTTAGCATCTGTTGTCTTACTCAAGTTCTCAAATTTTCATTAAAATGTACCAAATGGTTCAAAAGTTAATAGGAGGGGGGGTTCCTGACTTTAGACACGCATTGCATTTTCCGTTTTTTGCATTGCATTTTCCAAGTTTTTTTTTTCATGGACAATGCTGTATACGAAATTAGAAATGAATATTTTGAACTTAAATATACTTATTATTTAGTTACATCAATAAAAACATTACCAGAATTGCCTACATAATTTTGAACTGCTAGAATTGCATTTTCTATCACTGTGCGTCGGTGGCAGTCCTAACTAGGGATGGGCGATACTAGATTTTACCTATCGATAGAACGTTACCTATCGATACATTTTATTTATCGATATTGATAGGTTTTATCATTTAGCAATTACCTATCGATATCATCGGATACCTATCGACATTATTGCTCACCTATCAACACTTATCGATAACTATCGATATACTGATATTTTTGTATTTACCTATTATTATTCGATATATCGATAACCATCGATATATCGATAAAACACCCATCCCTAGTTCTAACACGTTATTCAAGAGCTACCATTATTTGCTTGGATTCGATAGAGTTCAGGACACTTTACTCAGGGTTATACGGGAAGCTATGGCACAGCGAACGTAAACCGGTCAACAAATGGACTAGGGCATCCTGTTTTTTAAAAGTTAACGGTTTTTAATATTTTTATGCGATTTTTAAAACCTTTTTTTCTCAAAATGGAAATTTGTATGGCTTTAAACTCATTTTTAATAGATCCCACGGCTACTTTACATAAGGTAATTAAGAAACTAGTCACGAAATAAAAAAATCAAGCATACCTCAAATCCTGAAATGAAAATGTTAGATTATTTTCTCTACATACATTTAATTGTCGGAGCCCCAGCTAGGGACGCTTTCGCAGATTTACTTACAGACTGAATATTAAAATTACGAACTTGTAAATCGGAACTGTTTTGTAGAAACCCCCTTATAAGTTAAACTGACAAAACATATACAGTTTTAATGATTCAAGAATTAGATTTAGATAGGCAAAACCCTTCCTTCTGACAATTTTGGACAGGTTTGATTTATGTCAAATTAACTACTGTCATCACGTTTTATTGTGTATTTATTGTTATCAAACCTAGTGAATGTAAATATAATTTTTTTTATATCATACCAGTTCATTAGTGTGTTGTTTGACGTCGGCGAACCATCCGACCAAATCAAATCTTTGTGTATTGTCGAACATCGAAATGCATATAATTCAGGGGTATTAAATAAAAATGGATGAACAATGTGGATGAAACATTCGTCCCTTCGTTGATTCGCCCTTTCGTACATTCATATGAATGGACGAATCGAACCGAATAGTGAGTAACGAGCTTTAAAGGCGTCTCATTCGATGCCTCTTGATTAAATTTTAAAACATCTCTAGACAGAATTTTAGACTTTTTTAGCTGGTATCCTTTTGACTCTTGCTTTAAATATACGCTTAATTTATGGTAATTAGAGTTGTTAATATTATTACTTACCATTAAAGTCTTTATCATCAAATATTTGGCCAACAGGAACTCGGAGAAAATGTTTCAACGAGATCGCCGACGTAATATAGGTACCACTATTTCATTAATATGTCCTACAGAGTTTTCTAACATCCAGATTAGTAATTTGTCATATTCTCTGTCGTAGGCGTCTCTCCATTTCTTCAGTAGCACGTTTGTTTTGCTTTTTCCTCTTTTTTTTGCAACTTCATCAGAAATTTCAAAACTTTCCTGCATTTTGACTTTTTTTTAAGTTTGAGACCATTTCCCTAGCAAAATTGTCTCTTAAGAAATCATGGTTCTTGGGATTAGACCCGTGTCAAATTGGATTTACTGTGCAACATTTCGGCATCGATTGCACGAGGCATCTTTAGGGATCTTTACTCCACGAGATGAGAAGACTAAACGAGCTCAAAGATTCAGGTGGGCTTTTATACCCGACTTGTGCTGGCCGAACCGTGACCCTGGGTTAAGATCGGTTTCCACGTGTGATGTAGACCGAAACCCGTATCTCTATTGAACATTTTTGCATGTTTCCTTTGCATTTATAATATGGTGGTATGCTGATGTTCAACTAGAGCCGACTGAACAATTTGTTTCTTTTTAATACATTGCTCATGTTGCTTAAGTCAAGTTGATAAGTTGATATTGAGCGTCCTGTTTCTCCCACATATACTTCTCCACAGGGGCAAGGAATTTTATATACTCCTTCTGTTTGAAAAGGTACAATATCTTTCGAGGATCGCAAGCATTGTCCAATCTTCTTATGTGTATTGAAAATTGTACGTATGTTGGACCGCCGACGTAATCGTCGTCCTGTTTCGTCTGTAGTGCCATGTATGTAGAGAAGAACAACACTACATAACGGTGGCTCCTTATCATTCTCATTTGGCGAAGTTTGATTACCTGTTGGTTGCAGAAAGCTCAATTAAAGTTTAGATTGTCCAATGGAATGTCAAATTTGACAGTCAATTCCTAGATTTCTATAGACAGCTTGTCATATTGAAAGCTCGGTTAAATATTGGAAACAGCCATTAAGTTTTGTGCAACCGGCTGTTTATCTTTTAATACAACGTGCAATATCTTCAGTGCAATAGCCATTCCCTCTCAGAGCTTCGGTCAGTTTCGATGTTTCCGACTCTTAATCAGAAATCGAAACAGCTCTAAATACAATTGTTAATAACCACTTTCTTTTGTGCTGGATGGTGGTGGGAATTTCCATGTAAGTAACTATTTGTAGTCGGTTTTCTATACACAGAATGTCCTAATGTACCATTTTCCTTCCTTTGAACACATATCTAGAAAAATAATCGTTCCATTAGATTTATTTGACATTGTGAGCTTGATATTACGATGTTGGTTAATTAAGGTGGTCCAGAAATATGAGGAGATTATCCTATCCATGAGGCCGAACAACAAAAGTATCATCTACATATCTCAATCAGTGTTTTGGTTTTTGTGGAGAGGATATTAGAGCAATATCCTCAAAGGCTTCCATAAAGATCCCATAGCTAAAGTTTGCTCATAAAAACTTCCTTGAAAAATGAAATAAGTAGATGTAGCTCCAACTAAGTCTTTTAAGTTTTTATCAAGATTATTGTGATCTAATTTGTCTGATATAATGGAAATTGAGTCGTTGACAGGAACGTTTGTGTATAGTGATTCTACATCGAAACTAACCAAAATATCTTCAGGATCCAACTGGATTACCTTAAGTTTTTCCACGAAATGTGCAGAGTTTTTATAAAAGAATCTGTTTTTCCAGTAAATGAATAAAGAAAATTTGAAAGATATTTATCTATTTTGTATGTGGGCGAGTTTATTGCACTGACGATCGGTCGAAGTGGTACATGGTTCCTGTGTGGAAGACCGTAGAAACTGGGAATCTTGAAGCCGCATGGATGTAATGGTTTCCTCTCCGCTGGTGGTAGACTAGATACGTTAATCAGATTAGTAATGCGTCTTTCTATCTACTTGTACGGTCTGCCTGCATAAACTTATAGGTGTGGTTGGCCTAAAGTTAAGTTACCTTTTCCACGCATTCCGTTCTTTCCTTGACGACTGTGGCGTTGTCTTTATCTGCTGGAAGTACCAGAATGAATTTTGAGAACCCATGTATAAATCTTGCATAGTAGTCGACTTAGAACGAAACCTGCAAAAACATTTTGAGGTATTGGTGCATAAAATAGATTGATCCAGAACTCAGATGGCCAAAACGATCGAACCTTCTCTTTTGTCTATTTGGGGTATGTGTGAGTTGTGTTAATTTTGTTACTAGCTTTTTAAACACCCTGTGTAAGATAATCTTGGTAATTTACATAAGTCAAACGCCTGACATTTTAAAGCCAATACAATTTCCGTTTTGAGAAAAAAGTTTTCAAAAATTGGATGAAAATCAAAACAGTTTTTAGCAATAGCTTTGTTGATCGGTGTTGTAATTTGCTACCGTTTCTATATTTAACGATGTCACAACTTTTGTTGAGCAGTACATATCCACATAAAGACATATCTTCTGTGAATCAATTTACGTAGGAGCCCAAGTATAGCGGATTACATTTTTGGAACAACGCCTAAATTCGACTTTAGACACGTATTAGGCGGTCTTTTGAGGAAAACGGGATTCCGACTTTCACTTTAAAAAAGTGACAGGGACGATCTTTGATTTAGTTATCAATGTGTAGCGTTGCCCCCGATCTCTCTACGTTTTTTACTAGATTTCGCTACATTATACATATCTAAGTTTCTAAATATGTTGTATCAGTTACGCAAAATTGCGGTAACATGCATAAAGATCTGTCATCATACATTGAGTTTTACTGCCTACAACTTTTCTGGTCCTCTCTTGAGATTAAACAATAGGTTAATTTTGTTTTCGCCTCTAGCCTCGCGTCTGTTCAGATATAATTATTATAAGATAACAGGCTTATTAATATATTAATCTCATAAAAAAAACAAATCCGCAAAGCTATGACATGTCATCGTAGCTTAAGTGCAAATATTCAATCGCACTCAGTAATCCAATCCGCCTCAGCTGTCAGCGTTGTCTTTGATCAGCGAGAGTGCAGGAGAGGAGAAAAAACACCGAACGTGTTATCGCTATCCAAATAATATTTGCGTTTTCGAAATTAGTTTTCCAGGATTCCTGTAGCTCCTTTCGGTTGTTTTTCCTAGATAAATAAGCGACCGGGTGCGCGCTCTCGAAAAACGTTTTCCCGAGAGAGGAGTTCAAACAGACACTTGAAAGTTTTCTCTTGCGTAAGCAGTGTCGCCAAACACTGCTGTCCCGAATACTTTGACACGAGAGAGGCAAATAAGTAGGTTTGTGTGTGTCCATTATTGCTTGTAGATGCTCTATATTCAAACTGGCAGGCGGTCAATCAAAAACCTAATTTTGAAAATGTGGTTAAGGGATAGATAGCTCCAAAAGATATTTTGAATATAAATTATTATAATAATGAAATCTTAAAACTAAAAAACCAAAAATAATATTTTTATCTTTTCTAGATTTAATTGTAATCGAAGTTCCCTACCTTTTTCAAGTCAGCGAATATCGATTCTTCTTATTGTGATAATGTGGGAAAAGAAGACCGAATATAAAAACAAGTACTTCTAAATTTTCTGTTAGTTTTTTGGGTAAATTCCTCTGGTTTTATATTTATTATTCTTTTTATAAACAATCTTGGTGTAAATCATTTTAAAAGGCATTTTTTTACTGTGACAGAGCAGTCATTAAAAAGGCTGTTCCTGTTTAAAAATGTTTAAGATTATTTGAATAAGAGAGCGATCAAATATCGGTCAGGTAATTGTTAAAATTGTTAATCAATTGCTTTAAAAATATTAATTTCATATGTGTTTGTTTAGACTAAGTTACGGCTGGCGGCACCGGCAAGATATGTGTGAGAGCGCCGAGTCGCCTAAATTGCTATATAAGCGTTTTTGTTAATCTGTGTTTAAACGAAACCAATTTTAATTTAGGCAGTTGTTCAATAGAGTTCTTTCAGAAAGGTTTTTGTTTCATTTATTAACTTTAATTCACAACAAACCACCACCCTTCCAGCAAAATTCTTAACAGGTTATGGGCCCAGTTACCCAGGTTAGTAAGGTGGTTTTATTGTGAGCAAAAGTTTTTTGTTGCGCGGCGTCGAGTCGGGTGTGGCAAGTTAGTTGTGTAAACATTCGATAACGTGAAAGCGTGGACAATAAAAAATGGAAAGTGAAAAACCAAGAATTGAAAAGCTTAGGGATGCGGACAACTGGCAGCAATGGCTGTTTGTTGTGAGTACGTTGCTGGATAGTGAGGATGCTCTGGGAGTTTGCGATGGAACCTTCGTAAAGCCAGAAAGCACAGACCAGAACTACGATCAACAATTACGAAAGTGGACAAAGGCAGATCGGTTAGCGAGGAAAACCATTGTGACCACTGTGGAGGCGAAACCATTGCAGTTATTGATGAATTGTGAAGGTGCCAGGGAAATGTGGGTCAAGTTACACAGCGTGTATGACTTGAAATCGGACGAAAGTTTGGGATTAATTCAAAAGCAATTTTTTGAATTAAAATGGGACTCGTCACTAAACATTGCAGGGCATATTTCAAAATTGGAACAAATGGCAAGCAAAATGAAAAAACTCAACAGTCCAATACCAGATTCAATGTTGATGGCAAGAATTTTATCAATTTTGCCAGTCAAATTTAATCATTTCCATAGTGCTTGGGAATCCATGGACTCGTCAAAGCGTAACATTGAAACACTTACAACTCGTCTTATGACTGAAGAGTTACGTCTTCAAAAGAGTGAATCAGAAATTAACGAATTGACAACCGCGTTAGTGACAAAAACTCAATTTCATCCTAAGAACAAGAAGGCGCAGGTGGTTAAAAAGGGAAAGTGTTTTACATGTGGAAAAGCGGGACATTTTCGGCGAGACTGTCCGGGTTGCGTTAAGTGCGGGTCAAAAAGGCATTTGGAAAAGGATTGTTTATCAAATGCCAGTGCACAAATGCAAACAGACGATTCCGGGGAAAGACAAGCGTTTGTAGGAATTAATAATGTGCAAAACGGCTCTGACATTTGGTTGATTGACTCTGGTGCGACGAATCACATTACGAATCGTAGGGACTGGTTTGTGGAATTTAAAGTTTTTTCAGAGCCTCATATGATACGAGTCGGAAACGGGGAGAGTATCGCCGCGTACGGGAGTGGACAAATAAATGTCGAAACGTACGTTGATGGAACTTGGAAACCGGGAGCTCTCTATGACGTGTTATATGTGCCAAAAATCGCGCGAAACCTTTTTTCGGTAAAATGTGCGGCAAAAAAGGGCGTCGATTTTGTGATAAACAATAACGGTAAAAACTGCAAGCTGTTGCGCAATAATAAAGTGGTGGCCGTGGGCGAAGAAGCTGAAAATCTTTATCGCATAGTTTTACGTATCGTCACGCCATGCGATAAGAGCGCGGATGTTTTGATTTCGGAAAAAATCAAGAGTGGCGGCGACACTTTGTTACTGTGGCATGAGAGACTTGGGCATCAAAATAATAAACACGTGCAAGAGTTTATGAAACGTTATGGACTTGAACTAAAAAAGGACAGCGATGTTTGTGATGGATGCGCGTACGGGAAAAATTGCCGGCAAGCGTTTCGGGATTGCAAAGAAGAGCGCGCTGGTAAAGTTCGAGAAATGATTCATAGCGATGTTTGCGGCCCGATGGAAGTGGAATCGTTAGGCGGTAATCGATATTATTTACTTTTCAAGGATGATTACAGTAAATATCGAGTGATTTATTTTATTCAAAATAAATCAGAGGTGTACGAAAAATTGGAGCATTTTTTAAATGAAATAAAGACGCAATTTACTGATCATGTAAAAGGGATTCAAAATGACGGTGACAAAGAATATGTAAATAAAAATGTGAAATGTTTGCTTAGCAAAATGGGTATAACACAAACAGTTACAGTACCTCATACTCCGGAACAAAATGGTTTTGTTGAAAGGGAAAATCGAACAATTGTGGAGTCTGCAAGGTCAATGTTATACTCAAAACCATATCTTCCAAAAGAATTGTGGGCTGAAGCCATGAATACGGCTGTGTATATTTTAAATAGAACAGGGCCTACAAGAATTCCTGGAAAAACACCGATAGAAATATGGAGTGGAAAGCAGCCAAAAATTTCGCATTTTAAAATTTTTGGTACCGAGTGTTTTGTACACATTCCAAAAGAAAAAAGGCACAAGCTAGATAAAAAGTCAGTTAAAGGCTATTTTGTGGGATATGCAGAAAATGTGCAAGGCTACCGTGTGTGGATACCTGAGAAAAATGATGTGATAGTAAGTCGTGATGTGATTTTCAAAAATGAAAAAATACTACCAACCAAAGTACCAGTTGACAACGTAATAGAAAAAGAGGAGGAAGTTCAGGAAGAAAAATTTGAAGAAAGCTTACCTGAAAACTTACCTGAGGAAGACCCTGAGGACTTACCTGTGGCAAGAAACTTAAGAGATCGAAAAAAATTGAAACAGCCAGATTTTTATGGAGTACCTGTCGCGCTTCTGGCGGATGAACCAATAAATTTCAACGAGGCAGTGTCATCTGAACAACAAGAAGACTGGATGGATGCCATGAAGGAAGAAATGTCATCTTTGTTGGAAAATAACACGTGGATTATGGTGGAAAAACCAACAAATAAGAAAATATTTGAAAACCGATGGGTATATCGTAAAAAGTATAAGGAAAATGGAATAATAGACCGATATAAAGCGCGTCTGGTTATAAAGGGCTGTTCGCAACAAAAAGGGGTGGACTACAATGAGATATTTAGTCCAGTAGCCAGATCTGAGACAATTCGGGTCTTACTAAGTATAGCAGCAACAGAAAAATTGCACCTTAGGCAATTTGATATAAAAACTGCATTTTTATATGGAAATGTAACGGAGGAAATTTTCATGAAGCAACCAAAGGGGTTTGAAGACGGAACAACCCGTGTGTGCAAACTGACAAAAAGTCTGTATGGTTTAAAACAGGCGCCAAGGTGTTGGAATGAAAAATTTTCAAAGTTTCTTGAAGAATGTGGTTTCAGGGAGAGTGCTTCGGATCCGTGTTTGTTTATAAACAGAAACAACAACGAAAAAAATTTATTGTTGCTATATGTTGATGATGGTTTGGTAGCATCATCAAACGCCGAAGAGCTAGAAAAACTACTTGGGAAAATCGGAAAAACATTCAAGGCCAAGATGACAAGTAATGTAAAGAATTACATTGGAATAGAAATTGAAAAACAGCATGATGGTTCAATTTTTATTCATCAAAAAACTTACATTCAAAAGTTTTTAAAAAAATATGGAATGGAAGATTCTAAAGTGGTTGCCACGCCTATTGATCCAGGATGGCAGACGGATATGTCAATAACGCAGGAAATTGATAATTTTCCGTATCGTGAAATTGTGGGAAGTTTAATGTTTTTGCAAGTTAACACGAGACCAGATATTGGGTATGCACTTAACATTGCGTCAAGAGCATTAGAAAATCCTACTGCAGCACATTGCAAACTTGTAAAAAGAATTCTTCGTTATGTTAAGGGTACAGCAGATTTTGGATTGCTCTATAGTACCAACGAATCATTGGAAGTTTTTTGTGATGCTGATTTTGCTGGGGATGTTGAAAGCAGAAGATCAACAACAGGCGTTATCTGCAAAATAAGTGAAGCAGCAGTATCATGGCAAAGCAGAAAACAACAGTGCGTCGCTTTATCTACGACAGAAGCGGAGTATATGAGTGCAGCAAGTGCGGCGAAAGACCTAGTGTGGCTAGTGCGCATACTTAAAGAAATCGGCGTGAATTCGGAAAAATATAGCCATGTGTCTTTGTGCATTGACAATCAGAGTGCGATTAAACTGATTAAAAACCCAGAAGGACATAAACGCACAAAACACATCGATATCCGATTTCATTATATTCGTGACTTATATAAAAAAGGCGAATTTAATATAGTGTATGTTCCGAGCGAAAATCAAATCGCCGATATAATGACTAAACCACTAGTAAAGCAAATTTATGAATTGTTGCGTTTAAAATTAGGTTTAGTTAGAATTTAAGTATGTATGTACTTGTTAGCATAAAATTAATATTTTAGGGAGAGTGTTAAAATTGTTAATCAATTGCTTTAAAAATATTAATTTCATATGTGTTTGTTTAGACTAAGTTACGGCTGGCGGCACCGGCAAGATATGTGTGAGAGCGCCGAGTCGCCTAAATTGCTATATAAGCGTTTTTGTTAATCTGTGTTTAAACGAAACCAATTTTAATTTAGGCAGTTGTTCAATAGAGTTCTTTCAGAAAGGTTTTTGTTTCATTTATTAACTTTAATTCACAACAAACCACCACCCTTCCAGCAAAATTCTTAACAGTAATTAATGATTTTATTTATTTAAGTTTGATAAGAACATTTAAAAAAAAATTATTATTTTTACTGTTTATGAAGGGCTTTTATTAAGCAATTATAGATCTTGCGATTAGACAGTGTCAAAATGGAATCACTTTCCGACGTTCCACCTTAGATTGCACCAGGCATCTTCAGGGATCTTTACTTCACGAGATCGAAACACTGAATCTCGTCAAGTGAAGGAAGGCAAAGAAAAGTGTACTGTACTATTGTACAACTGTACAACAGCCCATAATGTCATCAGAGCCAAATGATTTGAAAGATTTTTGGAGGTCAGATAACCTATAGTATATTAAATTGTTAGGTATGTAGAAGTTGCCATAAAAACGTCATAAACATTATTTAAAAAAACTGTCTCTTGTCCAGCTCTTGTTTAAGTAAACAACAATAATTAATTACTTTATTATATTATATTATAGTAGTTACACAAACACATCAAATATTGAAATACATTTGAAACATATTTTCATTGGAAAAACTACATAGATGTCGATTTACACTGTTTTAAAATAAATTTTAATTCTACTGTAAAATTTTACTTCTTGGAAGTGAGTTGGTCTTTCCCTATGCCCTTCATTTGTAACCGAGATCGTTTTGTGCTTGCCTACAGGCTTATATGGAATGGTTTTTGTAGGGGAATACTTTTAGGTGACTGGGCAGTTCTTTTATTCTTGATGGCTGAATCATGAATTATATGATAGAACTTATAGAAAATACATAATTACCTATTAAAAATGTAGATAATTCTTATAATTGAAAATTTTTATTAGCCAACCATTATTATATGCTTTTTTGCCTATTTGCGTATATCCGAACCGTTCTGGGATTCCATATATTGCAACCACTAAGCAAGGTAGTCTTAATAATGAATAAAAAAACTGACGTTTTAAAAAATGTGGGTGGCATCAAGTCAACGCTTGTTGATTTGGACCATTCTATATATTTATCTGATTACGATGTAATTATATTTATTGAGACGTGGCTTTCTGATAATTTTAATAATAGTAATTTCATTGTTGGGAGTTTAAAATTTACAGACTCGGTAGAAGTTCAAACACTAGTCCTAAGCAAAAATAAGGATGCAAAAATAAGGATGTGTTTTAATAGGTGTTAAAAAAATTTTAAAATCGCTGTTAATACAAGTAGTCGATGACAGAATAGAACTTCTTTTTCTATTAATTGAAATTTCCAAAAATAAATACATTATTGGTGTCTGTTATATATATTCGAGGCAGAGTATTGGAGTGGCTGGTCGAGCATTATTTCTAGTTCCTTTCCATTTTCGAACTTAAGCCAAATAAATCAGATCCCTAATAATTCCGAGGCTCAAGATATCAAAAAATCCTGCTGGAGATAAACTTTTCGATGATAACTTAAATTATAACTTTTAAGTAACTTACTTGTTAATAACAACCTCTTTGCCTTTCTGCATTGGGATTCTGTTATGGGTGACACAGATGTTGACTTTGCTTGTGAGAGATTATATGCTATGTTTTAGATATGAAGACATTCAGGAATAAAAACTTTTTAAGTTGGTATTCAACGACTAATAACTGAGAAAAAAACAATTCAATCTCAATACAAGCGTACTGGCAGTGTGTATTACTACAATATTTTCTTTGACCACATCAGAACAAGCTCATGATCAGTGTTATGATAATTATATTTATAGGATAGAGAATGGACTTCAAGAACGACCCCAATAGTTTTGGAAGCACCTGAGCAATATCTGTCGAATCACAGAACCCCCATAATTATGGAATTTGGAAAGAATACTCATATGGACAAGAGACAGTTCAATTGTTTGACAAGTTCTTTGTTTATTCCGATTCCACTTATGGTACTCCCACAGATGTCACGGAATCAATTCAGATGAATTTCCTGTGACAATCTCAGACGTCTTCTCTGAACTGACTGATTTGCGCTTCTAAGAATTGTGTCTGGTCCCTCTCATAATCCGTTTTTAAATTATTAAATATGTCTCTAGCTAAGGGTATTCTTCCCAAGTTTTGGAAGTACAGCGATATTTTTCCTATATATATAAGTCGGGTTACAAACCTTCTGGAATACCAGCACTGTCTAACCATATCTCTTGAGAGTGATTTTCAGCCATCATATACACTGATTACTTTAAAACCTTCGATCGTGTAAATCATTCTTTGTTGTTGGCCAAATTGCATTCCATGGGGATCAGTTGTAATGCAATAAAATGGCTGGACAGTATCCTCGTTGGTCGTTACCAATGTGTAAAACTTAATAACGGTATCTCCAATGAGTTTAGAGTGCCTTTGGGGTTTCCCAAGGATCACACTTTAGTCCTCTTCTTTTTAAACCCTTTAAAAACGATGTGGGTGAAAATTTAGAGTCAGGTCATTTATTCTTTGCCGATGATCTAAAGATGTATCCAGTAATAAAGAATAATGAGTTCCAAGTGCTCTGTAATTACCTTCTCAAATGCCATAACTTTGGAGATTTGGCTATAGTCGGATCAAAATCATTAGACAAACATTTATAAAGACAACCTGGATATATATACCCGACTTGTGCTCGCCGAACCGTGACCCTGTGTTAAGATCGGTTTCCACGTGTGATGTAGACCGTAACCCGTATCTCTATTGAAATTTTTTGTATGTTTAAATATTTCAATCGATTCTCTAACTTTTCGTTTATAAAAACCTGGAACCGATGCTAGAACCTTGGTTTCCTTTACATTTATGAAATGGCCAGCGTTATGCTGGTGTTCAGATACAGCAGATTGAACAATTTGTTTCCTTTTTAATACATCGTTTATGGTCCTTAAGTCTAGCTGATATTAAGCGTCCTGTTCTCCCACATACACTTCTCCACAGGAGCAAAGAATTTTATATACTCCTTCTGTTTGGAAAGGTACAAGATCTTTCGGGGATCGAAAGCATTGTCCAATCTTCTTATGTGTATTGAAGATTGTACGTATGTTGGACCGCCGAAGTAATCGTCCTATTTTGTCTGTAGTGCCATGTATGTAGGGAAGAACAACACTTTACCTAATGGTGGCTCTTTATCATTCTCCTTTGGCGGAGTTGGTTTACTATGTCTTTTAATTGATCGCGTAATATCTTCAGTGCAATAGCCATTCCCTCTGAGAGCTTCGGTCAGTTTCGATGTTTCCGATGTTAAAGCATCTTGATCAGAAATCGAAATAGCTCTGAACAGAACTCCAACAGAAGGAGTATATAAAATTCCTTGCTCTTCTAGAAAAGTGTATGTGAGAGAAACAGGACGCTCAATATCAACTAGACTTAAGGAACATGAACGATGTATTAAAAAGAAACAAATTGTTCAATCTGCTGTAACTGAACACCAGCATAACACTGGCCATTTCATAAATGTAAAGGAAACCAAGGTTCTAGCATCGGTTCCAGGTTTTTATAAACGAAAAGTTAGAGAATCGATTGAAATATTTAAACATACAAAAAATTTCAATAGAGATACGGGTTACGGTCTACATCTCACGTGGAAACCGATCTTAACACAAGGTCACGGTCCGGCGAGCACAAGTCGGGTACAAAAGCCCGCCTGAATCTCTTAGAGCTCATTCAGTGTTCAGATCTCGTGGAGTAAAGATCCCTAAAGATGCCTCGTGCAATCGAAGGCGAAACGTCGGATAGTAATTCCAATTTGACACGGTCTAATCCCAAGAACCATGATTTCTTAATTGACCAAAGCCGTGAAAGCTTCCGTTCTATGTTACTATATACTTCTTCGCCCATGTTTGGAGTACTGTATGAGCTTTTCAATGAGCTAATAGATGCTCCAAATTTGCTTGGATTACTGAATTTCAATTCTCCAAACAATGCGCATAGAATGAGAAATCATACTCTTTTCAGATGTTCTTTTTATAATTCGAATTATGGTTTTCATATTTCAATGGCGAGAGTGCAGAGAAGTCATAGATTGGATATCTCTGTTTCGGTAGGACTCTTTAAGCATTTATTAAGAGAATTAAATTGAATATTCCACTCATGTACAAATTTTCCCGTAAGACTGGTCGTGTTTTCGAAAAATTATAGCGGAAATACCACGTCGTCTAAGAAACATGGTGTTTCCATTTACCTGGTTAGGTGTGGTTACGTACCTAACAAAAAAATGAAATCTTGATAATATGAAACCTGCTTTTGAGAGACGCTAGAGTCCCCAGAAACTGATTTTTTTTAAGCACCTTTCAAACATTTTTGAAAAGTTGTTAATATGAATAACCGCTTTGGGCTAGTTCAAGAAGAGAAGAAGAAATTGACTAAAATATAATTGGAAGCGAACCAAGAAACACCGTTAAATCCAAGAAGAGCATCTGGAGACAGTTTATGTCATTCTGCGATGAAAAATATTATACGTTTGACCAAGATACTCCAGTATCCCAACTAGCAATGATTTTAAAAAGCTGGGCCTATAATATGCGAAAAATTAACGGGGAAGAATATAAAGAAGGCACGGTAAAAATTATTTGGAATGTGACGGCGAAATTATTGATGGAAAGGTATGCAATGCAACATGATGCAATGAATACAAAATTAAAATAAATCCCTTCAAGCAGATCGAATTCAAATCGGCCCGAGACGCAAAAATTGCCAAAAGGGGACATTTGCAAGGTACTGAAGGCAAACGCAGAGAATCGGCCGTTTTTTTAACATACAATGAATTAAAAGATCTAATCGAAGCTTGTGATGAATCAACTCCACAGGGTTTACAGGGTTTTTTGTTGTCCTATGAATTAGCCTGGAGAGGAGGAGAAGGTGCAAGAGCCGAAACAACTTTTTTCAAAGAAGAAACTGACAACTTCGGAGGAAAAACAGGTAGAATTCAATACAACCCTGTGTTTTCTAAAACATGTCAAGGTGGTGGCCGAAAACTCGCCGATTCGAAGTGGTTGGTGAGAAACGAGAGAAGTCCCAGCTTCTGCCCAGTAAGAATTTATAAAGAATTACAAAATAAAAGGAAAAGTATTTCCAACACTCGACTTTTTTGACGCCAAACCCCCATTGGAAAATTTCCGGAAAATGGTTCAAAAACTGCCCAGTAGGAGAAAACGAGATTTCAACTTGGACAAAAAAACAAGCACAGAATCCGGCCTCAATACCACAAAAAAATTTGTGAGAGTTCAGAGCTACTGCCGTGTCCAAGCTGGCCAAAAGCGGAGTGTTGAAAACTTGATAAAAATTTCAGGTCATTCGAATGCAAAATCCCTATCAAGTTATTTGCAAATGAATCCAGATCACCACAAAAAAATTATTGAAAAAATGAGGGAACCTGGAAAAGAACGACCTTAACAGCACGTGCATCCAGCCCCTGTAGCAGCATCACCGAGCACAAGTACAAGTAGTAGTCTGACGGCATCTTCTACGTCGTCGCAAAACAACAATGTGGTTAATAATTATCAGAACTGTACCTTTTATTATACAATCAAAAATTAAAATTGAATATTTAGATTTATATTAAGTACTTTTCAATATTTAGACAAATAATTTTATTAGTATATTATTATTCGATTTGTGTTCAATTTGTTACAAAATTCAAATTTCTGAACTTGAAATAGGTATGTATTTAATATTCAGTTAATAAAGCTTAGTTTCCCTTATTTGATTCGTGGAATATTCCTCCTAAATACCATTCGTGCTTAAAAATTAACCAGATAATTTTGCACTCATGCGTGTTTTCTCTACAAATTATAAGAAAACACGCATTCGTGAAAAATTATCGGCAATTTTTAAGCACTCGTGGTACTATCTCCGATAATTTGTGTATGTGATATTTAATGTATTGTACACTTTTAAACTATTGTTATTTAGTATTATTATTGTTTTTATTAATAGTATTTAATTATTTATTGTTAGTTCATCTGCCATCTTACTGAATTATACATTATTTGTTATTGAAATCGAAAAAATGGTGTAACCGTTTATTGTCTAAATAAATAAATATTATATCCACGCCACTGTACCATAGCTACTTATACAGAACAGTTGTTCGTTTATCCGTAAACGTCTGTAGGTAAAGTTATGTGCATGACATTTGTTCATCAATACATGAGGAATTTGTTGATTACCCCGTATCACTGCAAATAAATTACATACGCCACACGTGCGTTATAATTATTATTCAGTTGAGCAGCACAACCGGCAGTATAATCCTCCTGAAACTACGTTAATAAGCAGGCAGTGCGATGTGCAGCGAAGCGGAGTGATTAATGACCGTTTTGCCGTATTAATAGATACCCGATCCAAGAACTCCTGTAAGAGGTTTAATTCGACAAGATCGCAATAAAACATAAATCTTCGGATTGTTGGTGCTTTGTCAAAATATTACACGCCTCGTTAACAAGAGTCGGCACGACTCTTGTTAATAGGCTCAGTTCCTCGGTTCCTGGACCGAAAATTTTTAGAAATTCCTGTTTTTTGACAGTCGGCACGCTCTAGCTCGATGCGGTACCTTTGGGAAGAAATGAGCCCGAAGGTCAAGGCAGAGGTTAAATGAACCCGTGCGTCGTTTGGTAAAAATGAAACATCGGTGGAGTCTAAAATATCTTAGCAGTGGCGTCCGATAGGGGTTTATATCCTGATGATTAAAAATGCAGGTCGCTATAGTTAATTTTTCGAGGTGGGAAATCTCAGACAAGTTCGCTAATGGGCGACATAGGAGCGTGGGATGTCGCTTTAAAAAAATAAAAATGGGGTAAAAACTAGGATAACTTTGGAGTCATTTTGCGGAACTGAAACCCGACGACATTTACCAAGCTGAGACGGCGCGCGGCGCGGCGGTTCGATGGACATTATAAAGAAGTTTCAAAATCGACATAGCATGCCTATACCTCAAATGCGGGGAAAGTGGCCGAAATTCAATTGCAGATATTACTATTTTTTTGCGAAAAGAGTAATGAGAAGCCCTGTATCATATGAACGGTTAAAATTGCAATGTTGTTTTATATATTTCCCCATGGTAATCCTAGGCGAATCAAGTGACACGAGCAAAGAAACGTCTATGTTTCCTCTAGAGGCTAACATAAAATTCAGTCCGATCTGAGTTAGGATGAATTTGGAGACATTTTTGAAATGTAGTGTGCACGACTTTTGTTTGTCCGGCTTTAAGTCTTCGTAACAACGTATTGGTTCCTCCTTGTATTGTTTTAATTTTCTCGGCTTTCTCGATCTATCCACATGGCAGTGGCGGCTACTGCACACGGTCACGCACCCTCCCGAATTCAATAATGAAATAAAAATATTAAAATCATTAAATATAAAAATATCCTGTTTAAACTTCCCTCGTAACGCAAATAATCAATCAATGCAGCAATTTTGCTCCACGTCACCGAGTATGCAGCGAGCTCCTTTTTGAGTATCTAGACGAATGTTCAAATTAAGACTGTTATTATAGCCGCACAGCTAATGTTTTAAATGTTTACTTCCACACGGTCTCCAGCCCAGATGATGATACGACGGGATACTCTGCGACCAATCAGAATAACGAAGCATCTGCCGTTGCTATGACAATTGTTTCAAAATGTTTGGAGACCTCCCGCTTTCCGCATGCTTTTTAACGCATTGTTGCCTGTTGTTACGCTAGCGCAGAGTGAACTATCTGTTTGTAACAAAATAGAGTTTGTTTAATTTTTTGGTGTCGCCATTCCGATTGGGCTTTTTAAAAGTAAAAATGAACTCTATTAAATATAATTTAGAAATAAGGCCATTCTTCTTTGAAGAGAAGGTTGAAATTAAAAAGTTAGGTCCACCTACGCCCAATTTGGACATAAAATCAGCGGTAGTAGGGAAGTTTAACCGATATTTTAGACGGGAAACAAGTTATTATATATTTTTATGGATGTGCGGTTCCAGAAAATCAGAAATTTGATTTATTATTTGAACAAGCAAATACTGATAATAACGAAGAACTTAATAAAAGACAATGTGTTGACTTACATGAATTTAATAGGGTAATTCTAAAAGAATATTGCGACATTCTTATTTTACAAATAAAAGATAGGTACCGGTTTACAGGACACTAGCAGCAGCCTCACTTTTTTTCCCAGATAAGTTTCAGAGTTACAAACATACTTTCCCTCAAGATATTTTTGACGAGACAATTAATGCCTATGCATTAATTGACAGTATTAAATTAAAATCCGCACTTAGGGGTAATATATAATAGGAATGATAGGTGCGGCAATAGAGACAGCAATGGCGTTCTTCCTTTTTTGTTTTTTCTGATAAAAAATAATTTAAAAAAATATTTTCTGAAATTTACCAAACTTTAGAAATGATTTGTATTACTCAATGTCTCAGGATAGACTCAAATGCGCTTACAATGCTTTCAAGAGAAAAAAAACTAGTTCAGGGCATTGCGGATTTTGATAATAAAATTATTGAAGTGTTTGCTCACACAAAAACTCAAAAAATCGAGGAATGGATTTTAAATATGAATAAAAATTCGTATATCCGTAGTTTTTGTCTTTTTATTTTTTTGATAAGTTTTAAAAAAACTCCACTTGGTATCACCCCATCTTTACACCCCCCATATTCAAAACCCACGAGCCGGCACTGCCACATGGTCTTTGTTTTTTGTTTTAGCCTAAAGAAACTCGTTACTAATGTTGTCATTTTTGGTTGAACAGTAAAATATATCTATTAGTCTTATTTTTGTATTAGATCTAAACACTTATCTTGCTTTTCACAGTTGGTGTAGTTTGTTGAACTTACGGGTGTCAGTTTTTGCACCTTCTCTATCATTTTTTCTAATGTATTTACTTATTATTGGTTAAGAGGCCCTTTAACCAAGGTTGCCAAGTCAGTCTTTAATTACTTATCTTTGAACAGTGTCTTTCTCTCCCTCTGATGTCACACCGGGGTTGGTTTTCCAGGCACTTCTAATGCGTATTTCTAAACGGTTTTTGATATGAGAATTGCATTGATTTATATTTAGTATTAAATATTCTCAATTTATTTTATTCACTCTTTTAATTTTACGGTAATGATAACAACAAAGCATAATTCGAATTTGAAAAATTTGCAGCAACGCTGTTACTAGAAACATATAGAGGAAACAAAAACACTTACCACTGTGATGGGATACATC
Organism: Kuschelorhynchus macadamiae; assembly: GCA_030620095.1. Taxonomy (NCBI): domain Eukaryota; kingdom Metazoa; phylum Arthropoda; class Insecta; order Coleoptera; family Curculionidae; genus Kuschelorhynchus; species Kuschelorhynchus macadamiae. The sequence goes on along the minus strand of JAUTXW010002144.1, from coordinate 170,531 downwards.
GGGTTGATAATTGTAAAAAGCAAGATGTGATTTGGTTTGGAATCATCCGGCCTCTTTCTACGAGGTTCATCTGTGTTAGCGTTGAAACCCTGAAAAAAAATATACTGTCAAAATATTGTAAAACACATTTAATTCTGAGTCCGAGCTGCCTCAGATAGATAAAAACATTAGTTTACCAAACATATGTATATAAAAAATTTGACCTATTTCTCCTCTGTACAGGTTGTAAACATTTCGGAGGTTACGTCCCGTTACTTTGTAATACCCTATAGCGTGGTTGTCAAAAAATCACACAAGGGCGTTTGATGTAAAGAAGTCTATAAATATATATTGTATAAGTACTAAAAAACGTTCTACAAAAAAGGGAAAGTTTGGTATAAATATAACTTGTTGACCCTCCATTTCTTACATGAAAAGGTAACTTTTAGTAACAAAACATTTTAAATATTTTTGGCATTTTGATATTGACACAGATTAACGCCTATTAATTTCGACTCTTTTTGATTCTGCGCTCGGCATCTGTTTTTATCATTTTAATGGGAGGCGACCGCCTTACATTCAAACTCAAACTAAGCTTTATTGGGTAAAGAATACAAAACTTTCATTCATAGAGCAGTATATAACAATACCAATTATTTAACTAGAAGAAAATAATTATTACTCGATCGTAATGATCAGGCTTTCTATAAAATAGTTTAATTAATACGCACTTTTATTATTTATTTATTTTTAAATTTGCAATGAAAAGTCAGTATGGAATTAAGCTACAATTAGCGTGTCACTTTAAACAGAAATAATAAAATAATAAATATAACATGAAAAATAAAGCAAAAAAAGCAAATGACAACTAACAAACAAAAAGCAAAAATATCATACACTGGAAAAAAGTTATACAAAAAGTCAACCAAAATAAGAACTTTTAAAGTTTCACAAAAACAACAATTTCAATTAAGTCATAACATAAAAGTCTATAAATAAAAAAATGATAAAATATTCGCAACAACAGATAAAACGATAGCGGTTTCAACTAAAAATACTAATTATTACGATCATCAAAATATTCCTGAGTAGTGTAATAGGCTTTCGCAAGCAGGATTTGTCTTATGTAAACTGGCAGATGATTAGACAGCTTTTTACCATCATAAAATATAGTGATGAGTGTTTTTTCATTTTATAAAAACTTGAAATAATTATAAATGACATTTAAATATTTTCACCAGAGAGCTAAAGTTTTAATTTTCATGACAAGTCCTTTACTGTAGCTATTGCTGCAATCTAAAAGCATACAAACTTTTAAACATCTTTTTGTCAGCCAATAGTTTGAAGTAGACAGTCACAACGAGCATAACTAGGTGGCGTTCAACGGTATGCAAATTTGCAACTAAATAACCCTCGAATCTATATGCCCGCTGGTATGATGAGCTGCATATGCGAGACAACAGATAAAGGTTACTTAACTTAACAAAATTTTAATATGTTGGACTCCACCATGCTAAGAATACAAATTAAAGAGCTTAAAACGGAGCATGAAACCTTAAATTGATAAAAGGGCCCCAGCAAGCAGTAATCAACACTGAAATGAGGCATATTTTTAGAATAAAATATTGGAATTTATAGTAAAATTTACTTACACAGATTTTTTTTATATATTTATACTAGAGCCGAGCTAGCTCTTACCAATGAGGGTCTACTTCGGGCCGCAAGAGACACAATAATTGCCTATCTCAGATTTCATAAAATTCTCACGAGTACAATTACCAGCAACAAAATCGAAAAACGTAATTATTTTTATGTTATTGTTTTTTTTTCTGTTTTCTTAAACGATACGGCCTTGTTTATCAAATACAATATATAAATTTAATTTCAGTCTTAACAGCCATTAAACCAACGGGTCACCACAAAAACAAGGTAAAGGTGACTGATCTTGAATAAAAAAAAAATAACCGGACAAGCATTAATGCAGCATGAAGCAAATGAAAACGCCTTTAGTTAGAGTTATACAAGAAATAGTCAGAGAGCCAGTGAACATTTTGCTTACGTCAGTATTAAATGCTAGTAGTAACGAAAACTGTGAACCCTGAGTACGATGAAAACCATCGCCGTCTGGCAGCTGGGCGGTAGAACAACGATGCGGGGAGCTTGTTAAAAATGCAAAAAACAACGATGAAATTCCGTAATTTTTAAATTACATGATTGGTAACTCAACTAGGAATTAAAATGTCTAAACACACAAAAACAGAGATTATTAATAAAAAACACAATTGCACGCAGTTACAATTATGCAAGGATCCGCAACTGACAATGCTTTTTGACCGAAAATTTGACCGTGGTCAAATTGATCGGTCAATTGGCCATATATATATATATATATATATATATATATATATATATATATATATATATATATATATATATATATATATATATATATATATATATTAACGAATTAAGATAAAAGTTTGCAATTTTGGAGTTATACTAAGGATAATACGAGAAATAAATCACGCTTAAAAAAAACATATCGTTTGATTTGAAAAAAAAGTTTGGTTAGTTTGCCGAAAAACTGAAAATCTGACAACATTGCGGTATGCACCAAAGGGTCGTGGGAATTCGGTAATGCCTAGTCACCACATATGGTTCAGATCGGTTGAGTGGTTTTTGAGATATTTGACCGTTTCCAGACATCTGACTAACCCTGTATATAAACATCCCGCTCCTTTTGGGCAGGATGGAAACAATAACCGCTGGAGTCTAAGTTAAAAACTTGACTTGAAACTAAAGTTTCAGAATTCAGATTTTGCAGTTTGACAGCTGTCAGTTCTAAATGTAAAAAGTATATGTCAAAAATACTATGTACGCAAAAACGCTAATCTAGTAATAAAAATCCAAATCGATATGCAAAAAAATATCTGTATTTTATTGTGTCTTAAAATGTTATTAGTTTCTGAAACCTCCTAGTATAAATAAAATTCATATTAATTGGTAACTGATGATGATAATTGTACCTTATATAAAACAATGTTGGGTCTGACACCCTTTTTATTTTTTTCCCAGAAAGTACCCATGATATTATATTTCAAAAATAAAAATTGCGGGATATACCGACACTAGTTGGTAACGAAAAATTTAGATGTTGCCAGATTTTAGATTTAGCAGTTTGTTATGATAATTGAAAATTATTTGGACAACAGAATTGTAATTATTTATTGTTATTATTATAGTTTTAGTAGAAGCATAACAAACGACAATAATTTCAGATTAATATAGACTCGGAATTCGGTTGGCGCGCTACCGCGCGCTTTCTTTACAGGAAACCTAACTAATCCTAAACTAACCTAATCCGCATTTTTATTAATTATAAGTTTTGTTATAAAAAAAAATAGTTTTACGTGTATCATAACTTCTAGGTATTTCTTTAATTATGAATATGGCAACGTCGCACATCAAATTAAAAACAAACATGGCGATAGGAACAGTCGGAAAGATGTTTGAAATCAAAATTACCTTTGATTTGTATAATAATTACGTCTTAAAGTAAATTTTGAGTGCTGATGAGAGTTTTCCACACATTTTCTCAATTTGGACTGCTAGAATGGTAGATAAAAACAAAAAGAAACAAAAATAAACGAGATTTAAGAGTGTCAACATAGTTTACCGAAACCCTTAAGGTTAAAAAAAGTTAATCATCTGATTACCGGAATAAATCTATTTACTTTACAACCCCGTATATAAATATATAACACGAAATCAAACATACTAAACTCAGCAACACTTTAAATACCTCATATAAAGCAAAAATAAGCATAAAATGACTTCTGAGGCATACCTTTAACTATCTTCATTTCGTATAAAAAATTAGGCATTATGTACTTGCTATTTTTCTACTTTTCGGTACGTATATCAATTCTCACTAACCCTCAAAGAGATATTTAAACATTTCTGAAGGTATTTCGAGTTAAAAACATCGCATCCCTGTCAAACTGTTTATTCTGACATAGTCGTCAAAAGTTCAGCTGGCAAAGCCAGGTTACTGACAGTGCCAGGTTACCTTGAAAAATGTCTCAGTTTTCTATCAAATGAGAGTTATGTGCATTTTAGTAGGAAATTCAATTTTACACAATTTTTCGACGAATAAAAAAATGTAAATCTATTTCTTGCAGAACAAAGATAGAACTGTTGATATGTTTAATCGTTTTTAACCCAAGTAAGACTTTACGAAGGGCCAAGGAATGGAAACTAGAATTCGTGCAAGCTACAATTCAAACATTTCTCAAAATGCCCCATTAACACTGATCGGATTGATTTTTACACCAATCTCTAGAGAAAATATAGACATTTATTTGTGTATTTACTTAATTTACCTAGGATCATGTGCTACAAGGTCAAACGTAAAACCATAAAGAAATATATAGATATATATATACAAAGTATTCAGGGTTTCGACTCCGTAAAATGCCTTCAAAGTTGCCCCATTTTATTTTTCTTAAGCGACATCGCGTATTCCGATATTGCCAGTTAACGAACTTTTGGACGGATTTTTGATTTTTGGACGAGAAATTCGAAAAAAAAATGTCTCAACTTTGTTGAATGTTCAGTATGGGCTTCCCGGCTCGGTGGTAGGATACTCGGCTTAGAATGCGGGGTATATGTGCGGATAACTTTTTTTAAGTTCTTTTTTTTAGCAAACTTTATAACTAACAATAAATTTTTAATGCTTTACATGTTCACGCTTTAAACCTAGGTTGCCCGACAATGGCCTACGGCTTTTGTTGGTATTTTCTTGCGGCTCGTCTTAAGTATTAATTTTTAAGTTTCCCACATACAGTCCATATATTAGATTATTAATGTACTATATTGGCTTCATAAGCTAAAAATTTCAATCGCAAGAATTTTTAAAAAATATAAATCGGGTTTTTTTGACGTTTTAAAGTCCCTTTATAGGGTGTAATAAATGATTTCATATGGAATATTTTTGGCCAGATATGTTATCAGACAACGCCAAAGCCTTATAGATCGCAAGTTATCATTTTTAAACTTCTAAAGAAAGTTTTAAATTTTACAATTATCTTGTTTTTTTGGTATAGTAATTTAATAGAACATAGAAAAGAGTATGCAATGCTGAGGTTTTTTAAACGTATTTGATTGATACTGACACCATCCATTTATTTTTAGACGCTAGAGAAAGTATCGTTACTTTATTTGGTGTTACTTTTTAGATCTAGTATTGTATTGCACCTCTCCGCCTGAAATGAAACACATAATCACCCCAACGAGTAGGAGGAACGATGATGCCGGCTCAATTTTTGTGCTTGAATTTGCATTCGCTTCATCGGGATTCTTGTCAATGCTATGATCTTAAGACAGAATTTATGTCGATTTTCTCGGTTGTTTTTAAAGATAAAGGTTTCAAACCTGATATATTTAAAATCGACGGGACGAGGCCCATTTAATGAAGCTTTAGTATACAGGATGTTTCATTTAAAATAACAAAGTCAATGCTCTTTTTTTTTTACTTTCCAATTATCAACTGAATATATTTTTTAGCAAATCCTGAGCTCATATTAAATCAAGTATAAAACCTTAAAACTGTAAGTATTTAACATTTGTTTCTAAGTATTAAAATAAAGCTTGTAGACACCCCTTTGATCTAACAAGAATTGACATTATTTTGACATTACTTATTGAGATGTTACCAATCACCCCTCAAAAAATAATCAGGTACCCATTTGCCAATTTCACCCATTTGAAAATGACGTAAGTAAAATGTTCACTGGCTCTTAGACTATTAATTAGAGCCGTACAAGAAATGGCTGTTTTGTCCGACGATTGTTCCATTTTTCAAGGTAATTCGATCGCCCGCGTACTTTCTCAAGTTACACTGCGGGCAAAATATCACCCGAGCCGGTTTTCAGCATTACTCTATAGGCATACACTGGCTGCTGCTGCTTTCGATTCAATTACCTGTTCCGCAGTATTACGGTAATACCTTTAAGTCCTATTTTAGATATTGTTAACGTAACATCCTTTTTCGTAATCACTACCGGTCCTTACGGCTTTACATTTCATTTTGTTTTCTATTACTTACTTCAAAGATTATTGTATTACTTAAACTAGGGCATAAAAGGCTTGGGATAAAAATGTATAGGCTTATTGTGCAGGAAGTTACATAAAACAGAGCAAAATTTAAAAATATTAAACCTGACCATGAGTGCCCATAGGCAAATTTACAGGCAGGGGCAAAGTTTTAGCCTAACTGACAATCTTCAAAGGGGGAGTGTACCTGCATTTACCCTTAGACGAAATTTGTTTTGCTTAACAGCTAAAATAAATTGAGAATTTACTTGTACAAATTTTGTTAGGAAGTTCTAAATCATATCACGCCATGCAGTAACAAACATGATGACTTATTGAATTATGGTAATTGTGATCTAAAAGTGGACCAATTATTAACATTTCAAGAGTATTTGAACACCCCTCGTTTTAAATGTCTAGATGTAGTAAAATAGAACTTTTACGTGATAGCTACCTTGGTACTCTAGCAAGATCAATTTTAAGTCTTTTTTGTTTGTAACATTAATATTGCATGTTGATTGGACCAAAAAAGCCACCAAAAGCTGCTGTTTCTTTTGCTTTTGAGCTCGACCTGCACGACTGTAACTAGAAAGTGTATTAAACAAAAACTTTCACGATGCTTTTTGTAAATATACTCTTTATATTAATAACAGTTATGGGAAATTTGTTCAATTATGCAAACAAAACCAGATTCAAAAATTGATTGTTAATAAGAAATGCCATAAAAGACGTGTAACAAATTTCACACAGTTATTTATCTATAATAACCTCAGAATTAGGATTTAAAAAAATGTTTTTTTAAAACCCTGTATCTCCAAAGTTAAGACTTTTAGGTTTATATTAAACTTTTTTCTTAAAAAGGTCCAAGAATCACCCCCCTTTAACATTAGCACGCAATTAGGAAGCGCCCTGTATAGTACTTCAAAATGACGCCCCCTGTACAAAGTAATATGACAGACGGAGACAAACGGTCATTTTTGGCACACCCGAATAGCCCAAAGTCGAACTGCATAAGTTAAAATTAAAAATCTTTGTTTACTGGAATCAGTGCTGGCTCCCCTACTATAACTACATTGATGTGTTAATTTTGGAAAAATATGAGTTCTGTAGTTTTTCAAATATTAATTGCAATATTAGATATTTAATTATTTTGAAGTAGTTTATTGACAGCTACTTTATGAACAATTTTACAAAATATATGAAAAAAAAATAAGGCATTTTTGAGGTTGACGGATGTGATTCTAATGGTTCGATTCCTTCTAAATCGTTGTCTTCCTCTGAAAATGATGAGGTTTCGTCGTCACTACTTGAAGATCCCAGTGTGATAACTAAATTATCAATAACCGTTTCAATTTTGCCATCTACTTCCCAGTATTTATCTTCAACAGAACGAACATGTTTAACGCTTCTAATGTTATTTTATTTAAATCTTTAATTGAAAGTTCACCGGTGTTGCGCTCTCGAATATATTTTTTTACTCCTGCCCATGCAAGTTCAATAGGGTTGATGTGGTCTATGTATGGAGACAGCCGAGGATACGTAAAAGATCGTCAATTTTATACTGTTTTTCTCTAGGCCTGTTGGCTGATATTACTTCATATAATTGATGTTTTCCATGTTGGATCACATACAAGATTGTTCGATTTAAGCCACGATATCATATGAGCTTTTGTAGAGTATTTAATTGTTGGCACTTTATCTTCTACGTGAGAATGATAAGACGCATTATCCATTACCACGACTGATCTGATGATAGTCACTTTGCTAGCATTTGTTCACTGTCATATCATTATCTACCCAGGTTTCGTCTAGATACACAATATTGCGTCCTTCTTGCCTGTATTGCCTTATAGTTGATAGATATTTCAGCCGCCAGTGAAAAATATTTGGTCTCTCAATGAGCAATTTTCGTTTATTTTGGCACTTGCGCCAAATGACATCGACACTACTGACAATTAAAGTTTACAAATTCAGCACTACTCCTATAGTTGGATATTTTAGCAACATTTTGTATTAGTACTGAGCAATATTATATGTGTTAGTGTCATGAAAAGAGATGAACACTATATAGGTAAAAAAATTTTAATATCAGAAACATCTAATTCAGCTAAAACAAGGATTTTTTTCATAGTTTTCAATATTTAAATACAGAAAATGTGGAAATTTTTAAAATATAATAATCATATTAATCTGTAATAAGCAAAAATGTTATCCCACGCTACATGCACTGCATTAAATTAAATTTACGTTTAAAAATAAAAAAACTAGCACTTCCAATGTGATTAAAAATAATCTTCCTATAATTTAAACTAAGTAACCTTATTCACTATTGGCCTACTTAAAAAAATTAAATAAACTTTATTAAGTCCTTTCAATCCAGCGGTGATAAATACAGAGCTATAAATTTAAAAGACATCGTTATCGTTACTTTGCTCGTAGAAATAATAATTTATATATTAGTTCTCAAAACTGCAATTTGAAATTGAATTTTTAATCTAAAAACCATTTACAATTTGAAAAAAAATTAAATCAAAACTCAAAAAATAGGTTTTGATTAAAAAATATTAAAATCACATTTCATACGAAACGTTTAAAAATGGAATTCTGAAAATTAATAAATGATACAATACTTGCTAAAGCCAGAATGCCCCCTTACCTTTGAGCGCCCATGCCTGTATTGGCTGCAATACAGGATTGGTAAAAAACACAATTTAAAATGTTGAAATTGGGCATTACATGGACCTGAGCCAGCAGCAAGCCTATAACCATAAAAGTGGCACATGTTATTATGTTGATCTGTAGAACATCATATAAAAAAATTAAGAAATCCGTCGATGTGTAGAAGAATCCCATATGTAGTGTGTAGTAGTCCTAATAATACTAATAATTCATTTGTTTATAAAAATAGCTTTTTTGATTACTCTGTATTTTATATGTAAGATTTCAGAAAAACTTTTACGCGCGATCTCTTCTGCATGTCTGTATAACTAATACATCAATTTAGGCATATGCCATTTGCCATCCAAGATGGTGGAAAATTTTCCCTCTGCTTCGACTTGAAAATAATGCCCAATTTTAGTTGTCTGCGTGGAAGGGTTTTGTAATGGAACAATATGGTAATTGTTCTGTCGGACTCACCAACTGTAGCGGAACTACTATTAAAAAACGATTATATTTTATAATTAATATTATTTCTAATGACATATCACTGATTGACTAACTTGACTCAACTAGTTTTTGGATATATAATTAAAAGGTAAAATTATATGTATATACTATATACAGGATCAATATAATATTAATTTTTTTATCGATAGGTGTGGCAAATCTATAAAAAAAATTGTCAATATCTCTTTAAAAATTAGTTTACAAAGCATAGCAAAGCAAAGCAACGAAGTTATTTTTTCTGCCTATTACTTAACAAACTTTTTATTTCCTATTACTGCTAAAAATCCCTCATTTCTAAAATATTATTTTTTGTCGTTTACGAAGTGTAGCAATGTAGCAAAGACTTTTTATTCACGACTCTTTAATAGTATTGTAACAATATTTATATCAAACCATTTGAAATATTTAATTCTTACGCAATTTCTTTATATTTTGTTGGATTTTGCAAGGCAATACAACTACAAACCTAATAAAACGAACGACTAAACTTCGCAGGCTTCAAAATAAATAACTAGTAAATATTAACGATATCTCAATAATTAGTGGCATTAAAATAAATATTTTCAAGAAGTTTTTCATAAAAATTGTTCCACCATATTAAATTCGTATCAATCAATACCAGTTTATCCCTATATCACATCTAATTTTGGTGCAAAATTTAAAGTCTATTGAATAAGAAGTGTTTTTTTACTTTAATTTTGTTTGGCCGTGATTTTGTGCTTGTACCAATATTTTACCGGTTCATTCCTATGCCACACTTGATTTTTGTGCAAAATTTGAGGTAAATAATTTAAGTAGTTTTTTAGTTGTACCTATTTTAGCGTTTCACTAAGCCGTCATTTTTTTCGTCATATTGGATTTTTAGCAAAATGTTATCATGCCGTGTCCATATGACCTTTAATTTTTACCAATATTTAAAATCAACAGTAAGCAGTATTTAGCTGTGTCACGAACAAAACGACAGACAGACAGGAACCCTAAAACACGAAGACCTGCAAAACCCCGGGAAGGCGATTTTTTCACTAATACAGTACTTCCGTCTTACCAGCAAAAAAGATTTATCATTAATAAATCATTGCTGCGCTTAGTAAAGTAGTAAAATCAAAATGTAAGAAACGACTCTTAGTAGTAATAGGAAACAAAAGTTTGATAAATAATAGGCACAAATAATAATTGTGCTTTCAGAAACTTACTTCCAGAATGATACTGACAAAATTTTTCGACAGCAGGTAATTATTTAAAAAAATAAAATTCTTACTTTTTTTAAATAATTTCTCGAAAATTTGCAAAAACAAACGATAAATCGATTTTAAACTTCTCCCTATAAAATTTTCCAAAATCTCGTTACTGTTAGCAAATTCAAAATTTGTTTTTAATATATTCCGCCCTTGAACGGACACTTTCCGGGTTGTAAGAAATCGTGGTTTTTGGGATTAGACCGTGAAAGAAGTGGAAATGGAATTACTTTCCGACTTCTCTAGTTCAATTACACGAGTCATTCACTTGCCGCTAGAAGGTTCTAGCTATTTCCAGTGGCGCATATACATTTCGAGCATTTGTTTTCATTTCTATATAAATGCGTTGCGTTGAATTTGAATTATTATTTCGAAGTAACGATTGCGAGCCAAAGAGGAAAAACAATTCGAAGCAATGCACGTGAAGTTATTGCGAGCGTTATAGAGGTCTGTACTAGAGAAGCTGAAAATAATAGTTTGACTATTCCAATTCAAAATCGAACAGAACGCGCTGAATTTTACACTGGTGTTTCGGAAAGTAGTGTAAGAAAAATTCAAAGAGAACATAATGATCGCTCATGTTCTACTTCAACTTTAAAATCTCCTGGTAAAAAACGACCCCAATTATCATACAAAGATAAAATTTACGATAGTGATTTTCAAGTAATTCGACGAACATTAGAGGATTTTTATATAAACTTGAAGAAGGTTCCGACCTGCAAACCTCTACTTCGTGATGTAAAGAACAAAACAGATTTTCCGTACGGGTAGAAAACCTTAAATCGGCTTTTATGATCAAATGGTTTTGTTTGGCGCAAGTGCCAAAATAAACGAAAATTGCTCATTGAGAGACCAAATATTTTTTACTGGCGGGTGAAATATCTATCAACTATAAGGCAATATAGGCAAGAACGACGCAATATTGTGTATCTGGACGAAACCTGGGTAGATAATGATATGAGAGTGAACAAATGCTGGCAAAGTGAAAGTGTTACAGGTGTTGTTCAGGGAATCCGCTCTAGTAGTCGCTTTATTATAGTTCATGCTGGTTCAGAAGCCGGATTTGCTCCAGGTGCTGCTTTAGTTTTTCGCTCGGGACTAACAACTGGAGACTATCATGGACAGATTAATAGAGATAATTTTGAAAACTGGTTGCTCGAGAAGCTTCTACCTAACATTCCTCCCAAATCAGTCGTGGTAATGGATAATGTGTCTTATCATTCTCATGTAGAAGATAAAGTTCCAACTAAATACTCTACAAAATCAGCCAACAAGCCTAAAGAAAAAAAGTATAAAACTGACGGTCTTTTACGTAACCTCGGTCATACACCTTTAAGGTTGCCTCCATACATGTGCGACTTCAACCCGATTGAACTTGCATGGGCAGGAGTAAAAAAATATATTCGAGAGTGCAACACCGGTGAACTTTCAATTAAAGATTTAAATAAAATAACCTTAGAATCGATTGACTCAATATTGGCTCAAAATTGGAAATCGTATGTTAAACATGTTCGTGCCATTGAAGATAAATACTGGGAAGTAGATGGCAAAATTGAGACGGTTATTGATGATTTAGTTATTACACTGGGATCTTCAAGTAGTGACGACGAAACCTCATCATTTTCAGGAAGACAACGATTTAGAAGGAATAGAACCATCAGAATCACAACTGTCAACCACAAAAATGGCTTAGTTTTTTTTCATATATTTTGTAAAATTGTTCATAAAGTAGCTGTCAATAAACTGCTTCAAAATAATTAATTTTCTATTCAATACTGGGTGTCAAAAAATATCTAATATTGCAATTAATATTTGAAAAACTACAGAACTCATATTTTTCCAAAATTAACACATCAATGTAGTTATAGTAGGGGAGCCAGCACTGATTCCAATGAACAAGATTTATCAAAATTTTAACTTATGCAGTTCGACTTTGGGCTATTTGGGTATGCCAAAAGTGACCGTTTGTCTCCGTCTGTCATATTACTTTGTACATTGGGCGTCATTGTAAGGTACTATACAGGGCGTTTCCTAATTGCGTGCTAATGTTAAAGGGGGGGTGATTCTTGGACCTTTTTAAGAAAAAAGTTTAATATGAACCAAAAAGTCTTAACTTTGGAGATACAGGGTTTTAAAAAAACATTTTTTTAAATCCTAATTCTGATGCTATTATAGATAAATAACTGTGTGAGATTTGATACACGTCTTTTATGCTTAAAAGAGCATTTTTTATTAACAATTAATTTTTGAAATTTCTACCAGTGGGGTGCATATGTAAACCTGGGTAAATTCGTATGCTCCTTAATGCATAGAAGACGTGTACCATTTTTCATGCAGTTATCTATAATAGTATCAGAATTGGGATGAAAAAAAATGTTGTCTTTTTAAACTTTACTATCCTGTATCTCAAAAGTTAAGACTTTTAGGACATAAAAACACGCCCTTTAACATCAGCACGCAATTAGGAAACGCCCTGTATTGTACTTCACAATGACGTCCCCGTATAAAGTAATATGACAAACGGAGACAGACGGCCACTTTTGGCATACCCGAGTAGCCCAAAGTCGAACTGCATAAATTAAAATTTTGATAAATCTCGTTCACTGGATCTGATGCTGGCTGCCCTTGTAAAATCTGGACTTGTAACTCGTGTATCACTATACTGGGTGGTCCAATAATATTAGAAGTAGGCAGTAGCCCGGGAACCGTTAATGACAGAACTCAAGAAAAAATATATTTATAGGTAAATCGATAAACAAAAATCAAAATTAAATCGTTTTAAAATTCGAAAGTTCGCCGTTTTTGCAACACAAAAGAGATATAGAAGTGCGGTACACGAAAGAAAACAGACAAATATAGATAAAGATTCATTAAGCATAGTTACATTTTTTAATTATCTGAAGTGCGTATAGTCAAAAAGGAGTGCCATATTATTTAAAGAACGACGGGACACCACTGGTTTAAAGAGATTTCTTGGCCGACCTTCCTAAACCGATTGACTCCTCCCGGTTTTCTTTCGTGTCCCGCACTTTACATCGAACCGTGACCCGGTTGAACGATCTGTTTCCACGTATAATGTAGACTGTAACCCGATTCTGTATTAAAATTATTAGGATGGTTACAAAGTTCAATAGATTTTCTAATTTTGCCTTTATAAAATTCGAGACCGACGCAAGAACTTTGGCTTCTTTACATGATATGTCCAGTGGAATGTTGGTTATCAGATATAGGAGATTGTTCAACTTACTTCTACCTAATACATCGTTCATGTTTTCTAAGCCTAGTGAATATAGATCGTTTAAGTTCCACAATATAGACATCACAACAGGAACGCTTCTTATTAGTTTCCTATTAGTGGAGTAGAATTATTATATTTTCTAAATGATCGTCTAATATCCAGTCCCTCTTAAAGCTTGAGTCAATTTCTCTGTTTCCGATTGTATAATATTTTGGTCTCAAATCGCGAGGGCCCTGCAAACTAAACTAAAGAATTAATAGCTGATTGCTTATCTGCCAGATGATGATTGTATGTAAACACCTAAGTGAATTTGCACTTAGGTATTTATATACAGAGAGTTCTAAGGAACCAACTCCTTTCCATTGCCCAAGCACATCTAGAAATGTAGATATGGAGACGATACTTTTGTTATATGGCCGATCCAACATACGTACAATCTTCAACATACATCACAGGAACAATTCCTTGTTCCTGTGATGATGTCTATATCGGAAAAACCGAACAATCCATATCCGTTATAGGTATAAAAAATATGAACGATGTATTCTCGAATGTATTAGAAAGAAACAAATTGTACAATCTGCAGTATCTGATCACCAAAACATTCCATAGATATATCAGAAATGTAAAAAAAAATCCAAAGTTGATGCGTCAGTCTCGGAATTCTATAAATGCGAAATTAAAGAATCTATTGAAATGTATAAGCATCCTAATATTTAATAGAATTACGGGCTACAGTCTACATCAAACGTGGAAACCGATTGTTACACCGTGTCACGGCTGGGTGAAGTAAAGATCCCTGAAAAAGCCTTGTGCTATCGAAGACAATGTCAAAATCGATTTATTATTTAATAGAGATGCAGAAGCGATCACGCATAAAGTTGTTCTAATATAATATTATAATTTCTAATATCTATTTATTAATAATATAACTGATGATGACCCGTTGTTGCCACTGAATCACCACCACCCTGGTTTGTCTAATTCTTACTATGAATGGAATGTATGTGAGCAAGTAAGGAATACAAAGTTTAATTAAGAAAGCGAACTTCAATTTTACGAATTGATTAATCCAAAATCAAGTATGTAATAATGTTTATGAATGCTGTGATATTAATTCTGCATTTTATAATACAATACATAATGTATTTGTTCAGCATGTCCCCGTGTCAACTTTTCTCAATTTCAACATGGTTTTTGCCGAATAAATCAACACTTACCAATTTGCTTACCTTTTCACAATGTATCAATAACTCTTTAAATAATAAAAAAGAAGTTGGCAAATTCAATGAATTTAATCCGTTAATATTAAAGTAACAGAAAACAATTGAGATAAAAGGCGCCAAATCTAACATACCTATATAATAAGCACTTCCAAGGTTCCCCAAGATTCTAACCTAAAACCTCTATTATTTCTAATAACAATTAATGATCTAATAGATTACTGTTTGCTGATGACTTCACAGAGGTAATAAATGCCCATGACTGTGATTGTTTACAGGAGGATATAAGTAGTGTTAGTGCAGGCGGTACGCCAAAATATACTGCACTTTATGATACAAGCAAACGGCTTGGCACAGGTGTTGTATAAACCTAATAGAATAATTTGACCCGTAGTTCCTAAAATTTCATCCCTTAGGATTCGGATTTTGAAGGGGAGGGGGTAGATTTCAAAAGTAAAATTTCAAAATGCCTAAATAAACTTAGAAAGGCGTGTTTGGACTTGTTACCTTACTATTATAACTTCATAAAGGCATTTGTCAAGGTGAAAGTTCGTGAACAACTATCGGAAGTCGGGGTGAGCCGCCATTTTATAAAATGGCTGTTGAAAATACAACACTTCTTGACAATTTTGAATGTTCATGTGTTGGGTATCATTTTATAGGTTTTTGAGGTCGCTGAACACGTCTGTAACATCAAAAATACGATTTAACACATCTTATAGATGTACGTTCAAAACTAATGTCCCTAAATCTCTGTTTAAGCTAATGATGTTGTCAATTGTTGTCAATTGAAACATATATTCATATTTTTTTTACTACCCTCGGTATATTCAAATAGTAATTTTTTATTTGAGGAGAAAATTTACACTTTCTCCACATCAGTTTCTGCCTCTGATCCACTGTACTTGCAGCTGAAAATAGACAAAAAACTGTAAAATGATGCGTTAAGCGTTACTCATTAATTCACATTATTTTCGAAGAATATTGATCATGTTTACAAACCTCTGGTTAGAACATTCGCCTTTGCAATTTTTGCATGCTAAGGTGCAGGGTAGCTGGTACCGGCGACAACTACATCTTTGTGTCCCGCAGCCCTTAGTGCAGCTACACTTGTCCAAGGCCCTACATGCAGACCAGATCTCTGGAAGAAGTGTCCAGAGAGGTTTCCATTCATCCTTCTCCTTGGTCCAGCCCCACATTGCTGGTGAAGGAGGACAATCTAATCTCTCCTCAGTAGATCTGCCCCAGATGTGTCCTGCCTGGTATGCAGAGCGCTTGGTGTGTTGAATAAGTGCACCTCGTGTTGGAGGAATTGCGGCCACGTGCTTATTCTGCGTTGCAAATAAATGCTTCCGCGCCTGATCCACACCATCACAAGTCCCATCCCGTACACCGTACAACGCAACTATGTATTTTTCCAGAGCTTGCATGAGGTCTTCTTCAAATTCCAGTGTAAGGGAGGAGAAGGGAGATTATCAAGAGGGGCAGGAACCACCACCACCAGTTTTTTGTCCGACATGACCTGCATAATATAAAGTGCTGGTCATTCGAACTGCATAAGGTAATTTTTTGGGGTAATTTTAAAATGCGATATTTTAAAAACGGCATGGTTAATTGAAACGAGGGTTGCGATGTTGGGTTGCTCAATATCCTTATATTATACTGTTCGAAAATTATGCAGTTCGAATGGCCAGCTCTCTATAATAATAATATTTAAAAGATTCAAAATTCAATTTAATTCAATTTTTTAATTTACATTTTTGAATTTTAGCTATAAAATCACAAACTTCATTTTATATTAAAAGGACTGAATTAAAAGGACACAATTATAACCAGGCAATATTATTTTTCTAAAATGTGGTTAATAGAATACATAGTAATACCCCAATTATTATTCCTGTGTAAATTATTGTACACAAAAGGTTTACAAACCCAACAAACCCCAGACCCCAGATATTCCCACGCAACTACTTTTGATTAAACCAACACCACTTCAACATACATCTATTGCTCGTACGGTACGATTACAAAAAGAACTTACCTTATATAAATGAACTAAAACTGAACACGTTGATTTCAATCTTAAAAAACGCGTAGAAAATAACCGACAACACGTAATTAAATAGAGCAACGACCTTACTTCGGCCGCAGAAACTCCAGACTGTCGGACCACAGTACCACACCACGGCCACGGACCACTAGCGTCTAAAGAGCGATGTTGCTAGTTCTTTTTACATTTCGTTACAGTTGCGAAAGGTTGGAAAAGAACAATGCAAACTTTTGCAAACAATGCAGATTTTTGCGAATATTAGGACTATAAGAACTTAAATTAGGTGTGATATACAGTTTTGCAGCTACCCGATTTTCCTGCAATATCAGTCGTAGATAACATTTCTTATATAATAACGGCCGTAGGGTGCGTTTAATCGTATTTCTGAGATTACAGACGTGTTCAGCGACCTTAAAAACCTGTCAAATGATACCCAACACATGAACATTCGGGGTTGACAAAAAGTGTTATATTTTCAGAGCCATTTTTAAAAATGGCGGCATAGCTGGATGGTTCATGTACGCGAAATATGAAGTTGTCATTACCTTGACGAGGTCAAAATAATGCTGTGGCAACTCTAAAAATGCATTATTGGGCTTATTTACGTATTTTAATATTTTATTCGTAAATTCACCCCCTCCCCCTCAAAATCGGAATCCTAAGGGATAAAATTTTAAGAACTACGGGTAAAATCATTCTATTTGGTCCCTAGAACACCTGTGCAAAGCGGCTTGCTTGTATCATAAAGTGCAGTATAATCTTGAGAATAGCCTTGTACCGCTAGGACTATGTGGACTGGTGCAAGGTCAACGGTTCTAATCTTAATGACAAACAAATGCTCAACAATGTCTTTTGCACTTGGGCCTCGAGCAGACCTCCTCCAAAAAAAATTGGGACTGTTATTTGATACTAATTTAAACTTTTCCGAACACATTGTGAATAACATTAATGGATATCATCGAATAATGAGTGTCATCATCAGATCTACAAAAAATTTTAAAGCTGACGTTTGCTTTAAGTTGTTTAATCGTCTTGTATTGTAAAATATGCAAGTTTAATTTGGTTTCCACAGAAATTATGTATGGAGTAAAGTATCGAGAGAGTACAAAGAAAGTTTTTAAAAGATTTGGTTACTAACCGAAACAAGTTATAACCATTTTAATCTGTTAAATATTTTTAAAAGGCTCTCCCTTGAAAAATGACGAATAAAAACATGCCTCTTTTGATGTTCAAGATCGTATCTACCACAAGACAGACAAAAACATTTTATTTGGACTTTCCCAGAATAAATTACTATAAAAATTCACCAAATTTTAATATAGAATGTGCAATTATTTTAGTATTTATGCTAATGATAGATATTGACAATTTTAGCATTAGTAAGTTTACTGACGTTATTAATAAAACTACTTAGAGTATATTCAAAACCAAGATGCATATTAGGAAAACAAAACCACCAGTGATCCCGACAACATTTCAACAGAATATGTAATTGGCTTAAATGCTGTATTCAATAAATAGCTAAATACATATTTTAATTATTAATTAATTAAATTCCAATATGTAGAGAACATTAAGTGGTAACGTCCTGCATAATAAGAGGTGACAGTTTTAATACAAGTACACTAAGGCTATGCAATAACCTCTGAACACAAACACTACCTTCGATTTACTTCATCTACGCCAGAAATATTGGGCTTTAAAATGCTAACAAAATTTCAATTATTTTTAGCATATTGACAAGAAGTTAAGTTATATTAAGGTCAATTTCTAATTATTTTGTTATAGTATTCTGTTAGTAGACAAATAAAGACTGATTAAAATATGTATAACAGTTCATTTGAATGGCGTATATTAAACCGTTATACCGTAAAATTATTAATTCTCGTCACAGATACGACAGGTGCCTAAAAATGACTATCATGGTATACGTTACTACATTTTTATTTGTTTAATTTAACCACGCAAATATAACCTAAGTAAGACGATATTTGCTTAATTTATTCATTCTAATTGGAATTAGCCGGATTTTGACTTAAGTTATTGATTAGCACTTTCTACTATTTTTAACAATATTGACACTCTTAATAATAATTATGCCTATAAATGCAGTCGCATTTAATGTGTATACAGTATGAATATTTAAGATGTAATAAATTCTGTATCACTCTGGTCGATTTCACCGTTCCGCATGAAAATCCTCCCCGCCAAACGAAAAACACATTCAATTTCTACCTGTGGTATAACCCTTAGACTGACCTGTAAATTGTCGTATCACCTACCAAAGTCTAGAGAACATCAACAACATGTTTTTATTGAAAGGCAAGTATAAGGATATATAAGTTGTTATAGCATATTGGCGTGCGACGTTGCCAAATCTACGTTTTTCCCTAAGTTTAGAAAAATTTTACACAATCTGGCAACAACGCATTTGGATGTCTAGGAATGAGCCCCAATCTACAGAGTCCCCACCCCCTAGTCCATGAAATTCCAAATTTCAGCTAGTTATCGAAGGGTCCCTGTGTACAGGAATTATGTCATCCCTTCAAGTACTCGATGTTTCTAGAAAACGCCAAATGTACGAAATGGGTATATGTTTGAACAGAAGGTTTAAGATATTCCCAAAAGAAACAATGTGTTAGTGAGAGACGAAAACCAGAATCTTACCAAATCAACCAACCAAGCTTAGAATGTTTAACGGAATGTCAAATTTGACAGCGGGTTCCTAGATTTCTATTAGCAGCTTGTCAAATCCGAAAATCCGGTTAAATATTCTAAACAGCAATTAAATTTTGTGCAACCGGCTGTAAATGTATAAGTGCAATCTTTGAATAATTACACAACAGGAAAGAGCCCCATACATTATTTTGAATTGGCAGGCTTTTGACGGAACTACGTCATTTTTGGGACCTTATTTTTCTGATGTTTGCGTTTTGGTTTGTTGACGTGTATTATCAAAACGTCGTCTTTGCAAATTTAAGCTTATTTTAAAAGTTTATAAATAATACGAATATAGAATTAATATAAAAGTTGACTGATAAGTTGTGTTGTGTGTTATAAAACGTTACAAACACATTTGTGGTGGTTTGCATTATCCTGAATACAAAAAATGGTCAGTTGTGTGGCATTCGATCGTACTCGTATTAAAAGCACAAGGAAAATTCCACCGATAAGTGCATTTGTATTTTCGTAAGTAAAGAAATTAACTAGACACTTCTAAATCCGATTTAAAGGCAAAAATAATTGTTATAATGAAAATTGTAATTCTTAAAGTGCCTTAAAGGAACCAAGTGGTATAGAAAAAACACAGTAGCGTAACACTTCATGTAATATTTTGTTAGGTAAACACATTTAAATTAAAAACGGAAGAAAAAAAATAGAGTTATGAGTTTCTAGGAACAATTTTATGAGACAAAATAAGTTTTAATATCTAACATTATATTCTACTTTTTTGGGTCTGATACTGTGCTGAAAAGGAAACAGTTGATTATATTTCTCAACAAATGTTATTTGTTTAACAGGCAGTAAAGGCAAACAAAAAAATATGAAATCCCCTTTTGGAGATTTTAATTCATTTTTAGACTTTTTTTGGAAAAAGAGAATATACCAAAATTAATTTAAATCAATAACAAAAATTAACTTGATGTAACCTTACATCGTTTAAGATATCCCAAAAATTCTACCAATAAAAATTTGGATTCTGTAAGCAGTAAATAACTTAACCAGACCCAACCTAACTATTTGACACTTATGAATTATGATTTTAATTAAAATAACAATTATTTTTGCCTTTAAATCGGATTTAAAAGTGTTTGGTAAATTTCCTACTTACGAAAATACAAATGTACTTGCCAGTGAAACTAATTCTTTCTTCCTTTTACTTTTAATACGAGTTTAAATTAAAAATTTAAATTGGTCAAAAATAAATAAAGGTTTAAATATTGTGAGTGAAGCAAATATACAATATATATTATAGCGTGTGTATGGATTTAGGTACATAAAAAGTTTTGATTATTAAAAAAGTAAGATTGGCACCAAAAAATATTCCATATAATATACAAAGTGTACAAAAAACACATAAACGTAAGTAAGTAAAAAAAAAGGAAAAATAAAAGTTTCTAAGATTTTCTAGTAAATTTCCTACTTACGAAAATACAAATGTACTTGCCGGTGAAATGAATCCTTTCTTCCTTGTACTTTTAATACGGGTTTAAATTAAAAATTTAAATTGGACAAAACATCGCGAAGTAATCGATGAGTCGTTTAATATCATGATCCGATATATATATATATATATATATATATATATATATATATATATATATATATATATATATATATATATATATATATATATATATATATTATAGAGTAATTTTATATATACTGAATAAATGTTTAAATATTGTGAGTGAAGCAAATATACAATATATATATATTATAGCGTGTGTATGGATTTAGATACATAAAAAGTTTTGATTATTAAAAAAAAAAAGATTGGCCCCAAAAAATATTCCATATAATATACAAAGTGTACAAAAAACACATAAACGTAAGTAAGTAAAAAAAAAGCAAAAATAAAAGTTTCTAAGATAACCTTACAGGCACTTTTATGATCAATAAATAAGTAGAGAATTTCAAATTGAGACATTTTTTACATATTGACCACTAATTTTCCCAAAAACTATGTCTACTACTACGGTAAAAAGAATAAATTGCCTTTTCTAAATAAATGCACACTGACATCTCATGGGAGTGTTACTGCACTTCGAAATAAGAATCATAACTGAATATTGTACTATGGTTTATGCAAACTTGGAAGTACTAAATAAAAATGAAGGCGTAGGAACTTCTAGTACCTATATAACCTTCATCTTACAGATGACACTATTTTACAAATCAGAATGTTTAAAGGTAGTACTTTGAAAACATTGGATACCTAATATTAATATTTTTCTAAAATATAATAAAGCATTTTTAACCAATAAAATTTGTTGGTACTGTATAATAGAAGTTCTATTTAAATAAATTATTTTCCTCACATTTCCAAAATTATTTTTGTATTTCTATAAGATTCGTATAGTTAATATAAATTTCAAGTAACACAATGTGTATTAAAAGTTGATATTTTGTAAATAGGTATTTATCTCATGTTCTGTTCTGTAATCAATTTGAGTAAATTTAAATAAAATAATAATACTTCTGCTTGTTTTTATTTAAAACGTAATTTAGACTGTATTAATAAAATTAGTTATATTTAATTATTTATGGCATGTTGCGTCTGAAATGTGTTGATATTTTTTATCTACTTAACTTTTCTAAATAATTTTAGTTACTTAGAAAAAATATAATTTTCTAGTTCAACTATAAAAATAACTATTCTGCTTATTAAAAGAAATCATTAAATTTTATCTATTAAATTCAAGTAAAGTAATAAAAAGAAAGCAGAAATACAAAGGGACAGTCGAAACGAAACAAACAAGAAAAATTCCCTGCATTTTACAGCTTATGAAAGCATGAAAAGAAAGCATAATATAACTTTCAAATGAGTTGCAAGTTTTTCCAAATATGCTCTCATATGGTTGCGCCGTTAAATTCTTAGTAGCAAGCTTTAGATCAAATTATTCCAGGTGGCAAAATTGCTACATTTCTTTTTAACTTAGATAAGTGGGCTCTTTCAAACCCAATATCAATTTTAAAGCATCAATAACAACAAACGTTGAACTTAAACAAACCCCTGCATAAATAAAAGGGTATTTACGTAAGGGTTTATCATGTAAAAAGTAAAATTTAATTTCTAAAGTGAGCTATTAAAGACATGAATTTTAACACCAATTTTTCGTTAATGTTGCACCTGAAATAATGTATCACACCAATTGGCTTGTTTAATTTAGTCCATACCTTGATTATAATTATCTTTCAAAAATATAAGTTTTCAAATTACTTTCTAAATTTCAAAGTAAAAATCAAAGTGGATACGCCACTGAAAACCGGAAACAAGGTGTTGTCATTTTGACGGGCCATCGTTTTGAATCTTGGGACCTTCCCGGTCTCGTCAAGGTCACGGCTAGGCTCTTTCCTGTACATTTATTTATTCAAAGAAGTGCAATACATCATTGGTTTTGAGACATCAGTGACGTAGTGATGGGACTGCGAAAACAAAACATCAAATTTTAAATCTGAGGGTACCGTCTTGCAAAGGGGGAAAAGTGGCTATAACGATGTAAAATTTATTTTGTAATATCTCAAATTCAGCCTGAAACAAATAAAAAGAAAAATGACGATTTCCGGTTTTTCACGGATATCTCTGGAAGTAGTCGGAGTTTCCCAACTTTATCAACGACATATTATTCTGCATTAAATTACACAACTTTGTTTAGTTTAACAAACCTCGTATCGCTTACGGTTTTAGAAATGCCACCAATCCAAATCCTATCGAATTTTTAACACCTTGTATATAAAATTTCAATACAAAAACCTTTAAATATGAATAAAACCTAAACGTCTAGGATTTAAACAAAATGACTATGGCTACTAAGGTGATTAGTGTAGTTACATAAAAAAGTAAGGGTCGGAGATATATCACTCAATAGATGTTTAAAAAAACAGTAATATGTTCTGGACTATGTTTACAAGAAAGTTTTTAGTTTTTTTTGTCAATCTGCAATATCATACAAACATTTTCTGTAGTGTCTGGAGAATACCAAAAAAACAATGGAAATAATTAAATGACAGATTATTTTGTTTTATACAGTTAAGTGAGACATTTATTCCAATTTAAAACGTGATTTTATTTACAAAATAACTTCCTACATTACAAAATTATAACTAAATATCAAATACGTGAGACAATAGTGAAGGTAAAAAAATGGACATGTACCGCTTCATCGGATGACTGGGTACAGAATACAGATGGCGCTAAACTATCTCTAACAGATAAAAATCCTATATATAAATTCAATAAAATGTAAGATACAACGAGGGTTTCTGATAACTACCTGTTGTATGCAGACAACCGCGCTAAGAAGCAATAACTCATAGTGAAACTAACCAATTAATTTACATCGTTCTGCAAGAATCGAAGCGGGAAAAATATTACCAACCTGATTGCCAGTGCATCTGGTCAGCCTTGCTTTTCTCGGACGCAGGGGGTCGATGGCCTCGCTAGATTCAAGAGCAGGGCGATTTGATTATTTTATGTACTCTCAATAAGGTTATAAACTTATGAATGAATGAAAATTAGAAGTTGTATAATTAAATTTAAAGAAATTAATCTCATTTCATACAGAGTGTTTCAAAAACATAGCTTTACAGAAATTTTTTTGATTTGGATTTTTCCATGTATACAGGGTGTTTTTTAATTGATGACCAAAAATGAAGGACGAAATTTTTTGCTTTACTTTAGGGCTAAAATTTCAGATAAACAAATGCCCGTAAGGCCTTCGTTTTTGAAATAGAGGGTGTAAAAATTAAATTTTTTTTTCATAGACCTCGTTCATTTCTAGAGATAAATCATTCAAAATTGACACATACTACGCTGTAATTAGTGTCCACGAAATGACTACAATACATTTTGCAAAAATCTACTGGCTGTCACTTTTTTCTAGGTCGCGACCTTTTTTACTGTATCTCAAAAACCAAGGCCTTTCGAACATTTGTTTATATGAACTTTTAAACCTAAAAATGAACAAAAAAAATATATCCAGCAATTGAGCAATCAAAATAAAAACAGAAAAAATAACATACAATTTTAAATAGTAGAACCTCAGCATTAACTATCGTCTAAACTAGTAATGCCGCGCTTAGTAATGTTCACTATTCGGCCAAAACCGAATATTCGGCAAAGTAATATCCGGCCCGGTCCAGTATTGTGCCGAATAATATTCGGCATTAAAAAAAATCAACAAACCTATGATTTAAACCGGGAAGCCACCCTGATCCTAGCCGGCGCCACTGGCCGGTACAGTTGTTTTTTAAATTCCGCATTTCAAGGTTAAAGGATTACTTTTATTTTTTATTGGCGTCACGCCGCGCTGTACGTCGGGGAAGTACGGATGAAAGCAGATGGGCGATAGTGACTGGTGGAAAATTTTGAATTCAAAATGTCGAGCAAAATCTGGAAATAATTTGTTACCGCTGAAAACGATGAAAGTAAAGCAATATGCAAACAGTGCAACACAAAATAGTTCGCGGACTGGGAAAGAAGACAGCTACTACAAGTTTATGGAATCATAATAAATAGATTGCCTTAGATAATTATAATCAGCCATTTACAATGGTTGAAGATTAAGGTACAATGCATTACATATTATAGATAGTTTCATTTGCTATATTCAGTATGTGTTGCTTTTAGGCTTTAGACGTCTTATAAGCAAATGACAACCTCTCTATGAAATGCCAGGACGTACATATTCTACTGAAACAGTAATCCCACAACGCAACGTTTTGAAAAATATAAGCTGGCAATGAGGGGATTCCGATCAGATCCCAAATGGGCGTCACTTACGACAGACCGTTGGACATCCCATGTAAGCTATCATAGTTAAATTAATTTAACAGCTCACTGACTTAATAAAGATTTTGAGAAAAAGCATTCAGTAATAGGCATTCAGCTATTTGAAAAAAGTTATAAAGGGGAAAATATAAGCAATATGTTAATTGAGTTATTTCAACAAACTGAAATATCTCTGAGTATCATGAATCTTGTTTCATTCACTCCCTACAGTTGGTTGTATTAGATTCTATAAAATCAAATCAATATGTGAAATTTCAGAGGTTATTCCAACAAGATATACAATACTATATGGCTAGTCAAGCAACAAAATGTTTCAGTTGTTTATGCTGTATTGTTATTTAAGTTGTTTTTGACAACCACGTCTTATCACAATAAAATAAGTCTTTTTGAATTCCATTTGTGTTTAATTAGTTTTGTTCAATTTTTTTTCCATTTCGTCCAGAAATTATGTCCGCTCATCCAACCCTGTAATAGAAATACATTTTTATTAAACGTTCTTTCAATACTGCTGTCCAGTAGCATACAAACGAGTAACAATATGTATTTTTTCACCATTACCCGCCTATAACTTTTTTTGTGTTGACATTTTTCACAATTCGATTCTTCGCTTATTCTCTGAATGATTTCACACACTAAAGGTGCTCTTAATTGAAGTCGAAAATGCAACCTTGTACCAGCTATTTTTAATTTGAAATAACTAAGGCAACCGTAATAACTAGAAATGTTAAAAATAATAATTACTTGACATACATGATTAACCACAGAAATTAAATTTTGGCACTTGTTTTTCAATATTCCAACATGCTCTGTAACAGTGTTCCTTGAATTTTGAGTTGATTTAAATAATGTTCGGCATTACTTCAAATTAAAATATCTCGGACACGTACACACGTTTGGACTTATCGACTTAAATTAAAGTATCTTTTTTATGTAAAATTAATCGGAAAATAAGAGTCACACATCAAATTGTTAAAACTGCTCAAAATACAGGAGTTCTAACAACACTACACGACAACTTGTTACGTTCTGGACGCGCGTTTCGCTAACCTAGGCCCTCTGTCTTTATGTAATGCTTTTTTACCACATTTAACTATTTCGATACTCTCAAATGCATCCAATAATCTATTATTAGATACATTTTTAATCAACTTAAGATTATTTATTCCTATTTTGTGATTGTTTTCCAAAGCATGTTGAGCAACGCTTGACTTTTCTGTTCTTCCGTATCTTAAATGTGCCATGTGTTCTTTAAAACGAATGTTTATGGAGCGTTTAGTTTGCCCAACATATTTTATATAATATAATCCGATTACAATGACCTATTCAATCTAGCGTTCAAAATGAGAAGTCGTGTAGTCTGCTACACTGAACTGATAAAGAAACGTTTACACTAGTTTTTACTACATAGAACTATTACCATAACAATAACCCTGGGCCCCTTCACTACATAGAAACCTCTTGAGACAAAATTGCTTGAACATAATAAAACCTGATTATTTTTAAAATAGTTTCAAAGTAGGATCTCTCTCCTTTTACTTGCTCGAAGTATTTTTATTCTAAAGCCCGTGTATTAATGCAAACTCTTCTTGTCCTTTTTTTTGGTCTCTTGATTTTTCTCTTTAAATTGGAACGAGCCTTGTCTTTTTCTTTCTACGACAATTAGAATCGGTTTTAATTAACTCGGATTAGATGGAATTAATGATTAAATTAGATTAAATGTGGGTCATTTCCTTAGTCTTGAATTTGAATTATTTATCGGCGATTTCAGTAGTTTTCTTCGTCTTGTTTTAGCCGTCGCAAAGTGTAGCAACCTCGTAAACGGTTTCAGGACATGTTCATGGAAGTCTAGATGGTTCTGCTTGGCTAGAACTCAATGAACCGACACTTTTCTTTCTAGGATGATTTAATATTTTGATGCGAAACAGCTTCCTGAGAGAACAATGCTGAAACCTAGACCTTTATATTGCGACAGTAAAACTTTGCAAATATATTAAATGTTAAAAAGTTCAAACTGAGGTAAAAAATAATAGTTAAATTTTGAGGGTTTTTAACTGCTATAACTTTCCAAGATATCAGAATGATTCAAAAAACATATTCTTTGCCTAGTTACCACGTTTTTTATAAGATGACTGTAAAAAAAGTTTCAATTTTTACAGGTATGAATATAATTTGATTGATTTTGATGTGGATTTTATATTTAGTGGATAGGTTTCATTTGCCTGAAAAAAAGGAAAAAGAAACCTATCTACAGAAAATAAAATGTATAGGGTTCCATCTTTAAAAAATTTACACTTTTTAAACATTTTTCTAATGTTACAAAAACTTGGTTAGTAGTCATATACCAAATAAGAAAGTTATAGCAGTTAAAAAGACCAAGCGAACACGGTTAAACATAAACAAATCCTATTCGCATTATAAACCAGTATACCACCACCCAGCCGTTTTCGAACCAGCCGAAAATTATCCAGCTCCCTACGCGGGCTGTACTCGAGGGGTGAACCGCTGCTTATGTCCTTTTTATAGGGGAGTATTAAGACTGAAATTGATTAATTTGTAGTCAACATTTCAAAATTCAAAATGGAAGCACCATTGACATTCGTGCAAAATTGACTGAAATTGCATTTCCAGGTCAAAAAAAAATATAAAACAAATAATATGTAATACATTCCCCTTTTATGAAAAGAATACCTCTGAAGAATACACCTAGAGTTTATTTAATATATATATATATATATATATATATATATATATATATATATATATATATATATACAATGAGGGCATAAAGTCTGGAAACCTTGAGATATGTCAAAAACTATACAAGTTATAAATATATATATATATGTATATATATATATATATATATATATATATATATATATATATATATATATTAATATATGTATGTATATATATATATATATATATATATATATATATATATATAAATAGGGAATTTTTCTGGGTAAAAAAGTTTCTGTTGCTCTCTGATTATTTAATTAGGTTGAAATATATTTGGCTTAAACCTCAAATATCTTTTTTATCATTAACTGCTTCATTCTCCTTTTTTTATTTCTATTATTTCTTTAAATGTCAATTTACGATAATTCTTATCTTGTGCTAAAATCTCGGTTGCACTGAAATTAAACTCATGTTTTGTTGTTTGTTCATGCTTGGGAAGGGCAGTAAAGGCATTTTCAGTATATTTGCGGCCTTTAATCCTATTTTCTAAGCATTGTGTTGTCATTCCGATATATTTTTTAGAACAATTCAAACACGGAATTGAATAAGAGAATTTAATAAATTATGGGCTTTGTGACAAACAGTTATGTTATGTTTTGAAAGAATGGATTTCAATTTTTCTGATAAATTATTTGTGTAAGGTAGTGCCACGTACTTATGATTTTCGTTTTTAATTCGATCTTTCTTTTTATTATAATACAGTTCTTTGTTTAATAATTCTTAGAATATTTTTTTCTGGGTAATGGTTATCTATTAACGTTTGTTTAACTTTGTCCAGAGTTTCTGGTCGGTATTCTGGAGAGGTTAGTGCGATTGCGCGGTCAGTTAATCCTATTATCACGCTATTTTTTTGGTTATTTGAATGGTTGGAATTAAAATTTAGATATGGGCCCCACCAAGTTTTTTTCGTATACCATTTAATTTTTAAGTTGTTTTGTGCTAGATTTATAATTAACGTTAAATCTAAAAAAATAAGTTCATTATTTTCCTCAATTTCCATTGTGAATTGTAATTTAGCGTGGAAATTATTAAAAGCATTTAGTAGTTTATTTATTTTGTCTTCTGGAATAGCAATTAAACAATCATCAACGAACCTTTTGAAAAAAATTATATTAAAATCCAGTTTCTCCGTTACACTTTCTTTCAGATACCCCATTACAAGTTGTGCTATTGTAGAAAAAATTGGAGAACCCATTGCACAACCATTTATCTGCTGATTATTAATAATTGTTATTTAATGTAGTGTTTACAGCCTCTATAAAATCTTTTAACTCGAGTGTTGTATGTTCTTTTAATGTGTCCCATCTCTCTGTGATTATTTGAAACCTTGAAAAACTTTTGTCAGAATAGTCTTATTTAGGTTGTGAATTTTTTACTAGATAGGTAATCTTTTTTAATTTTAGTATATTCATATATTTTGTTTTTTTTTAAGTCGTCTTAATTTCTTATACAGTTTAGTTTTAGTGTCATGTAATCTGCAATTGCTTGTAGGGCAGGAATATTTAACGATTTTTTCGAAAATCATCAATATAACAGAATGGTTTGGCCCTCCGCCGGATTGTAATCCAATCGAACACATATGGGATGCTTTAAGGCGGCGCGGCGTTTCTATGCTCGAGCAATACGTCCGAGAATTATGGATGAATTGGCTGAAGCAATTCATGAAGAATGACATTTAATTCCTCAAGAGTTAATAGACAATGTATGCCTAGTCGAAGTCGGGAGGTTATAAGAGTTCACGGAGGACCCACCCGATACTAGTAACTGGAGTACCTACTTGTCCATGGTTATTTTACTTTCGATTTTAAAAACAGTGTTTTAGTTAAGATTAATTTTGCTAATAAATATGTTTTAATAGTAAACATTGTTGTGTTACTTTTTCACCAATACGGTACAAAAACCTTGATAATTTAAAAACGGAATAAGTTGGCAAAGATTTTTAATAAACCCGTTTTATAGCAAAATTGGGGCTATCATTTGCCATGATAGGCATAATTTTGGGGTTTGCTGTTTAACTCAGAAATGTAGTTAAATTTTGGGTAAAACACTCGCGTGTTTGAATCACCCTGTACATTGACGTTAATTGTGTCTTGTGTAAAACATCCTACCCATGAATAAACTCTAATAATGTACCTTTAACACAAAAAAAGTTTATTTAAATGGCTCGTAGGAATCATAAAATATCAGATTGCAAATATGTATTACTAAAATTTGATCTAAGTCGTTTCGAATTCCCATATTGATTTTAAAGTCAATATAAAAGATAAAAACACATTTTCGGTGAATTATCACTGTTCTCTGAGAATACTTTCTGAAAATAAATTTTCTACTCGAATTCTCATCAGCCGCATAATCCTAATTATTTTCTGCGCGTTTGCTAGCGTGGCATTCGCGGCATTTTCAAAGCTTGCAAAGCATAATCTTAATTAACCCCAAAGTCAAAGTGACGGAACATAAAGTATTAACGGAGTACGTGCCGTCGATCCTGTATGATGTCACGAAGTATGATGTAACACCGACCCTTCATCTGACTATTAATATACAAAATTATTTTTTTTTATCCCACATTATTCGGCTCAACTCAGAGAACTTAATTTATTACTGGTGATGATCATTTTTTCTCTCAAGCACATTCCCTTTATTTGATCAGGTATGCAGTAAGTATACAGTACTTGTTTACTTAACCAATTTTCATCTATTATGCGCATTTAACTTCCATTTTACGCCTTAATGCCACTGTATAATTTTGATTTGTCTGAGCTCTCTTTTCTCTTTTACCTCTGGGTTTTATTACGCTTGTTTCAAAAAAGTATCTAACAAAAACACCGAAAAACACATAAAGAAAAATAAAGTTTGTCGTAATGAACGTAAACGATTGACGCAATTTGCGTTGCGTTCCATGCTTCGTGAAGTAAAGATCCCTGAAGATGCCTCGTGCAATCGAAGACGAAACGTCGGAAAGTGATTCCATTTTTGACACGGTCTAATACCAAGAACCATGATTTCTTAAATAAACTTACTTTTAAAAAACAAATCACATTTAAAATTAATAGTTAATTTAACAAACGACAATAATATTTAATTCACAAGTATGTTGAATCACAATTTTATCCTATTTTGACCGCCCCAAGAATCGTTCGCCTTTGTGCACGTACACTGTGCACACCCATCAGAACGGTCCTGATTGGTGATGAAGAAAAATATACATATATACATAGCGAGATTTAAAGCAAGTGTATATATTTTAATATAAACAAGAACAAAATTTGACATGAATAAGAAAAATACTAAAATAAGTAAGAACAATCAACAAGACATAAAAAATTAATATCTTATCTTATCATATCCCCTTCTTTCTGGATTACTTGATTCAGTCTGTTGGACACTGAGTTAATTATATTTACCACATTATTCGGATCAGGTTCTTCATAGCACTGATGGATTCTGATGTTTCCCACAGTTCATCACTTCCGAGATTTTTTCAGATCTTTACGTTTCAGGGTCCCTAGATGACGAAAAACATGTTTTTTCTCGTCCGTCGTCCTGTCTGTCTAGTCTGTTCGCGGCATAACTAAAAAAACTACTTACCCCATTGACTTCAAATTTTGTTCAAAAATTAAGGGTTATATGGGGATGACCTGGGAAAATTTTGCACAAAAATCAAGTACTATGTAGGAATCAACCGGTAAAATTTTGGTACGAATACAAGATGGCGGAACAAAACGGCGGCTTAATAGAATATTTAAAAATCCAGCCTGAAAAAACTACTGAATGATCTGATTTCAAACTGTGCGCCATAACTAATTGTAGTATAGAGATGAACTAGTAAGTGTGGTACTAATTCAAGATGGCGGAACAAAATGGCGGCCAAATAAAATTTTTGTAATCTGAAAAATATCACCCTCTCAGGTTTTACATATTTAGCGTTCCTATATGTCAAAAAATATGTTTTATCAAGTCCGTCGCACAGTGATTCAGATTGTAATTCTTGCTGAACAATTTTTTTTGCTGTTAGTTAGCTAACTTATTGGATAAATTTATTTTTACATGTTATTTTAAAGCATTTCTGCAATTAACGCGGGGTATATTTTCAATAAGAAATTAAGATATAGATCCTATATACAGGGTGATTCAGAATCGGTCCATAATTTTATTCTTGACCTTTGCAACTAAAGTAAAAGCTAAACTGAGCGTAAATTAATACATTTTATAGATTTTATTGACTTAAATTAGTTAACTGCATAAAATTATTATAATACAGGGTGTATAAAAAATTACTAAGAGTTATTTTAACACGTGTCGCGATGTAAAAATTTAAAAAGTCCAAGTACTACACTATACATACAAGTGTCATTATAGCGTTTTTAGTCAGCTATGAGCGAGTTTATACAGGGTATTCATTTACAAACTTCCCACCCCGGATATTTCGAAATTTAAAAATTTGCCAATACTTTACTTTTTTATTATGAATGTATTAGGATGAGAATTACTGATTATAGGTACTATAACATAATTTTCATACTAACAAAAATAAACATCTTTAAAAAGTAACGCTGAACAAAAAACGGATAAAATCTAATCTAAATACTATTTTAATTAACACTTAACAATTTTTTTAATTTAGTTTTGTTTTTAATTCGTTTAAGTAACAAATTCTTATGATCTTATCGCTAGATACTTAAAAAAAATTAAAACTGGGAATCTGAGTCGTCAGAAGCATCGCTGCCGCTGTCATAACCTACATTTTTGTCAGGTGGCTTAAGCAAATTTATCACATCTCTATTGATAATACCTTTTTGTCTGGGTGGCAAAGTTCTAATACTGGATATTAATGGATCCGAGGATACTAACAAAATATTTAAGAGGTCTTGAGGCGTACTGATTCGCGAAATTTTACGAGTGTTCTCGGTAATTTTATGACGAGCTTCTTGGGCGTCCTCGGACATTTGCCCAATAGGTAGCATAAATAGATCAAGAACTTCTTTGCTATGAATAAGTATTTTGTGTACGCTCGGAGCCATAGCCATATAATTTTATACATAAATCAGCTGTTTCCAATCCATACTCATGGAACTTTTTCGAATCGATATTATAATTATAATTTAACGTAGAAAGAAGAACATTAAATCGGTAAATTAAGTTCTCGTCTATACCTGTAATGCTGGCAGTCATTTTCGGATCTCGGAAAAAGCGACGAGCAGTGTTGCCATCGTTTGTATTTCCAAAGCCTGATTTGGGCATATCTACTAAAAGTCCTGTTTTTTCCCGAAATCCGGAAATAATCTGTTTTTTTTTTTCGTTTCGAATAAATTTTTATTTTCTTTTTGGACTCGCCAAGTTTTAAAGTCCAAACGATATGCTACGTGCAGTAGAAGTTTCTAAAGATCTAATGTATGCATGTAATGTTGACAATCCTAAACTAATCGCTTCCGTACTCAATTTACGTGATACCAAAGTAGGAATATCATTAAACTCTTTAGGACCTGCCTTACAAATACAACACTTTTGGGACGAGTTATCCATCAATGAGTTACAAACCTTTCCGTCAACCATAGTTTTATGTAACTGATGTTTGACGGAGAAGCTTGCTTTCTCGATAACAATTTTGGTTGGTAAGAGATTTTTGATTTGTTCGTCCATATGGGCAAATTCTTCTTTAATAAGCGAATCTGTTTCTTTCACAAACTGTAATTTTACTGGCCTACAGAAACGGGTTGAAGATTTTGCCAAATTATTTTTTCTCAGATTTTGATTGATAGTAGAGCTGTAAAATACTCGAGTCGTCCGATTCTTTTGATTCAAATCGTTGCTTATAATTATTGTAACTTCCACTACCATCTGCCCCCCACTTGAAATCCATTTGCAACTCTTTTAGGCTATTTTCGGCAGAGCAATCAAAAGTTGACAAAAACACAGCTCTCTGAACTGCACTGATCCGTTCAATTGTGTGGTTTAATAGACTCTGTAAATTAATTTCGGCAGATTTTTCTGTTATGGATATATGGTTCTGAGAAGGATAGCAACTTTTTTTAGATTCAATAATTTTGTGGTAGATTAGATAAAGATTACTAAGCCCTTTCTTTTTTGCTGATGTTCTTAATCTGATGTATTGATGACGTGTCAATTTTAAAGAAATAAACAACGCTAAAGCTTCATCAGGGGTATAAGACTGGTTTTGCTTCTCACTATTTTTCATCGTTTTTTTGAGTTGTGCAGCTCTGTTTGGAGAATACACTATTTCGTGAAAGACACTTGCTACGTTTCTATGACCGTCTGATCGAGGCTTCATTTCAGTGGCCATATAAAGTTCATTTTGACTGGTTTTTTTTACTAAATTTTCACTCTGCGCCTCTGGGTACGATTACTCGCTTGGGAAAATGCTATTTTTGGCCGACCAGGCTTTTTAATTGTCGAAAAGTTTAGTTCTCCTTCAAGCCATTCTTCATTTTTTGCAACAAAATCTGATAAAAATCTTCGGCTTTCTTTCCATTTTTTTAGAAGCAGAATAGAGAAACTTTTTAGCTTACCCTGTATATTTTTTAAATTTTCATCATTGATGTCTTTATCTTTAATATGTTCTTTTACGAAATGCATTAATTTCGCTTGCGACTGTGATGTTGTAGGTTGGAATTTATCGCCTTGTTTCAGCACATTAAAAAAAACAGCTCGTTTAATGGATACGCGTCTCTCTAAAAAAGAGGTGAACACTCATTAAAAGGCAAAAAGAGGCAAACAAATCGAACATCATACCTTAGCAAAGATACCAAGAAACGTTTTTTAACTAATCATATTTAATAACTTTTGATAACTTGAAAGCGCAAGCCTTCCCATTTTTCAATTTAAAAAAATAGGTATCATTTTGCATGTATACACAAGAAAGCTATCAGAAGAAAAAAACATATATTGCAGAGCACGCTATATGTAAAAAATGTAAGTAAATACCTGACAAAATCACATCCACTTTCCAAAAATTCATTAACTTTTTACCAGGACACACTCAAGCACGCAACAACTGACATTTAGCAACAAATAATTGCTTATCTCGCGCCGGCCGCGGCCTGCTAAGACTGGCGCTTGAATTTGACTAGTAAAGATTATTTTACATATTTTTTTTTGTAATGATTTAAGTTGACTGGGTATTGTTCTTGATTATTTTAGTTATATTAAATAATTTTGCATATTAAAAAAAATTACTTCTGTCCAGCTAAAAGTACCTGTGGAATCACTGTGCGTCGGTTTGTCTGTCTGTCTGTAACTTCGCAGCATAGCTTAAAAACTAATCATCAGGTTTACTTCAAATTTTAGTCAAAAATTGAGGCTCATATGGGAATGACCTAGTAATATTTTTTTTTAGAGTAACGTTAAAAAAATTAATGCTAAAAAACTTATTATACAATTTATCTCATTAAGTCAGAAAATTGTGGCTATTTACGACATAAA
This sequence comes from Kuschelorhynchus macadamiae, assembly GCA_030620095.1. Taxonomy (NCBI): domain Eukaryota; kingdom Metazoa; phylum Arthropoda; class Insecta; order Coleoptera; family Curculionidae; genus Kuschelorhynchus; species Kuschelorhynchus macadamiae. The sequence continues at coordinate 134,848 of JAUTXW010002144.1, read as the reverse complement.
AAGGTACATATTCACCAAGTTCGGTTAAAATTAAACTATTTTTACGGACGTTGGCGTTATGTTAAGAAATGATTTCTACCCAAGTTGAAGATGTTTGCTTTATCTACAACTTTTGTATAGAATATTTTCTTATAGGACGTCAAGTTTCGCCGGTTACAATTATTTTTTTTTTACGTTTATTAAAAGCCACTTTACCATTTGGACTTATAAATGTTTAGGTTCTTTTTTGTACCTCTAAATAAGTCCGATCAGTCTATGTATATTAAGTTAGCCGAAAAGTATTGTAATTTGTATTTGAACAGGTTAAAATATCAAAAATTAATCTTTAAGTGGATTTTACTGGTCAAAAAGTGCCCACTAAGTGTATTTCTATTTATTTTCATGTTCTCTTGGCGACAAAATACAGAAGGGAACTTGGTTGGCAGTTTTTGACCAGTCGAATTCGCCAACATTCAGAAATTAAACTGAAATAGTACATTTAATTGGCGCTCCAAATAATAAATAGTTGGTGGCAAAAGAAAACATTTTTTACGTTTATTTTATTTTGAACATTTTAGCATTATTTTTTAAGCACTATATAAGACATTCACGATTGGACACTATAATATTGTAGTGTCATCGGGTTTAAGTATGTATATCAAATCGCAGTCAATTCCGATAACAGGAACTACTCCAAAAGTTACTTGCATGATTTGACCCCAAACATACATACATTCTAATTAACATACAATATAAATTAAATAAAAGCTTTTAAAAAGTAATAATTACCTTAAGTTTAATATAATTTATTTCCTAACCTTGTGAACACGGTTGATACAAGTATGATGTGAGGATATCATAGGAGAGCCAGGGCGATCCCAAGAGACTCAGAGAGATCCGAGGTGATCCTGGGCAATCCAAAGATATTTGGGGAGATTCGGACGAGATTTGAGGGAGATTTTCTAGGGAGGCAATCTTTCGTCCCAAATAAATTGCAGTGAGTACCCCCTCGCTATAAACGGTTTCAAAAATATGGCGAAAAAATCTTTTTTAGGGCTGGGTTCCTCTAGGAAGCATTTCCGGACCATGTTAATAGGAACTTTTTGTCTTATTTTTATGACAGGATTACACCCACAAAAGGATACTTTTGAATCATCCTGTATATTACCGTGGCCTTCAAAAAAACTCTGATATAAATTCAAAAATGTGTGGGGAAGAATGAAAAAAATCGTGTATCAATATGACTATCGCCCAAGAAATCGAGAACTGCGATAAAGGATCCTTGAAACTTGAGGTCAGCTAAATAACCTAATTTCCAGTATGCCTCGAAGATTGGAGAGCATAATTGACAACAATAGCTCTATTTTCATTATATTCTAGATTGTGTATATTGTTACTGAAATCTTGTTAGTCGTTTTTTGATTCTCATATATTAAATTTTTTTACTTCTTAATAGATTTTTGCTTGTTGCTATAGGAATATAACGCATCTAAATTTCTTACTGTCTTGCCTCTTCACTGTATTATCAAGTTATGATTTCTAAAGCATTAAAGTTAAGTTATTAAAATGATCACAAACTGTAGTAAGTTAACCTGATAACTTAAGCATGTACATTTACAACATTTTTGCAAAATCAAAACTTTTATTTGATGTATTAAAAAATCAAGGATATAACCTGCATAATTAATTGCTTCAGCTGTTCTGGGAATAGGTCTTAATCTTAAATATAACCTTTACATTACAATGACAAGTCCTCACAAAAAATCAATTTAAATTTGTCAATTATAGGTAAGGAGCTACAACCATATTATACACAATTGCTCTGTCTTACTTTTTTTTGGTGCAATGGTACATGGGTCTTAATGACTAATAATCCTGAATGGCTTCCTTTACCTCTTAGCACCCTATTTGTTGCCACAAAATGCTGCAATACCATAATATTCTACTAACATAAAACTGAATAAGTTACATTGTTGTAGCAAGTTGTTGAGCTCATGGTCTTCGTGGCTCAGTGTTTAGAGCACTTGTCTAGAATAATACATCACACCCACTCACCGTAGATTGTACTCTATTGAATATTAAACAACTTTTGAACTGTGCAACTATAATGAAATTTCTTTTGCATGGACAATCAGGACAAAGCTGATAATACCAGTTATAATCAGTTTCCTATAGTTTTTACATTAAATTAATGTTTTCCAAATGTAAAAAATCTGTAATGCTTATTGGGACTGTTTCTGGTAATTTATTTTATGCCAGTGTACTAAAATAGCCTATGAAAGATAGGTACTTGATTCATACCAACTTTAAGTGTTTATTTTGTTTTTAAAACTCTTGCAGCAAATTAATTATAAAAAAAACGGCTGTTTATTTGCAAAATTTAAGCTCGAGTTAGAAGGCTATGTGACTAGAATAAATTTGAATCAAAAACTCTTACGATTATTTTTATAAATAACCCTTGTTAACCATTTATTATGATTTTTATTCAGAGCTTAAAGTATCAAGTAATGTGACAGTGATGTACCTACTCATTATTATTGATTTATTTGAGGATTTATTGATCTCAAAGGCATAAACAAAACCAACCAACACAACCAAAATATTAATTATTAAAAGTGGCGGGTGATTATCACTTTACAATTATTTAATTTACTGTGAAGATCAACAGCTGAAGCCAATTCCCATTACTTTCCTATTTCAATTTTCCTAAACAAAATCTAACACTTTTATTCTCATTTTTATTACCTACTCTTAAAATATCATACAAACACACTTCAGTATTTTTATCTCAAGTTCAAATAAACACACATATCTATGTAAATAGCATCAGCAAACCTGGAATTATGCAAGGCTTCTTAAAACCACAAATTATTTATTATAGTTTAGTGGGCCCTTACTAATTAATTGATTTATAGCCTACTTGTATCCATATAAAGTAAATATAATAATAGATAAGTAAATAGTTATCGCGGGAAGCACTAGTTAAATTGAATACCATCAGATCATAATAAAGGTACACAAACAAATTGACTGATCGTAATTGCCGCAGAAAACTAGAGGAAAAGTCAAATTACAAATTACCTGCTAATCACCAATTATTTGAACAAGCAAATAGAAAAATGAACACAAACCGCAATAATTAAACGTAGGGGAATGCTTAATTCAACAATTCAGACCCTTGTCATAAATAAAAGCTATAAACAATAACGCGGCAAATGGTTAAAAACAAATCAATATCTAAAAAATAGTCGATATTTTTATCAGGAAAATGGAAACGCGCCGCCAAGAAAAACATAAACAGATAACAGGCTGGTTTTTCTGGGAACATCCCCTAAGCGAAGTGGCTGTTTTCATACATAACCTAACAAAGTATTGACTTTTGAACAACTCGAAAAGGGGTGTAGTAAAATTACTAAAAGGGGGACTTACTCTATTATTAGCCGAATCAGTGTCGGTACGCTGTCTTTTGGAATGGGGCCCGTCTCCATTGAACGCCATTTTGAAACAAACAGATCACGCTTAGTCCGAAAACTCGACCTACCACTTCGAAAGCACGCGCAAAACTGTTCAATTGTCGATTTTTGCCAAAGACTCCTGCTGCTAGTCTGTTTTGATTTTATTCTCAAATGGCCTGACCTCTTATGGGGAAATTACACATTAGTTAGATGAAAAAACTAGGAATCTATAAAATAGAATCAATTTCCGGCATCTGTTGAGAGCTGACTAAAGGTTTACCGTGGCAACGCGTTTGCCTCGAACGAAAGTGCTACTATGAAGGAATCTGTAAATTTGTCATAATTTTTTGGAAGAATCCTAAGCAATTCTGGCGAGATAAAGTATGTTACATATGCGGTAACCACTCTTACCTTTTCTGACGGGGTTACTTATGACGTCACAAGATCCTATAGTTCGGTTAAAAGAATGTATAGTAATCACATCATATTTATGTCAGGGTAAGTTTTCGTTAAATAACAGTTTCAAGGTTTTTTTTCAGACCGGATTGATTAAGATATTTGACTTTAATATTTATTTAGCATTATTTCTCTATAGAGGAATAAATTAGATATTTGACTTAGGCTATTAATAATTATTCACATACTTCTAGGTAACTGCGGTAGTAAGCACTAGCTTATTCCTTAGAAATTACTTTATGTTTATAAAGCATGAAACACAATGAAAATTACATATTTTATTTTTCAGCGTTTTGTTAGATACTTTTTTGATATATAGGTTATAAACGATTATATTTATTTTCAACGTTAAAATTATCACCTATTTTTGTACCACAAATGTGTACTTCTGTTTTAAGTTTCGTTTTTGTAGGCAAGTTTTTTACGATAACAAATTTGAAAATTCCATTGTGTTTCACGCGTAAAGGAAAACACTCTCCAAGGAAAACGATCTGTCAGTTGAACGTCACCGAGCAGCTGTTTGTGACGGCCGTAGGGCAAGGAATACTGATCTGACAAGTGTATGGGACTTTCGTTGTTAATTTTTATTTTTTTCACCTTAAAATGCCTTCTTTTTGTTGTATTGCAAACAACAGAAGTAAAAGGATGAGACACAATATTACTTTTATTTTTAAGTTCCAAAAATTTTCAATTTTATATACAAAAAAAGGATTTACCTACTACTAAATTAAATTAGACCTAAATGTGTGCAAAACATTTCATATTAATCATTGATTAAAAAACAAAAGTTAATCTAACTAATTAACAATTATTATGATTCTGAATTAAGACTCTGATCAAGGATATCTTTAATCGTTTTTTGAAAAAAATATATTACATTTTGTATCTTTACATATTTCAATGGTTTATTATTTTATGCTTTACCAGTACTAACAAGGCCTAAATAATTAGCTGTATTTCTATGTATCATCTTGAAAGAGATTTTTTAAATAATTTTTACCTTTATGCAACTCTAATTGTTTTTTTTTGGGGAAAGCGGGGTAATCCTACTTAAAAGGCTTATAGTTCTGAAATCCATTATACAAGAAATTCATATTTTCTTTTTACTTAATTTTATTACATTACATACCTTAGGAATTTAATAATGTATGCTTTTTAGATTGATATTACCCTAGCACAAGTGTGGTAGCTGTAGTCTAGTTTTTAGAAAAAATTTTATGTATAAATAACCAAATACAGGGTTATTACTTAAAACTAAGGTTTACCAAAAATGAATCTCGGCAAAACCAATGACTGAATAAAGAAATATCTTGCAATGCATTCATGATGGAAGTTCTTAAATTTATTAAATTATGAAGGGTAGAAATTCCAGACTCAGGTTGAAAAGTACCATATTGGCATGGACCTTCTTTTCAAAATTTTAGTTTCTAGATAATTTCTCAAAAATTAAGACGGGACGGTATAATCCTGTCCTAGAGTGCAAGTATATAATTAAATTTTTTCTAGAGATAAGTAAGTTTAAGCCTGAAAAAATTGAGTTCTTTTACACTCGTCATTAGGATTATTGTAAAGACAACTTTTTATTCTTATTATATTCACTCAGAAAATGTTATATATTTTTCACTCTGACATGCATGATGTATTTAAATAAAAACATGTTTGTCATATTAATATATGTTTTATTTATAAAAAAAAATATATGTACTTGGTGCAGTACAACATATTAAACACATATTGAACTAAGTTTTAACTTGGGTATACATAATTTAAATTGAACAACTAGGTAACTAACAATGTCCGTATTTGTCACTGGGGGAAGTCTTTTGGATCTACACTATGCTGTAATTTTTAATTATAATCGGCGACTTCGGCGTTCTCACTTCAAAGCTTCAAAAAACATTCACTTGTCGTAACTAAGTTTAAAGCAAACACACGATTATAAAAATGGTCCTGCACAACAAATGCACTCAATATATATAAAAATCCTTGAACATTTATGAAAATACATTTTAAATTATCGTTGGCTCATAGAAGAAAACAATGTTTGACCTTTGTCCTACGGCAGCCGTATTGACGGCAGTCAGCTGTTTTGTGGGCCGCCTAATAGATAAATCTCAAGAAATTCTCACTGACTATAGCTCCAATTACAGTGGTTTGCTTAAATTGGTGACGTTATTGTATATACTGGAGCAATAGCTAAACCCTGATTGCCGTAACTCAAAGCACTAATGGACTGATAATGACTGGAATGAACAAATAGCACACGCTATTTAGAAGCATTTATAACAAAAAAAGTAATTACAACTTAAATATAATGGTATTATTTTAAAATAGATACACATTTTTATACCACCTTAAAGAAAAAAGGCGTAACCAGGGTTAATCAAAAACGCAGTCCACTATTTAAAATGGATGATTGCTTTAATATACGCTTTTTTACAGCAGCAAAAAAAAAAGCCTGGCTAGAGTTAATTATTACGCAATCTGATATTTAAAACACAGGTAGTAAATACAAAATTATAGGTTTTGTTAAAAAAAAAACTAAAAAAGACATCGTTTGATGGAAATAGAACACAGAACCTTTGCAAAGCTATTCCAGTGCCCTATCACTGAACCAGTAAACCTCACATCTAGTACATAACGAACTTTGTATGTACTCCCACATTTTTAAAATCAAAACGTCTTTAATTTAAGTAACCCACAAGAAATCTCTACAATTTGCCTTTTAGAGGTCAGCTTTTAGCCCACCTTAATTATCGGAGTATATACATCGTCCGTTAGGTTTATAGAGGGTGTGAGGCCTGCAATTGTGCCTGGAAATCGTCTGTAACTAAGCTTTCGTGACTCTGCTTTTCACACATTCGTGTTTTATAATTATCAGACTGCCTTTCTGGTTAGCCCTAGCCAGGATTTTTTTTTTATTTTGCCGTAAAACGTATGCTAACACATTTTGTGTCTTTGCGGCATGCAGAAGTCAATGAGCAGTAGAATCTGGTCAAGAAAGCATCAGACCTAGGACGGGAAATTTACGAAAGCATAGTTACAGCAGGTCTCTAGATGCCTGTAGGACAGATGACTGCTAGCTTAGTGGTAAGGCAGAAGTCTAAAGGCTTTAGAATTGCATGGCAAAGGTCCTTGTTCTATCTCGGATGGATGAAAACCTATAATTTTTATGAATTTGGGCATTAAATGTCGTACTGCGTTTTTGGTAAGTCCTGGTTAGGCTTTTTTGTATTGATCTAAATATATATATATATATATATATATATATATATATATATATATATATATATATATATATATATATATATATATATATATATATATATATATATATATATATATATATATATATATTATTAAATCACTTGAAGTATATTTAAGCAAATGGGCGTAAGTAGCACAACAGTCAGTGAGAAGATCTTGCGGTTTAGGTACTCATATTTTCAAGAGTATTTGTCACTGGCCACTAGGCGTTTATGATCTTACAGCCATTTTTCTGAGCTGTTGCGACTTACGAAACCTTGTTTTTTTATATGTTTTGTAGTAGAAAAAGTCTTCATGATGTTACGCAGTGTTTTTATAGTAGGCAATATTATTATAAACTTCTGTTGTCGGCAATTTTATATAAACTTTTATCGGTATTGTCAAAATATAGTAACTAAAAATAATAAGAGAAACATCGTGAAAATTTCCCTGGGTTATCATAATCATCAATGTAAATAAAAATAAGTTATAGCAGAATGACATTTGACATTAGAAAAAGAGGTTAGACTGGAAACTAAGAATTCATGGCATAATTGATAACAACAGGGATTTTTTTATATGAAAGATTTAAAATTTGATGATGCATAACTCGGGAACTGAATGTTGCCGAAAATATCTGGTTTCGGTTCCGCTATCGACGTCATAAAATTTACCTATGTGCGAGAAACCGTCAAAATCAGTTATTATATGCTTAACCGAAATATGTTCTTCAGTAGTCATGCAGGTTTACATAACGGGTTAACATAGACGAAAAAGGATATCATTCTTGTCTGACATTTGAATTTTCCATAAGAATGTATACGTATGATCTTTATCCGATATACGATTTTTTCATAAGAACGTGTACTTAGAAATGAATGCTATAATAAGCAGATTATGAAGCTATAAAAAACATAATAATGCAAATCTGGCTTCGATAAGTAATGACCTCTAAGGCCACCCCTGAAATGAGTGATTTTGGCTCTATTCCTACTGGAATAATTTGGCAAAGCCCACCCCTACTTGGTATATATGACACGAATCAACCGAAACTAATCGATACTGCTTATTTTGATTACCTGCGCTCTCTATTGATTAAAATTTATAAGAATATAAATAACGCCTATAGATCCCTGTAAGACAGTAAAATACAGATGATGTCACCGATTCGCAGAGAACAATCGGCCATCTTTGCGCATGCGTCTAACCTCGCCTGTCAGAAAGTGCTGTATAACCGGAATCTGTCATTGAAAACGTAGAAAATTCAGTTTTTTAGTGTAATTTACGTCGTTTTTTAAGTGCTAGAAATAGAATAATGTTGAAGCAAGAGCAAGTGCTCCAAATCGAGCCCCAAAGCGAGCTCAAGTTCGTAGGTGAGGTCACTAAATTAATAATTGACGCAATAAATGTGTCTTAACAGTGGTAATAAATATTGGCTTTCAACGGGTTTTTAGACAAACTGTCCTTCACATTTCGGCTGTCTTTTAGGTAAAAACTTGCTTTATTGGAGCCGGCCGGGGATTATAACGAAAATCTTTAGAATCGTTAAAAAATGAGGCCAAGTTCCGTGTCAGTGGGTATGGCAGCCCTAAAAGTGCTGCAACCACCATATTTCAATCCTCTATTTAAATTGATGTCCACTTAATTCATTAGTTTTTAATTTGCGACAAAGGCAAAGTCCTTTAGAGCATCCAAGTACCTGGCTAATTGCATTTCTTGCCTTGAACCCATTTGAAACTGTTTTTCCTACAAGACACAAAAAATCATAATATAATGACTGCCAATATTTTTAATTGATTTTTTTTGTATTCACGTTACTGTTTTGTTTTGGACAAATCTGTTAATAATTTCGTTAATTGTGGTTTTTTTCAAATACTGTAGTCACAATAACTTGTTCAAAAATGTTTCATAGGACAGTATAATATTAATATCTAAATAAAAATTGCAAGTCAGTAACAAATAAAACTGCTAACAAAAACAGATAGGCTATTCTAAACTTTCAACTTTTATGTGTGTTATTTGATAATTTATTCCCTTTACAATTGCAGTCATAAAATTAATAGAATTGTTTATATGCATGATTAAAGGTGATACCTTTTTGTTATCAATTTAAATGTGATATTTCTAGTACTAAAAAGTGTGTTGTAATCTTTTCCCAGTTCATTGTTGATTTAATTTGTTATGCATATATTAGTCATAATTTAATTTCATATTCAAATTTATAATTCATAGGTTCATATTAGGTTACGTTTTGTGTTAACCTTTTTATACATCTGCTAATTTTTGGTTCATAATTGAACATCATCAGGGTTCCTAGATATCTGTAAAAAAAACCTTCCAGTACTGAAAGAGTTTGTTATTTTGTCCTGAATTTTATTTTATAAACTTATCTATATGTTTTTATAAATGATCTGTTTTCTACTGTCTTAATTATAACATTCAGTTTATAATTAATCTAGATTTCTGAAAACAGGATATTTAGTTGTAACTTATAGTATTCTAATAAAATACTGTAGGTATTGCTATGTTGTACTAATGTTTTTATATTTGTCTGTTTTAATTTAAAATAAGTAGAATTATTAATTGGGTATAATGATTAGCGATGGTTTACAAAAATAAGTTCTAAGCTCTGGTTGTTTTGTTTTATCTGTTTCCATTATTTCATGTTTTATGCAATACTCCAACCATGTTTGTATGCACAGTGCTTTTTAAATCACATATAGGGGGTTGGGACCCTGAATGAAAAAATAATATTTTTTGTACATATAAAATTGTCCTTGGAAATCCTAAAAAATGTCTGGAAAAAATATGTTTCTATCACTGAGAATCATGTAGGTAGATTGATTTAATTTTTTTCAAATATTTCACTTCAAGGAAAAGACAGTGCAAACAAAAGTTCTGTGACTCATTATTCTATATTTTTCAGTTCACCTAGGCATCTTTTTATACTGTTTCTTTTTCTAAATAAATATAGGTCTGAAGTATATTTCCTCTATTGAATACAAGTCTTCAGTTGGTAGTAATATAAGAGAGAGAGGGGATGTAGAAAACTATAGTCCAATATCTATCCTCAATATCCAATACAGTTACCCAATGTGTAGTTATAAACTATTTGATTTCAACTTCTCAAGAATACCATTAGATGACACTTAGGCATTCAATACCATGTCCTTGACCTGGTACCAATCAGTTACTCTGTTAACATCAGCCTGCTATTTAAAACAGTCTTCAACATAAGTAATTTTCTGGAAGAACTTAAGGTCATTGGCAAATAATAGAAATTTTCTGCAATGTAAGCATTGGTTTATGTCGTTAATGAAAAGATTGAAGAGAAGAGGACCCAGGTGGGAACCCTGTTGGACACCTGAAGAGATCCTAATTTCCCTGGATAGAAAGCCATTAATGTGAACAATCTGCACACAATCACATAGGTAGCTAGTTAACCATTGCAGTAGTGATCCTGATATGCCAAACTTCTACAGTTTACCCAGAAGAACTCTATGATTGACCCTATCGAATGTCTTGGAAAAGTCATATGTATAGGGAATGTACCTGCACGCCCTCCTTTAAATTGCCAGACAGGTAATTCGAGTATAATAGGAGATTAAGTTTGGTTGACTTTTACAGAGGTAAACCCAAACTGCTGAAGAATGATTTCCCTATTTAAGATGCCTGTCAAATGATCACATACAATGCTCTGAAATAACTTAGATATCATGTTAATAATTGAGATTGGTCGATAATTCCCCATGTTTCTTTTGTCCCCTGATTTAAATATAGGAGTAACAGAGCTCGCTTTCTACCAACCTGGGAAAGTTCCTATACACAAAGATTCTTTAAAAATAAAGACCTAGCCAAGATGAATGAGCTTTCTTTTGATAAACTCTCACTGACATTCCCAGACGCAACAGCAAACTTCAAACTAAGCAGTTGGCGATAAACATTAACTGGAAGATCTTCCTTTGCTGATAGAAAGTCATTTCTTGAGTATCGATGTAGATCAAGTCAAGCACAGAATCATATGCATTGGCAATATTGTTCAGCTAATAGAAGTTTCTCAATATCCATTAGGCAGGTTGAAATCACCAAGGATGCAGGAGTGGGAATTGGGGTATTCCTCAGTAAGTTGGTCCGTAGCTTGGCTAAATATTTGGTAACTAAGTACCAATAATTATTTTATTTCTGCCAGTGCCCATTAAAATAAATAGGTGTTTTTGGTCTTGGAAAGAAGGTAATTGTTTTGATTTGATATAACTGTATACCCCACCAATACTCCGCCACCAATTGAATAATTTCTAGTTTCAGGATACCTATCCTTTCTGTTAACAGTGCAGCCTTCAAGATTTCTGTAAATACCAGTACATCAAAGATGTATGAGGCAAGGGAGTTGTAAGTGCGAAGACCGCAGACATTCTGATAATAAACTGAGATGTCACTCTTAGCTTTATTGGTTTTTTGCTAACAGTTTAGGGACTTTATTGACATATTTAAGGTAAATATTGATTTCATCCTTAGATCTTTTTCATTAAGTTCCATCCAGTCTTGTGGATTACTCAAATTCCCTTTGCTTTGGAGTTAGGTCAACACTAATATAGACTCTTTTTTCCTTCAATTTGGGGCCATTTCTTAGTAAGTAAGTGACCTCTTTACTGTTAGATAGAGTGACCTTAAGCAGACGAATGCTCTTTTTTTTTTTTGGCTTTCCGACATGAGCTAGTCCTCTAATAGAAAGGGATTTTCCCTACCCAAAACCTGAAAAAGTTGCTCAGCTTCTCCGCAGTCATCACTTGAGTCTTTTAAATTAAACAACATAATGTTGCTTGACCTTTGTATTTCATTAACAATGTTTTTTTTTTGACCTTTATATTTCACTAACAATGTTTACATCATTTTGAGTAGTGCTTCTCTGAGTAGGGCCAGTTTGCTTTAAAGAGACCATTTCATTGATAAATTTAGGAACCTGACGCAATCCTTGCAAGCAGTCTTCACAGAAAAACTTTGGAGATCTTTTTCCCTTCAGGTCCATAACCCTTATTTCTGACACAATTAAGTCAGAACATACCAATTTGTGAATGTATTGAGAGCAGCCATCATACAAAATAAGGGCATCAATCTCATTTTCCTCCAGATTGCATTTTATACACTTCATTTTAGGTTAAATTGAGGAAAAATAATGTTTTCAAAAATGCAAACACAAAACTGTTAACCTGCACATACAGGGGTTTGGTAGGATTTAACAAGAGTAAACACAATAATGAGTATTCTGTTTATTAAAAGAGGATTTTAGAAAAATTTAAAAATGTGTCTGAAAACGGTGTGTTTATATGCGCATAACTTCACTACACTAATGGTTACAATTACTCTGAGATCCCTTTGTTCTTTCCACCTAATGCCAAAGTTGTGAGTCAGAAATTGCTTTATTTGTAACAGTGTAAACCCTTTTACAAAGATTTAATAAAATTACAATATTCATACAGCTAAGATGGTTTAAATTAAACATACAGACACAAAATGACAAAACTTAAGTAAAATGTTATGTTCATTTATAATTTACACTTGAAAAAATTTATTAAAGGCTAAAATTACAGTAATATAACATATCTTTCCAACTGCAAACAGGACATTTAGTGAACTTTTAAAACAGCTACATTTATTAACAAACCTAAAACCCTTAGCATCTCTTCAACCTCTCACCTCTCTTGGATTCCATATCCATATTATTAAGGACTATAAATACATTAATGCATTATATCAATGTTGGCCAGTTTCTGTCTTTAATAGAGTTAATGTCTATATAGATATTTCAATAGATATTAGTTTATTTGTGTTATAATTTATTTTTTGTATTGTTTATTCAATTATTGTTTGGTTTATTGAATTTTATCATATTTTTGTTGTGTTATACAGTAACTTGTTATATTGAATTCCAAATTGAACTGTATCTGTTGTGGAAATAAATAAATATAGTAGATATAAAATTTTTACTTCCCCAAGCCTTCATATAAAATTTCTATGTGTTGTATTTACAGTACAATAGATACAGAATTCAAAACATATTCACTATCTTGAAAAATTAAAAAGCACAGAAAATATCAACCAACTTATTTTTAATAAGCAGTGTTCCTTGGTTTATAAAAATAGATTGACTGTATCTTGGTTGATTCAATTTATAAACTAGCAGACATTCAGTAAAAATCAAATTGATGTTTTTATGTTCTGTTTATATCAAGTTTATATTGTGCTTAAAAAAATAATGAAGTTTGAAATTAGCTTATTTAATTATAGTGTAAATTTATTTTTATCTGCCTTGTGATGTCTATTAATATTGGAAAAATGTATTGAAAACTTGTCAGCCCCAAAGATAATGCTTCTAAAAGACAAGCTGTGAATTTTCTGAATACAAGACATGATCTAATAATAGAATTATTCAAGTTAGTCTATTTTTGTTTTAATTTAACCTTTCTATTAGCAGAGAAATGTCTAAAATACTACCATATGTAAAAGAGAATTTGCTAAGACTAAAAAATACTAGTGGGTTCCTTTTTCATTTTCAACATGCATCACAGTGAAATATGCAATTTTAAATTATAAATTCTCCATTAAACTAACAGGAAATATGTATTTTAAATAAAATTTGTATAAACAATTTCCATATTATTCTATTAGTCTAGAATCTACTTAGAAACCTAGAATAACATTCATATTTTTTAAACATAATTAATAAATTTGTTTTGAGGGAAATTAAAGTTCTTTTAGGAGTTCCCCAGAGGGCACATTGTGGTCTTCTTCTTTTTAACTTGTTCGTAAATAATATATATGATTTTATCAATAAGTCTGTATTTTTTATGTTTACTGATGATTGATGTTAAAATATATATTATTTGTAATTCTTTGGGCTCTTGCAAACTCTGAGAGGACTTAAATAGGTTCAAACATAAATGGCCTTAATACAAATCTAAAAAAATGTTGTTACATAAACTTCCATAGCCTGATTAGGAATATTGACATCGATAACACAGAATTGCAATTGGTACACAAAGTTAAGGATTTGAGGGATTTGTTTGATTTGTGTGATTTGTACAAAATCTGTGATGGTTTGATAATTTGTCCTGAGCTTTTAGGATCTAACAAATTTAATGTCCCTAGTCAAATTTTAAGAAATAATGATCTTATCCATATGAAATTTCACAGCACCAATTATGGGATACATACATGCAATGAATTTCCTCAAGGGCAATAAAGATATTGATGTGTTTGCATTTTCTTTTCTCTTTAGTTTTTAGTTGCTAGCTTATATGATCTGGTTTCCTTTTTCTCCTCTCTATTCTTTTTAGGATTATCGTAATGTTGTTCTGTCTGTTTTTAGTAGCTACAGACCCATCTCACTGTTATCGTCCATGTCAAAGGTCTTTGAAAAAGCACTTTACAACAGAATTCTCAATTTTGTTACTTCCCACAATATACTGGTCACCCACCAGTATGGTTTTATACCAAAAAAGTCCACAGAGCAGGCGATTTTTGCGGCTGTCAGTTATGTTGTGGAGAATCTGGACAAAAATCAAAAAGTAGCGGGCCCTTATTTTGACTTGTCAAAGGCTTTTGACTCGATCAATCATGGTCTGCTCCTTAAAAAACTGGATGGGCTAGGTATATGAGGTGTATGTCTGTCCCTTCTACAATCCTATATAACAGGCAGACAGCAATCAGTTTGCATCCTACACAATGGGAAAACATATTACTCATCCTTTCAAGGCTTGCAGCAGGGGGTGCCCCAGGGATCAATTCTGGGACCCTTGTTGTTTTTACTGTATGTGAATGAACTCTCCGGGGGACTTCCTGGTGGTGGCCGAGTCTGTCAGTACGCGGATGATACATCAGTTATGCTGGCGGCTCCCGCCATGGCTGAACTGTCGGGGTCTTGTTCGCGTGCAGTGGAGGCAATAGGCTCCTGGTGTGAGGATAACTTCTTAAAGCTCAATGCTACAAGACAGGTCAGATCCTGTTTGGTAAAACTAAACAGAGTGAGTCACTTTATGTGAAATCGGGTGCTAGATCCATACCCATGTCGGAGAATATTAAATTCCTGGGTGTTTATTTGGACCCTCTTTTGAATTGGACTCAGCATAATAGGTCACTAATATCAAAACTAAATAGCAGTTGTGCACTAATATGTCGACTAAGGGATTTTCTTACCGCAAAGACTGTAAGAATTTATTATATGTCTTGCATACAATCAATCTTAAGTTACGGTATACTGTGCTGGGGTTCATCTACCTCGGCCATTGATGTTTTCAGGGCACAAAAGCGTGTCATCTGCACTATGTATGGCCTCCATCCCAGGGAGATATATTAACTGCTCCTTGCCTGTACTTTGTGGCCTTAGTAATGTACATAAAAAAACAACCAAATCTCTTTAACAGAAATCTGAATCACTATTCGTTGGAAATGAATGTTGTGACTCGGAATAGAACCAATCTTATCATTCCTCTCCATAATACCTCCTTTTTCAAGAAAGGTCCCCTGTATCGGGCCATAAAGGCATTTCAAATGCTGCCTACAGAAACAAAGCAAATTGAAAGCATTTCAAAATTTAGGAACCAATCTATCCAATTTACAACAATATTTACAAGCTAAATGCTTTTACTCTTTTAATTTTGAAGATGTTTAAAAATTTTTAATTTGTGTTTTGTTAATTTGTCATATATATTTGTCATATTTATTTTTGACCTACTTATTAAAGTGTAGTCCTTTATTTTAATTTATTTTATTTTAATTGTCACATATATATTTTCATTGTCTATATTTCAATATAGCATATCATGTACTCTCTTATGACGTTGCTTTGTGATTGTGATCATATTGTTGGCAATAAAGTTATTATTATATTATTATTATTATTGTTAAGTGTTCATTTATATATATTTTTTATATCTATAAAAATTTTGTGATAATATGATCTCATATGTATAACATAAGCAAATATCGAAAATGTAAGATAGGGTAAAGTTGTTTTGCATGTGGTAACAGTGGGATGTTTTTTTTTTAATTTGAGAAGTTGATTAGCATAAATCTGCTATAAAATTCACATTAAAAAAGTAATTAAACTAGATATTATACAACTAATTGTTGGAAGGTAAAACTATATGAAAATGTACTTGTCTAGTATTATGTTCACGAAACTGAATTTTTACTTGTAAATTTTCTTAAATGATTTGGAAGTAAATTATTTTCGAATTTATAAAAGAATATACAAATATAAGAAAAATATCAAATTTTTAACATTAGGCATTTTAATATTTCTAACATATCATTAATTTTCATATACTTATCTTTATTTAAAATCACTCTCATTCCCTTGTTTTATAGAATTGAAATTTTTGAAAAATATCTTCATTTACGTTATGTATAATTGTTGGACAATTCAAGAAATGAGGGAATATTTTTATAAATTGCTTTTTTTGGCAAATATTGATAAAGTATTGCTTATGAACATGATTTCTTTGAAAAAAGAAACAATAATTATAGCTCGCAGAAAGCTGCTGCAGCGACATCTCTATTATGTTTTAAAAATACCTTTATAGAGATTTCATCCCATTCTGAAGAATTTTTGTTAAGTTTCATAGATGTACTTTTTTCAAGGCAGAAATACAATATTTTCAAGAGTAAAGTTCCTGTAGTAGTAAATTGATTTCAAAACCTTAATATTAGCTGTGAATTGTTTACAACCTAAAACTTTCAATGCCAGGTTGGTAATGACATGAGCTGTGAAACTTAGGTCATTTATGTGTCATATTACTAAACTTGTCATTTAGATGTTCTAGGTGATGAACAAAGTTGTGAAAGTTTTCAATTTCGGTCCCATAAAAACCTATGTCTATGAGGTTTAGCAGTTTAATATGATGAAAATATGCAAGTCTTAACTCCAAGGAATCAGACCAAAAATGAAAAGGATTCTTTAAAAAAGATATCGGCTTTTATTCATTTTAACTGGGACAGTCTGTATATAAAAATTTAATCACTCTACAATAATTTATTGATCTTGACATTGACTGTTGCCTTGAATAATTTTTCATGTCAGTTTTAAACCACTTCCACATTATTTTTGTCAAATTTTATACACATAGGTTTTATAACAGTAAAAAATGAGCGTGACCTTAATCATGCTTTTGATTTTGGAAATTTGAATTATTTCAGGTTTCATTGACTTACTACTTTAAAAATTTTTACACATGCAATTTTTCCTGGTTGTTGTTGAAAGCAAACTTAAACCAAAAGAAAGACAACCAACATGCAATCTGCTCTGGTAAAAAACTAGTAGTTATAACTGGTTAACATGAAGTTTCCTTATTTTATCACTATAAATTACAACAATAGGTTCACTCTACTAATGAATAACACATATTTTATTTTCTGATTTGATGATGGCCAAAAATGAAAGACGTAATTTTTTTAGCACTAAAAGTTCGTAAAAGAATAGAAAGGCAACCATAACAAACCTTGTTGTATATGAGAACTTCATGTTTAGTAATATGGAAGGTGGAGGGCAGGTTTACTCTGTCTATTAAGACTTTTCAAAAGTATTTGATAGGGTCAACCATGGCTTATTAATATCTAAGCTGAGTGTAGGTGGCAGCTTGTTAGGCGGGGTTGAAAGTGACGTGGAAATTTGACAAGTCCTCTAAAAGTGCCTTCTGGAGTACCACAAGGCTCACATTGCGGCTCCATCTTCTTTTGATTGTTTTTGTTGGATTTGATTTCATGTATTCTGCACAGTAAAATGTTTTCCTGACAATTTAAACATTTTCAAAAGCCATAAATACCATGACTGATGTCTTGGATCTTCAGCAAAACCTCAATAGTATTCTTGGTGTGAAATCAATCATGTGAGTTTGAATGTGACAGAGTGCTTTAAAATTACCTTCACCCGCTCATCTAATCTCTGTAAATTATATTTATTTATTTATCAATACACTACAGAGTGATAAACTCCAAATGGTAGTCACAATAAATCTTTAAAAACTAACATTTTTATCTCACAATAACTTTAGGTTAAATGGTAAAGGAAAGTAAAAAGTTCAGTGTGGTCAATATATAAAAACACAAAGAAACAATATACGACAAATCATATAAACTGCATAATTTATAAATATGAAAACAATAAAACAAGTAATTATTAAATATATATGTAGACAAAGATGGAAACATATAAGAATATATATTAACAAATTAAAGAATAAAAAATGTAAAAAAAGAAGGGAAAAAATCATGTAAAGCGCAAACAACATAAATTAGTGTATAAGACGCAAAGTGTTTTTTAGAGATAAATGACTCGAATGAAAAAGGTCATAATCTGCATAATCCCTATTATAATTTGAAACCAAACGATGCACAAAGGCGCTTCGGCCATAGTTGGTTCTATGGGTATACTCAAAAAAGTAATTCAACCTGTCTGGTATGCCTATTTGGTAAAAAGTGAACTAAACTAAGTAAAACACCACAGTCTATTGTGCCGTTAATAAGCTTTTGTACTTTTGTACCCACAAAGCAAAAATCTAGTCTCATAGGTAAGATTAGAGTCAGGAAAGTGAAGCTTGTATAGCAGGTATTTTGCAAATTTATTCTGCACTCTTTCGAGTCTGTTTATGTGACAAGCATAATGTGGTGACCATATAACGGAGCAGTATTCCAGTATGCTGCGGACCAAGTAGTTATAAAGACAAGAAGCGCCTTTGTGTCATTAATGTGTCTGGTATTTCTCTTAATAAAACCCAATAACCTAATAGCCCTAAGAACAGTACTATCAAAATTTTTTACTTTATTTATTCATTTATTTACATTTGTATTAGTTAATTTTTACATTTATGTTAATTGACATTTAGTTTTTCATATAACTATAATTATTTATATTGGTTCCCATTATTTGGGTGCTTAATTATTTGAGTGTTTATTTTTTTTTCTTTTTGGAAATTTATTATGAACCAACTAAAAGCTTGCTTCTTGTATGTTATTTTGTGTTATTGTATTTTTTTAGGCAAATATTTTGTTGTTCTTTTAAAATTGTATTTTGTTTCTCAGCTTTGTCAATGAATTTTACTTCTGACAATAAAGCATGTTTTGAATTTGAATTTCAATTTGAATATGTAAGTTAAAAGTCAGGTTTACATGAAAAATTACACCTAGGTCATTAAATGAATCTACTTTATCGACATCTACATTATTTTCAATATAAGATGACATTATTGGATTAACACACTTATAGAAGCTAATAACCTTACATTTGGAAACATTAATTTTTAAATAATTTAAATAGCACAGGTCCGATATGGGATTCTTGAGGGACGCCGGAAGTTACGTTTATTTCACAGGATGTAGGTTAATTTGCCACAAATAGTTACACATTGTCGACCCTCGGACAAGTATGATTTATAATGAATTTAAGGTACTGTCCAGAAATACCAATGTCAGACAGCTTTTTAATAAGAAGTGGATGACATACACTATCGAAGGCTTTAGACAGGTCTGTGTATATAATATCCACTTGTTTGCCAGCCTCTACCGAGGAAACTAAGAAGTTATGGTATACGCCTAAGTTGGTTGCCGTTGAGTGCCCTCCTCCATGCTGTTCAGGAATGATGTAGTGTTTAAAAGTATTGAAGATCTCATCTATTATGTTGGCTTCCAACAACTTTGGAATACATGAAAGAATCGATATTCCACCGTAATTTTCGATATTTGTTCTATCACCTGACTTAAAAATAGGTTGGAGGCTGGAATTTTTCCAAATTGCTGGAAAGTGACCATCGTCTAGAGATTTCTGAAACACTTTACATAGTGGACCCGCAAGTGACTGGCAGCAATTTTTAACGAAAAGTGGGGACAAGCCATCAGGACCCGCTTTTTTTGACAAATCGAGTTGAAATATCTTATCGCTTATTTCCGGGATGGTAAAACTATGCATTGATAAGTTGGTAGCAAACTCTACTGGCTGAATGTTCCAGAGGTCGGCGTCAGTGTAATTAGAATAGCAGGCTTGAAAGTGACAAGAAAACGCGTCTGGGATATCATCCGTGGTATTAATATCCATGCCATTGTAGGTCATTTTGCTTGGAAGACAAGAGTCGGATTTGAGGTTTTTAACAAATGACCAGAAATGTTTTATATTGGTGGGAATTAAATGCTCAGTGTTTGTCATGTACATAAGATAACAGATGTCTGTTCTAAATTTCACTTCACGGCGCACATTGGAATACTCCTCATAATCACAATTTAAACCAGATCTCTTATACTTTTTGTGAAGCCGATTTTTGCGGGCTATAAGTTTCCGAAGATGATTATCAAACCATTTGGGATACTTCTCGCTCTTAATTGCGCTCATAGGAACGTGAGCTTCAATGCCCTCATAGAGCAATTCCTAAAAACGGAGAACAATTCGATCCAGATCCCCATCGGCAGTGAGAAAAGACCAGTCAGCTTGTCTGTAAAAATTGTTTAGTTCTGTATAGTTTACTTTGTGAAACTGATAAACGCTTATAGTGTTGTTATTTTTAAGGACTGGTATGTACCGGAGATTGAATGAACCCTCAATAGCAGGATGATGGTTGTCAATCCTAAGGAGTTCATTGGGGCTAGGCGAAATAGAATGACCATCAAAGTTGTCAATGAAAATGAGATCCAATGTACGACCCAGGTAATTAGTCACACCGTTAATCTGTTGCAGTTCAAGGAAGAACATACAGTCAATCAGAGTTTCAGCAGTAGGTGATCGCAGCTCTCGTGGACTCAGCGTCTCGTCTTCGATTAACCACTCAACTGATGGCAAGTTGAAATCTCCAAAAATGACAAACTTGTGGTTATCGTATTGGTTTCTAAGAGATTCACGTGTGTTAAAATGATTGATAGGCCTCTAAAGATGATGCTGGAGGCACATAAATACAGCAAATGGCTAGTCGAGTATCCTCTGTTGACAACTAAACCAATATGTCCTCATAAGAGTTGCTCAGAGGAGACGAAATTTTGGACGTTTGAAAATTATTGAGAACAGCTGTCAGTACACCACGATCACGCCGACAATCAAGAACTGCGTAGTCTCGGTCACGTCTGAAAATAGTGTACCGCGTGTCAAACAACTCAGAATCGAAAAAACTTTCATTTAGCCACGTCTCTGAAAGAACTATGAGGTCATAATCACAAGAATAGGTACTTATCAGTAATTTGCTGCATTTTGTTCTGAGCCCTCTAACATTTTGGTAGTAAAAGGTAAAACAGTAATTATTAGGTTGATTATCTTCGGCGATTAAAGAAGAGAGGAATGAGGATTTGAATAATAGCTGTTTAGAATAGGATTTGTGTTTAATTCTACGTCCTCATTCGAACCTGTGGCTTGAGAGTTACACATTTGAAAACAAATGTGCTGAACTAGATTATGCTTATCGTCGTAGCTCAAATGCCCGTGAGAGGTCATACACAATAAAGGAAGGAAGTATGTGTTAGACTTTAGTTTCTAAAGTGAGTCAATTATCAACGAGTTGTGTTGTTGAATGATCTTATTTAAAATTGGCCTATTAAAATAGAGTGGAGGTCCAACAAGTAATAAATTTGTGTGGGAACAGGATTTTAAAAGAGTCTTGATACTATCTAATTTGGGCGGGGTGTCCTTTATTGCGTTGTAGGAACCCCAGAACATAATTATGCAATCATCGTTGGTAAACTTTTTTTATAAATCAGCACACAGTAAGGAAGCGTCATCAAAGTTCTGTTTCCTTGACCACTGACAGTTAACATCTACTTTGTTTTTTGAGTACAATTTTATTAGCTTGAGGAAACCACGCACATTCAAATCTCCGACAACCAAAACTTGTTTAGATTTACTTGTGAGACCGGCATCCATGTGTAAGGTATGAGAATTAGCAATTTTGTTGACTCTAGGTGGAATGTCATTACTCTCTTTAAGGTTGTATACTACACGTTTGGCTTCCTTCAGATTTTCTGTCAGGGCATCTCTGTCGGCAGTCAAAGTGTCAATACTTGTGAGTAGATCAGATTTGAGCAATTTCAGTTCAGCCAATTTTGAGGCAAGTTGTTTATTTTCATCCTCCAAAACATGTAACTGGTCAAGCAGATCTCTGTTTTTGTCCATCAGTTTAAGGATATCCGCATTTAGGGATGAAATAACATTTTTTTGGTCAATGATTTTATTATTCAGGTCTTGTTCTGAATTAAAGACAGAATCCTCAAAATCTTGGGTATGCCTTTTCAAACGAGCGATGTATGTGTTTTTGTCTTAATTCTGTTATAAGTTTTTCTATTTCGTTCCGCAACCCATTTTCCAATGCTTCTTTCTCCTCAAGCAACTCAGTAATCCGAGTATCCTTGTTGTTGCAGTCGGACTTAGGCTTATTGAGGTGCTCAAGAGCTATTTTTAATTTTGTTTTGCGGCGTCCTTTAGTAATTGTTTACAGCTATCACAATAAAATAATAATTGTCTCTTGTTTGTGTTTAAAGCGATGCAGTGGCATTCGGTAGTGGTAATATTAGCACAGTTCTTACAGAAGCTTGATTTGCATGAGTCGCAATTTGCGCCAAATAATTCGTCATCCTAATGTGCTAAAGATATAAAAACACAAAACAAAAATAAAGTTAGAGAAAAACACTAAGATTACAGTTAAAACAGAAACACACCAAGTAGTGGGATGTAAGCACCTACTCAATTCAGTAGCACACAACCACCACACAGCATGCACAATCTACCATTAAAGTTTTCTAATTTACATTAAGGATAAAATACAATAAGTTTTTGAACCTCCCTGGTATTCGCGAAATATACCATCAGAGCACTAAAGGTTCCAATAAACAGCACTAATTATTTCACTAAAGAGAACTATCAATCCAATAAAGCACTATTTATTATTCGTTTTATTCCAAGCCAAATAATATTCAAGACCCATTTTTTTTGTTGATCCAGCTGATAAGCAGAACATTGCTGTTGTAAAAAAGAATATATAATTTAGTTACTGTTATTAATTGTATGATATATTGCAGGATAGTTTTTCGAGTTTTATGCTAGTAATGCTGGCTATATGGGTTTGAAAATGACACAGTAAGATGGGCGGAATTTCAACAAACAAGCACATATAAAACTTTATGCAGATTTAAAGTTTTAAAACAAGGAAACACTGATTATTTCGCGAGCTATATAGAACTTATGTATACACTGTTACATATCAATCATATATAAGGTATATGGCGGATTTATGTTTTTTACACAAAAATTATTAATGGAAAAATAGACCGCCTAGAATTACTACAACTGATTGCATTCAATACAAGTGAGAGAAGAGGTAGGAACACAAATATTTTAGCAATACCGTTTCACTTCATCCTCGTATTATGAGATCAGCCAATGAGGAAAAATTTTAATGTTTAGCTCGAGTTTTGTGAAATTTAAATTTTTATTAAAATCCTGTGATGCTATTCCTGTTTCTGTATGATTTTTATAATGACTATAATGTTAGTCATATCATTTTATAGTATTGTAGTTATATTCATAGTTGTGTAAAATGGCTATGCCGTAAATAAATAAATATAAAAGTGTGTCCGCAAGGCGTTCGTTTTTGAGAAACACATTTTTAATTTTTTTTTCTTTTTTTCATGAATCTCATATATTTGTAAAGATAAATCATTCAAATTTGACACATACCCGTACTTTAAGCAATGTCTACGAAATGGCTATAATACATTTTTCAAAAATCTGCTGTTGTCACTTTTTTCTAGGTCACAATCTTCTTTTTAGTTTTTTTTAATCTATGAGTAGACCACGAAAGGCCTAAGTACTAGGTATGTGTACCTCAAAAACTAAAGCCTTTCAAACACATGTTTATATGAACTTTCAGTCTTAAAATGAACCAAAAATTAAATCCTGCATTTTTAGCAAGGAAAATAAAAAAAGAAAAAAATATAAAATTTTATATGTGTAGGGCTTTAGCATTTTGCTGACGCCTAAACGGTTCAAAATATCAGTTTAAAGTAAGCAAACAAGAAGTTAAAAAACAAAATGAGGAATCTGATTATCTAAATAAAAACAGTCAGCGACGTCGCAGTAAAAATTTAAAGAGTGGTAAAAGGGGGTCGCGACCTGGAAAAAAGTAACATCTAATAGATGTTTGTAAAATATATTAAAGCCATTTCGCAGGCATGGCTTACAGTATAATGTGTGCAAATTTGAATTATTTATCTGTAGAAATGTGCAAGGCCCATGAAAAAAAAATTTTAATTTTGACAACCTGTATCTCAAAAACGAAGGCCTTGCGGTCACATGTTTATATATAAACTTCTGGTCCTAAAACATGGCAAAAAATTAAGTTCTTCCTCTTTAGTCATCAATTAAAAAACACCCTGTATAAAATGTGTTGTCTGTACCTAGTAGAATCTTGCACGAGAAAAATTCAGGGTAAAAGGCAACTTTACCGATTTTTTTGTCTTTTTATTTTTTGGCTGAAAAAATCGATTAACCTTTGCATGATTTATAAATCGTTTCAGCTGTAAATTTTAGTGCATTTTACATTAAATTTGCGAGAAAGGATCATTATGAAGATGAGCTAGATATATTATAAACAAACTTAGCAATTACATCATCGCCTGACCGATTCCAAATTCGTAAATATTGATATTTGATTCATTAACATTAGCACCCACGAAAAAGTTATGCGCCGTGATAGGAACTGAAAGAGAAAAAATATGTTTTGTACTCAGATTAACAATGGTTTTCTAAGTTGAAGGTTCTTATGCAATAAATATAATAAATTGGTCGTGTCTTGAGGTTTTTTAAAAATATTTATAGTTTATTTATTAGAACTTAGGATCTTTACACCCTTCTCTCTTGTTAGAGAATTGTCTCACCCTCCTAGATAAACACTATTTAAATATTAAGAAATCATAGTTCTTGGAATTATGGAATCACTTTTCCGACATTTCGCCTTCGATTGCACGAGGCATCTTCAGGGATCTTTACTTCACGAGATCGGAACACTGAATGAACTCAGAGAGACCCGGCCGGCGTTTTATAGTCGACCTGGGTCCACTGACTAAACCGTGACTCGGTGTAACGATAGGTTTCCACGTGTGATGGAGACTGAAGCCCGTATCTCTATTAAAATTGTTAGGATGCTTATAAATTTCAATAGATTCTCTAATTTTCCGTTTATAAAATCCCGAAAGCCAAGCAAGAACTTTGGTTTCTTTTACATTTATGTTATGTCCAGTAGAATGTTAGTGTTCAGATACAGCAGATTGTTTCTTTCTGATAAATTGTTTATGTTCATGTCTAATATCCTCAGTGCGATATTCATTCCCTCTTAAAGCTCGAGTCAGTTTCTCTGTTTCTAATCGTAAAGAATTATGGTCACAAATCGCCACGGCTCTGTAAACCAATGAATTAATAACTGATTGCTTTTGTGCTGGGTGATGATGGGAATTTGCATTTAGGTACCTGTTTGAATGTGTTGGTTTTCTAAATACAGAGTGTCCTAAGAAAATATCCCCTTTCCTTTCTACAAGAACATCTAGAAAGGGAATCGTGCCTTCTGATTTGATTTCCATTGAGGTTTGTTTGTGTTGAGAATTCGACGTTTACGGGTGGAGCACTACAAATTACATCAGACATTATTTTTATTTGTTTTTCAGTGTTCTGTTGGATACTTTTTTGAAATATCAGTTATAAATGGTCATATCACTTTTTATACTTTCTTTTTAAGTATAGTTTTTGTTGGTTAGGTTATACGTTGAACGTTTACGGGATACACGCATTGTGTTCCAGAATTTAGAGGTAATATTATATGTCGAGTACGCGTCGTTTATTGTATCAAATCAGACTAATTAATAATATTGTTGTTAGGGTTACCAACCCTCCACCTGTAGATTCTCGCTTTTTATGTATACTTCCAGCTTGCCACCAAACGGTTCGGAACTGCCCCTTTTTAAGGGAAATATACATTTATGGCCAGAATTTCAAAAAAAAAGAATATTTGATAAAAGTTCTTAAAATAGATAGCAATAACTTTTTTTTAAACTATATATTACAGAAATTACAGATTTTTTTAAATTTAATGCTTTTTCAAACAAATTTGCTTCTTTTTTGACATCAATCAACTGCTAACTTAAAATTTCATCTGGCAACACTGTTCGCATTGACCCTTTTGCTCAAGAGTGGACAAACCTGCTTCAGATTTGTGAAGTACACAAAAATGGCATTGGTTCAGTGATATTTTAAAAAGTATCGATCATATCAAAGGAGTGGATGATGATCTTTTAAAATTTCTTAAACC
Source organism: Kuschelorhynchus macadamiae (assembly GCA_030620095.1). Lineage (NCBI taxonomy): Eukaryota > Metazoa > Arthropoda > Insecta > Coleoptera > Curculionidae > Kuschelorhynchus > Kuschelorhynchus macadamiae. The sequence continues at coordinate 108,393 of JAUTXW010002144.1, read as the reverse complement.
AATTTTTGTTTCACTGGATATGGTTCAGCAAAAAGGTGCCTCTTTGTCTAATGTTGAGGCATGGAAAAACCTTATGGCGGTTTTTGATAGCATTAAAAATGAGGACACAAATTTACATCAATATCAGCTCGTCTAAACAAGATATAATCAAGCCTTATGACCTTTTTTTCACTTTTTCACATACTTACTGCAGCTTATCAAAAATAAAAATTAGTACCCTCTATCAAGCAAAACAAAGCTGCTTTGGATATTGCTGGTAGACATTTCCCAGACACAGGATTATTACCATTAATAATCAAGTTAGAACCAAATCAAACGTCTTTTCGAAAACCATTACTACATTATTACGATATGTAACCGCACTACAGTGGTCGAGTTGGAAAGAATGTTTTCTACACATGGATTTATTCATTCTGATATTAGAAATAGACTCGGCTATGAAAAAGCCTCTAAATTAATATTTCTCTTTAAAAAATGTAATACCTAATTGTTCTGTTTGAGAGCATATTTATCTTTGTCTTTAATATTATGTAATGTTACATTAGGCATTTAGCTTTTTTGAACTTTTGTAATGTTTTAGCTAGTTTGAAACGTTATTGCTATAAGGGTTTATTAGAAAAATGCTATATTTATGTTTGGTTTTATTGGAAGCATTTTTAAAATGTTATCGGCAAATTAATTTTTTTTTTTATTAAAAATCGTTTGATTGCAATCACGGTTAAGTCATCTCCAACCTTGATAATATTCACGGCTAGTCCCATAATCATCGTTATTTCTGTCTTTATAACATAAATAACTATTTTCGTAATCTAGGTCGAAAAAAAACCCAACTTATATTTTTCGAAAATATTTGCATTTCCAATGATGGGCAAAGTAAAAAAGGTGATGCGAATTAATTTTTCAGATCCGACGTTAGAGATTAGAGAACTACTGGTGGAATTGTGGAATTTAAATCGTAATTTATCTTATTTACGAAAATGGTGGTAAATTGTAATTTATCCTCCGGAGTGAAATCAATAGTTTAGAGTTGTTTGTTTTTTTCGTTTTTCGAAGCCAGGATGGAGTTATGCGAATGTTTGAATTGAAATTTAAAGGCGGCAGTAAAAAATATTTTAACTGCTTTTTCTTTGGGGGATTAAAAACAATAAATTTGCTGTGCAAAAGTCGTAATTAAATTTGGAAATCACGTTATATTGAATGCATTATTATACAATCTGATAAAAGTACTTTTTTAAATATTCAACTTTTTCTTACAGTTTTCTTTTAACTAAACATTAACCGAACATACAAAACTAAAAGGGGATTTTTTATTTAAAAAATCAAATTGTATCACAACTAAAACCGTCATGGATTATTTTTTTTTATTTTCTTGTGAAAGGGAAGAATGGTAATCCCAGAAAAATCACCCTCTCAGGTTTTTACAGATCCTTACGTTTTAGGACCCTAGATGCCAAAAAACATGTTTTCTCAATTCCGTCGGTCTCTCTGCCTATTCGCGGCATAGTTAAAGTGCGGGACACGGAAGAAAACCTGGAAAAAAAATGATCGCTCATGTTCTACTTCACCTTTAAAATCTCCTGGTAAAAAAAGACCCCGATTATCATACAAAGATAAAATTGACGATGGTGATTTTCAAGTAATTCGACGAACGATAGAGGATTTTTATATAACTTGAAGAAAGTTCCGACTTGCAAACCCCTACTTCGTGCTGTAAAGAACAAAATAGATTTTCCGCATGGGTATAAAACCTTAAATCGGCTTTTACGATCAAACGGTTTTGTTTGGCGCAAGTGTCAAAATAAACGAAAATTACTCATTGAGAGACCAAATATTTTTTATTGGCGGGTGAAATATCTATCAACTGTAAGGCAATATAGGCAAGAAGGACGCAATATTGTGTAATGATAGTGAACAAATGCTGGCAAAGTGAAGGTGTTACAGGTGTTGTTTAGAGAATCCGCTCTAGTGTTCGCTTTATTATAGTTCATGCTGGTTCAGATGCCGGATTTGTTCCAGGTGCTGCTTTAGTCTTTCGCTCGGAACTAACAACTGGAGACTATTATGGACAGATGAATAGAGATAATTTTGAAAAGTGGTTGCTCGAGAAGCTTCTACCAAACTAAAATGTGATATTGTGGCTTAAATCGAACAATCTTGTATGTGATCCAACATGGAGAAAATATCAATTATATGAAATAATATTAGCCAATAAGCCTAGAGAAAAAAGGTATAAAATTGACGGTCTTTTATGTAACCTCGGTCATACACCTTTAAGGCTGCCTCCATACATGTATGACCTCAACCCTATTGAACTTGCATGGGCAGGAGTAAAAAAATATATTCGAGAGCGCAACACCGGTGAACTTTCAATTAAAGATTTAAATAAAATAACATTAGAAACGATTGACTCAATATCGGCTGAAAATTGGAAATCGTATGTTAAACATGTTCATTCTATTGAAGATAAATACTGGGAAGTAGATGGCAGAATTCAAACGGCTATTGATGATTTAGTTATCACACTGGGATCTTCAAGTAGTGAGAATGAAACCTCATCATTTTCAGAGGAAGACAAAGATTTAGAAGGAATCGAACCATTAGAATCACAGCTGTTAACCTCAAAAATGGCTTAGTTTTTTTTCATATATTTTGTAAAATTGTTCATAAAGTAGCTGTCTATAAACTGCTTCAAAATAATTAATTTTCTGTTCAATACCGGGTGTCAAAAAATATCTATTATTGCAATTAATATTTGAAAAACTACAGAACTCATATTTTTCAAAAATTAAAACATCAATGTGGTTATAGTAAGGGAGCCAGCACTGATTCCAGTGAACAAGATTTATCAAAATTTGAACTTATGCAGTTCGACTTTGAGCTATTCGGGTATGCCAAAAGTGACCGTTTGTCTCTGTTTGTCATATTACTATGTGCAGGGGGCGTCATTGTAAAGTACTATACAGGACGTTTCGTAATTGCGTGCTGATATTAAAGGGGGGTGATTCTTGGACCTTTTTAAGAAAAAAGTTTGATATGAACCTAAAAGTCTTAACTTTGGAGATCTAGGGTTTTAAACAAACATTTTTTTGTTAAATCCTAATTCTGATATTATAGATAAATAACTGTGTGAAATTTGATACACGCCTTTTATGCATAAAAGGGCATTTTTTTAACAATCAATTTTAGAAATTTCTATCAGTGGCGTGCATATGTAATTAACCTGGGTAAATCCGTATGCTCCTTAATGCATAGAAGACGTGTATCAAATTTCATGCAGTTATCTACAATAGCATCAAAATTGGGATGAAAAAAAAATGTTTTCTTTTTTAAACTTTACCGTCCTGTATCTCAAAAGTTAAGACTTTTAGGACATAAACACACCCTCTTTAACATCAGCACGCAATTAGGAAACGCCCTGTATAGTACTTCACAATGACGGCCCCTGTATAAAGTAATATGACAAACGGAGACAGACGGCCATTTTTGGCATACCCGAGTAGCCCATTGTCGAACTGCATAAATTAAAATTTTGATAAATCTCGTTCACTGGATCTGATGCTGGCTGCCCTTGTAAAATTTGGACTTGTAAATCGTATATCACTATACTGGGTGGTCCAGTAATAGTGGACGTAGGCAGTAGCCCGGAAACCGTTAATGACAGAACTCAAGAAAAATATATTTATAGGTAAATCGATCAAAAAAAATCAAAATTAAATCGTTTTCAAAATTCGAAAGTTCGCCATTTTTGCAACACAAAAGAGATATAGAAGTGCGGTACACGAAAGAAAACAGACAAATATAGATAAAGGTTCATTAAGCATAGCCAACCTTCCTAAACCGATTGACTTCCCGGTTTTCTTTCGTGTCCCGCACTTTACTGTTGTGTAGATCATCCCGTTAAGTTAGCAGCAGGCTTGTCAATAAAAAGTCACTAAAGCCATAATAAATAATAAAAAGTTACTTCCATTACACAAGTCCTTGAGGTTTAGAAATTAAGTACGCGAATTTGAAAATACTAGTCTGGCAGCGGCCATATTACTTATGAAACATAAGAGGGCCTACAACCAGCAAGAGCACTTGATCAAAATACAGGTTTTCTAACTCAAAATCAATAGCAAAAACTCTATCCGATTTTCAATTTTTTATTTATTCCCATTTGAAAAATTAAGTAGTTTTTATTTTTAAGGTTTGAGTGACTAGGTAAAACGGGATTGAAATTACTTTAACTGCTTGGATTAGTTTTTCCACAGCCTACTTATTTATTTTTTTGTTAATAAACTTTGTTTTTATTAGATAGACATACAATTATATTAAATTAACTGACCTATCAACGAACGTTTCATAGAAATTATCACTTGGTATGCAGTTGGGAGGAAAATGTACCTTAGATTTAAATTATTAATCAAAAATTATAGGGTTATATTGGAAAAACTAGTCGCATTCGACATTAAAAATGAAGTATTGTTATTTTTCAATAGAACACAAAAAAAAAACAAAAAACATCACATTTAAAAACCTTCTTCGTCATCCAGTCTTGTTGTCAGCAGCGGGCGCCGTCACTTTTGTTTAAATTGTCTCTTTTCATTGAGAAGAAAAAATTGCAAAGATTACACCGGTTTTCATTTCAAGTATAGAAGTTCATGGAACTTCTATAGTTAAATCGAAAGTAGTATTGTTTTCATGTAAAGTCCAAAATGGGGTTGTTTTCGATGGTCTGGTATAGGTCCAGTAATAAAAATAGATTGGCAGAATGGATGTTCAAATTTAGCTTTAGATATTATAGAATTGTTTGACTCCATATGAAGAAGATTTGCTATTGTTGTGAATTTTTAACAGTACAACGATCGAAAACACGCATCTCGCTTAGGAAAAAGTAGGTTTTGTGCATAAAATATGCACCTGATCTAAACCTAATAGAGAATCTCTGGTTCCATGTTTATAAATAAATTACGAAACGATATATGAAAAATGTGCAAGAACTGTAATGTAATATATTATGAATGGTAAAAAATAGTACCGGATTTGTGCAAGGCCTGTTGACTCGATTAACAAAAGATGTCAAAGGTTATTTATGCAAAAGTTTATTTGACTGAATTCTAAAATATTTTTAACTAATTCATATTATTTGTGGTTTTAGGATTATAGTTTTTACTTCATAAGAAAAAGTTTTCCTTACTTTTGTTATTGTATAATTTAAAAAACACATCGGCATGTGTTTTTATACTTTAAACTCAAAAACATTAATTGCACTAAACTCATTAAATTTCGAACATTCACAATATAGAGATGGTAAACTGGAAAATGTTTAACTGATAAAAAATATTTTTGCAGGGCCCTTCAATCAGCCAGTCTCCTCCTATATGAAGCTGACAAACCCAACGGAAAAGAAGGTTATGTTTAAGATTAAGACCACGGCTCCCAAGAAGTACTGCGTCAGGCCTAACTCGGGTGTGTTGCATCCAGGTGAAGCCACACAGATCGCTAGTAAGTGGTTCTAAAAAGCTCCGTAATATTTTTAAATTGTTTTTCACAATATTTCGTTCGCTTGTGGGATAAAAATTAGGCTACTTCATCATAAACCATTGTTTAGACTTATGCCGACAGATTCGAGCTGCATTTAGCTTATTTACCTTAGTCGCCTGCCAGGCATCATATGAGAAGAGTCTAGGTAGACAATTTTTATTTTGGCATCGAAGCTTCCGCATCTGCTATTGGTTAAGGTATGTCATTTGGCGGTGTATAAACAAGTATCCTTAAATTTTTGGTGTGTAAGGTTTTAATTTTTTTATCCATGAGTCGGCCGTGAAAGTTGAAGACCAAAGTACTAGATATCGTGGATGTGGGATTTATGTATAATTATTTAGTTTATAGTAACAGTGAGACAATTACTAAATTTGGCTAGTTATATAGTTACTGATTTTTACATGTCGAATAACTCTACGAGTTGGATTTTTCCAAATTTACATATCATACACTTTATAAAAGAAAGTTAATAAAATCTTTATTAATATGGTGTTACTATTGAAAGTGACATAGTTTGAATCTATAATCAGTTTTAGTTCATAAGATACCGGCCTTCTTTATTAATCAAAAATAACAATTTTTTCATTTACAATAAAATATTCTGTTTTTTTGGTTTCTTCTTTCAGTCCATTTCACTCACATGAATTATGTTAAACATATTTACTCTCTTCTTTCTTGTAAATATCAATTTAAGACTTTGAGAACACTTGAACTATTAGAAAGTTTCAGTTGACATAACTTTTTGTTTTCATCTCTCCAAGCTGCCTTTCTTTATGTTTGCTTGGTATGGAATGTTAAACAAACATTTTGCTTATGGTTTTTCATTATTTTAAGCCCATTAGTAATCTGAAACAAAATTGGACATTATAACTTTGCAGTTAAATATAACCTTTAAAATATCAAGACTTTTATGTAAATTACATTTTACATACCTCAATATGTTTTATTCATAATTCATTGGATTACATTTGGTAAAGTATTTTCAACTTCTCTAAATTAAGACAAAAGAAATTTGTTTTTGCTTTGTTTATAAATATTCGGAATTTGCCTGCCTTTCTCTTCTGTCATTATGGTTTCATTAGTTTCAGCCAGCTTTGACAGTGTCTGATTTTTCATTTAAGTCATAATTTTGGTTCTGCTCGGGAGCAATTCGCCAGCTGTATTCGGGGACACCGAATGTTATCGGGTTCTTACTCCCTTCTACTAGTGGCGCCAGCAGTGAACTCCACTGTAATTATTATTTTATTTTATGGCATTAGGTTGGCATAAGTCTGAAGTGAGGAAGAATGATGGAGGGGAATGTCAAACTTCTTTGAATTTTCTGGAACTGATTTTCTCGCCCTTTCTATTGGCTCTCCTTAGAGGTGCAACATGTGTCCGGCTTTATAAAAGTGCCTTAATGGACCAATTTTTTAAAGTACTGAGAGTATGCCATAAATAATTATTTTAAAGTGCAGTGCTGTTGAAAGTCTAAGGCCTATTTATGGACATCATCTGGCCATAAATTTTGGTCCCATTTTGTTTGGTTCCACATTTGATCAACCACGTGGTAAGTCGATTTTCAAATTAGTTTCCTACTGTGAGCTAATTCGCAATTATCTTTTATAAACAGAATGGCGTCCTGAATTTTGTTTTTGGCTGTCGGTCCTCGAGAAGCCTTTTTAGATGTTTGGAAATTCCCTTTATTGGTGACCGTTGACGTCGAAGGAGCCCTCTAGATAACTAGAGGTAAGGCAATGTCTTTGAATAGTTGTGTTGTAAATAACTTGTTTTTGCACATGTCGATTTTATTGTAAGACAAACAATTGTTTGTAGGGTTTCAGGTTAAGAATTCAAGTTTATGGTGTAATTTTTGGGGTACATAAACCAAGAGTTCTACAATGGTTTTGGAGTTCCTTCCTGTAAGAGTACAAGGAATTAATTCTTAATTTTTATATTTATGAATTTTATATAAGGTAGCAGAAAGAAAGTAAGTAACCTATTTTTTGTAAAACAGCCTTGGCGAAACACTTTATATTTTTATAACTTTTTTCCTTGCGGCAGTGTAAGAGAAAATTCATGAATTTTTGATTCCCTGTGCGCTATTTAATTTAATTTTCATATATTCATATTTGCGACATGACATTTCGCCAGATGTTCATAGGTTGATGATATAATGGTAATAATGTTCTATCACATTTCATATATTTGATATATTTTATATATTTTACATTTTCTTGATTTATTTTTTTATATCTTCATGTTAATTGAATTTTTGAATGTAAGCTTCACATGTCACAAATTATTTTATAAAACAACATTTTTAAAAAAAAAAACAAAAGATCAAGGTGATCATTAAAATTTAACAGTCTGCACTTTATATAGTGTTTTATTGAAAAGCCCTCCAAATCTTTGTTTTGTCTGCATTTAAATATCAATATAGATTTCTTCCTAATTGAGTCACAGTCAATTAGGTGGCGCCCATTTTAATTTCGAAAGGTGTACCCGAGAACCTGCAACCTACAGCTCTCCGAAAAGATGACTGGCTGCCGTTCGCATGTATTGGTAAGTTCATAGGGACTTTACGCCATAATTAAACTTTATTTTTTTCTGTTTCTTCTTCTTCTCTCTTCAAAAACCAACAGTAGTCACCCATCATGGCTGGATCCGATCATCCTTACTTTCCATTGCTCTGATATCTTGGTGAACCTTTCACCCTGATCCTCCCAAATTTTTAGGAAAAAATGACTGATGGGAATGGAGGAAGTGAATTTTTAATGACATTCTGGCACCAAGCACTTTATAGGCATCTAAGAGTTCATTAACTAATTGTTTATAATTTTCATCCATATTGTTGCCTAGAAATCCTCTTACTACATTAACAAATGAATTCCATGCTCTGAGTTCCTGCCTGGTAAGCTTTTCCGTAAAATTGACATCGTCCAGCAATTTTCTGATTTGTGGCCCATTAAAAATGCCTTTTTTTAATTTGGCTTACTTAACTGGGGAAAACTTGTCTCAGGTATTTAAATCCATTACCATCTTTATTCAAAGCCTTCACACAAAGTTTTTCATCAGCCCAAGTTCAATGTGAAGAGAAGCCAAACGGGGATCAACAAGAGGTGTAAATTTAACATTTTGAGATCCCGGTTGAAATTGGCTTCTTTCTGGCTAAATTTTTGTTACATAATGCTGATTTATTGCAGGACTGTCCCATAAACAAAGAAAACAGCAATATTTTGTAAATCCCCCCCGAAGTCCCACTAAAATCGCTATAACTTTTAAGTCCCCACTATCTGCCATTTATACTTATTTTAGTTTATTTTATCCAAAATCGTGCGCATATTTTCATAATTTTCTTTCATTGCAACTGAATGGGAAACTGGTATAGAGGATTTTAAATTTCCATTATGCACTAACACAGCTTTTAAGCTATACTTAGATGAGTCTATAAATAAGCGCCACTCACGGGGAGAGTGTTCAATATCAAGTTCCTGCGTTAAACTGTCTATATCAGTACACGCGCACAACGAATTTTCCATAATATAGAATTCAGAAAACATAGCATTTCTTTTTCTGAAATTCGTAATTTTTGTTTCTTTGGCCAATAGGTTCCATTCCTTAAGATGGGAACCCAGAAGTTTTGACTGTTGCTTGGATAACCCCAAATCACGTACTAAATCATTTAATTCACTTTGAACAATCAAATGTGGCTCGCCGGAACTGGGATCTGTGGTAAAAGTGGGATCGGTGCATCGTTCTTCTGAGCCGACTGATGATGCGTTATCTCCATTATCTCCCAAATCAATATCTTGCCAATTTAAAGGCGCAATCGGCACTGGCAAATTTGCATTATGAGGAGCAGGTCGTATGGCAGATTGCAAATTTGGATATTCTATATTGTGCTTTCACTTTTTGGAATAACCTCCAGTCTTTGTCAGGCATAAATAACAATCGTCAGAATGATTGGTGAATTCTCGCCATACCATTGGAACTGCAAAAGATATACTTTTTCTCTTTCCCTTCATCCACTGCACCAATGATACACTACAACTAACACAGCACACATGGGGAGCCCTCCGCTTATCTTGATCCCCAATTAACACATCAAAATATTTAAAGTAGGCTTTTTTTACATTTTCGGAAAATGGCATGGCTTGTGATTTCATCAGAAATTCTCCACAAATATAACAAAATTTGTCAGGAGAAATTTTGCAACTTCGGCTCTTTTGACTCGACATACACATACACTTGTTTATCGATACACAGAGAACCACTCAATTCGAAACTCAACAGAAGAGTGATGTTTAACGTTTATTTTTTGTCTAATGTTGTAAACAACCCAGTCTAAGTAATTTTTCCGTTGTTCCGACCCATTTTAGCAGCCCCACAATAAAATTGTTTGCCTGCCAATATAAAAGGTTCTAATTAGGCTATTAAAAAATAGTACGCATTAGGGCTTTGCGAATATTTTTTTTATTATTGGGAGTGTATCTCCATTCTCAAAATAATGAGCTGGCCTGTGTTAGAAAAATCTTGTCGGCCAGTTATTGATCTAGTTTTCCATTACCTTACTGATAATTGGGAGGAAGGTTATGGATCTGTAGTTAGAGAGATGAGTTTTGGATCCCTTTTTTGAGAACAGGCTGTAGACACGCAGATTTCTGGCTTTTGAGAAAAATACTTTATCCTAGGACACTTAGAATAACCTAGTGAGGATAGGGGCCAACTCAAAAGTGCACTTTTTTAGGACTATGGCCGGATACCATCAAGGCCAGATGAATTTTTGGTATAAGTGTTTTAAGAATATGTCATACCTCTTTAACCCTGCAGGTAATTTCGTACATTTTGTATGAAGAGGAGGTTGCAAGGGATATTTATTCTAATCCCGGTTCGGACAATGAGTTTTTTTTATAAAATTTAAACTATTTGGTGGACCCATCTTGTTTTGACTCAAATGAACATGCAGAAGTTTTGATGCTAAAGTAAAATTGGTTCATCTAGACTCTGGTCCCAGTGTGCCCTTGACCATTCATGTCCTTTTGCCTCTATTAAAAATAACAATAAAGTTTTAAATAGAAGCAAGTTTTTGTGCTCCAAGAATTGTACCATCAAAAGTATTGGCTTTATTTAATATTAGGTATTGTTAAGCGATAATGCAATAAACTCCAGCAATTAATATGTTTTGCTTCTTTTTAATATCCAATAAATTTGATTAGTTTCTGCGTTTTGCAATAGTACAGAAATCAAATTTGATGCCTTTTTCTGTTGCCTGCGTTTCCTTAATATAGTTGGCGGTTATAAACATCGCACATTTTTATAGATTGCTGCGCTACCTCGCTGGACAAAGCTTATGGGGCAAAACTAGGTGTCCTGACTGCTTTTGTGAGCACTTATAATGCTAAAGGCATAAGCAAAGATTATTGGCATGTTCGCTTTGCTGTTTATTAGTAGAAAGTGGAATTACTTAAAATTTCTCAGTTGCGATAAAACATCAAGTCTGACCACGAAAATTGACAAATCAAAAAGGAATAAATATGCAGGGAGCAGCATCTGAAATGTCCACATTAACAGTTTTTTAAAAAAGACACAGTCTAAATCAATAACATAGAGTGACAAGATTTTCGACACCATTAATATAATTCAAACCGAATCTGATACTTTTAATATTATTATACATTACTAAGATAAAAATTTTAAAATTTATTTTATAAAAACCAAAAGTTATACAATTTTTTTTACTGTAAAAGTATCAGTGTGGGTTAAGGTCAATACTGCTTCAGCAGTTTGTATATCTTGGACATATTAACTTTAAAACTATTTGGTAGGCTATGTACGAATTATATTTAAATAAAAGATGAATTTACAAAAATATTTTTTTTATTTTAATCTTTTGCTAGTTTTACTTCTACTTTTAGTCTTTTATTATTTTAGAATAGGATACAGGATAGGTTGATAAGTAGTTAAATCCTGCTCTGCTCTGATTTAGTCTTTTATACATTTTAATACATAGGTTATCTCTGTGGGGAGGAATTCGTTACAAGAGTACTTCCAGGTAAAGGCCAATTTATTAAACACTATTAAAAAATTCAAAAAATGAAACAATTAAAGATAGGTTGATCTCGGTTGATAATGTGTCTAAAGTAACGTGGCAAATTATAAGCGAGCTGACAAATTGTAACAACAGTGACAATATACTTCCAAGTCCGCCCAGCTTGCACCTTGCAAATGATTTTAATACCCATTTTGTAAATGCATCTGCCAGTCTATTTAAAAATGTACCATCTTCAACATTCTTTGTGAACTCTAATCCTAGCTCCATATATCTTCTGCCAGTAACTGCAAAGGAACTCATTACAATAGCCAAAAATCTTAAAAATAAAAAAATCTTCGGGTGGCGAAGAAATACCCATATTTCTTCTGAAAAAATGTATAAACATAATTGCAGAACCGCTATCAAATTTAATTAACATATCTTTCAAGAATGGTCAATTTTCCAAAGACCTCAAAAATTCCATTGTAACTCCCATTTTCAAAAAAGGAGACATAGAAGATCTTTCAAATTATAGGCCAATCAGTGTACAATTCTCTTTTACAAAGTTTTTTGAAAGGGCTATGTATAATAGGTTAATAACTTTTTTCAACTGCCACTCAATCCTACTCAAATTTCAGCATGGTTTTTTGAAAGGAAAGTCTAGAGACTGCAATCCAGGACTTCGTTGAGCCAGTTCTGGATGCTTTGGAGAGAGGACAGGCGGTCTGCGGATTACTTCTGGATCTCTACAAGGCATTCGACTGTCTTTGATTTTGGCAAAAATGTTTGAGTATGGTGTTAGGGGAAATGCATATTCATGGATGCAATCCTACCTTATCGAACGAACACAAATGGTAAAAATAGGAAAGCAGGGAAACCATGTATTAGAGGTTTTCACCATGCTTCAGTTCGACTTCGAACCGCAAGAATTTACGATGTAAGTAGTGACGTCACCAGCTGAATGGTTCGATAACTGGTCTGTCAAATTGTTAACCATGTCGGGGACATGATCCCGATCGCGGTTCTAGAAACAAACAAAATATAGCGGTTTGTTTACAAATTGGAAACAGCGGAATTATTTATTTTTATTATTAAATAAATTATTTTTATAGTCTTCTAGTGTTATATCTGGTTTTGTGTTTGATATTATTTGGGTTTTTGCATATTTGAAGGTTGATGTGAAAAGTTTCATGAAAAATGACAAATTGTTTATTACAGGTACAATATTGCTATTAAAAAATAAACTTTTACACATAAATTGCTAATTGTTTCTCCATATTTGTTACTTTTTTTTTGCAAAAGTAAAACACAATTAATCATTTACTTTAGCTGTCACTTGAAATAGGTAACCACACGTTTTCACCATGTTCTACACATGACACAATCAAAACGTCATTATCTGACAGACCAGTACTAACCGTTTGAGACCAACGGTTAGTGAAACGGGAGCATGATGAAAACACTTATTCTCTAATAAACAACAAACCCTTCTAGGCATTTCCCAAGGTACTATACTTGGCCCTTTAATTTTCATTATTTTCCTGAATGACCTTCCATTAAATACACCTCTTAATGATTGCAAAATCATAAACTACGCGGACGATACTAACATTGTTTTACATGCCAGCACAATTGCAACTTTAGAAAATATAAGTGACTATCACTTTAATGTCTTGAAACGTGGTGCTTACAAAATAAATTGTGCTTAAATGTCACAAAAACACAGTGTATCTTTTTCAAAACAAGTAGAAGTAATTTTCAGTTCCCTGAGAGAATTATGCTTAAAGATAATTATATTTCTGTTAGCGAAAGTAGTAAACTATTAGGCGTACATATAGATTCATATTTATCATTTAACAGTCATAGCATCTATCTGGATAAGAAACTTGCGTCATGCTGCTATGCTTTAAGAACTCTGGCCCAACACTCAAACTTTGAAACTCTAAAAATAGCATATTACGGCACTTTTTTTCTGCACCTGAAATTTGGCATAATTTTCTGGGGCAATGCCACCAACATTAAATTTATATTTCCGAATCAAAAATATGCTCTTAGAATAATTACAAAGGCCCAACCCTATTCAAGTTGCCGAGGGATTTTCAGGGCAAATAATTTATTAACAGTAGCAGCCATCTCGATTTTTGAACACATCATGTTTATTAGAAGAAACCCTGAACTATTCTCCAAATACCTAATTATTCATTCTCATAACACTCGTGGCCAGCAAATTCAATATAAATTTCCGGACCATAATTTAACTTTAACTGAAAAAACTGTTACTATTTATGTATAAAGTTCTACAACCATCTACCAAAGACAATAAAAGAAATATCCAACATAAAAACTTTTAAATGTAAACTCTTCAATTTGTTATGTAGAATAGAACCATATGATATAAATGAATATTTCCTAGATGTATGCCTGTAATAAAAAAAAACTGTTGAGGTCATTATTCTTACAAAGATCTGGAGTCTGTGAACAAATCAATTTGGGAGGTAAAACAGTTTACAAATTATAAATAATTATAGAATTTATTCCAGTTAAATGTTCCACCCCGTATGTTCTCACAAATTGTATTGGTATAATAACCATTGTCCTTTCAAATCTAGTCTGCCTCCAACCATTCCTCTACGACCCAGCCGAGAAGAACAAACACAAATTCATGGTGCAGACCGTGTTCGCTCCGGAAACCGGAGACTCCAACTTGGAGACGCTCTGGAAGGAGATCAGCCCAGACCAGCTGATGGACTCGAAGCTGAAGTGCGTGTTCGAGCTGCCGCAGTCAGAAGAACAGTCGGCAGGGGTGACAGGCGTGGGCGAGGCGCAGCGAGCGACCGTCCACTCGGATGCCAACGAGACTCCGAAGGCCCAGCAGGACGTCCACGGAAGTGAATCGGCGGAACTGCAGAAAGCTGCTAAAGAGGTATGCTTAGGCTATTGTGAAATCCCATCCCCAAATCCCCAATGTTTTTGGATGGTAAACTCAGATTAATAACAGTAGATGCAGATTTTTCAATATTTCAATAAGTATTTTCTCGCCACAGATTCCGGCAACATAGTGAGTGTGGCGTCAGATGTTGGTCGTGTTTTAATCAATTCGATTTTGTGTAGTTTCGAACAATAAGAACAGATGACAATTAGTGTAAAGAATGACTTCTTAGAATACATCAAAATTTCAAATTTGTGTATGAATTTTTGGACTTATAGTATATTATATTTTCAGTAAATCAAGATGAGTTAACCAGATCATTCATAAAGATGATGAAGAACGTCAAGGATAGATCCTTGAGGGCATCAGAGTTTAGTTTCGAGGATATCAGATTTTTTACTCTCTAGGATAACAATTTTAATGTTACCTGATAGATAAGACATACAGTTTTTTGTAAAAGAAGATTGTTGTCGATTAGAGCAAAGGCTTGGTTTAGATCATGGAATAGACCGAGAGTACATTTTTTTTGTCATTAAAAGATTTATGAATATTTTTAAACATTCTAAGATGGCTAGGTTTGTGGATTTTTTCTTTATAAAGCCATTTGGAGCCTCCGAAAATTTTTATGGTGTTCGAGGAATTTTTCTTTATGTATACCTTACATGATTATCTCAACGTTTTTTAAATTTTTAATCAGTTTACTGAGTTTCGTCAAGAAGTTACACAAAAAATATTAAAAATGAGCACTTTATATTAATTTTCTGTGTTTTTTTTATGTGTATAGACATATTGAAGTTTTTGAACCACAATATAATTAATAATAAAACAAATCAACATATTTTAACAGATTAAAATATATATTAGTGGTAAAATCTTAAGGTGTCTTAGATAAAGTTTCAAAAGTCCCCTATGACAGAAAATTCATTTGGTATTTGAGCTAATAATAGGTAAACGTCTCCTTACCTTTTGCTCAAAAAAATATGGCCCAATTACCTAAAATACCTCCCCAAACATTTAATGACCCTCTAATTTGGGAAGTATATCTTACCAAATGTGAATTTTCTGTTGTGTGGTAAATGAAAATTGTGTCTGTTAGCACTCCGATTCTTATGAAACGTCTCTAAGTAGCACCAAATGAGGAAAATTTCTGCTTTCTCTTATTTTGTTTTGAGCCAACAGACAAAACTCCAGTCTTCTCTGATAGTCTTCGGGAAACAGTTCTTGGAATAAATATGTTATGGGTGCATTTAGCTTTAAGTATTCGCTGAACCGTTCTTCGTCCAACATCAACCCGCCGAGAAATGGTTCTTTATCCAACATACATTTAATTGATTTTCTTCAGTTTGGGAACGTTTTTCTCGATTATTTATATTATATGCGACCCTACCAGATCTTTGGAAATGCCGCAGAAGCTTTTCGAATGCTCCACTTTCAGGTTGGCGTCGCTCGGAATACCGTTGCTGATACAATCTTTTCGCTAATAGCGTATTCTTCTTACTAGCTCCTAGTACAAAAACTATATCAACCATCTCTTCTTGTGAAAAATTCATTATTATATATATTTAAAACTAAATTCTATTATACAATGTTTTTACAACAGTAATTTTTGCCACTGAAATAAATTGAAAGAACCCTTTTCAAACAATATTACTTTGAGGTATAATTTCTTTTCTTTAATAAACATAGCTAGAGAACTAGATAAAAATTACGTCAATATGTGTTATTGCACTTTCAGTGACACAATAAAAATTAATATATTGCAAAAGCTATTAGATTTAAGTATAAAATCACCTTAATAAAAGTGAAAGAGGACTAATAATGGAACCCGATAAGATAATTAGATGGAGGGTGTGCCATTTAAAAAATCAAAGAAAAATTAGTTTCAATTTTGCAAAGTTGGCGTATTTGCAGTAAACACCCTGTATAAAATTGTTAGGTAAAGTTTCACGCGCGAATCAGAGGCTATAAAAAGAATGCAAGTATCTATGGAAATGGTGCATTACTCATTGGTGATTGGCTAAAACCTTTTAAATCCATAGAAATGGCCTGCTTTTGACATACCTCCCCCTTTCGTCGGGGCTTCAGATCCGTGCGGCGTACTATATGCTGTTATCTAAACTCTTAGTTACAAATTTATCATCTTTGGTAGAATTTTTCGTTATTGAAATCGTTGTAGGTTAGAAGTTATAGCATATATATATATATATATATATATATATATATATATATATATATATATATATTTGGAACCTTATTTTCTTCGGCCTAGGTTAATAGTAAAACACAATTTTTCAAATCAAGTCGACGTTATTTGCACAACATGAAAATTGCTTTTCCAAGAGATCAAGCAAATTAAAATAAACTCTTGAGAGAGCTCAACACAATGAGCGAAACGCTGACTTGATATGAAAAATTGTGTTTTACTATATATATATATATATATATATATATATATATATATATATATATATATATATATATATATATATATATATATATATATATATATATATATATATATATATATATATATATATATATATATATATATATATATATATATATATATATATATATATATATATATATATATATATATATATATATATATATATATATATATATATATATATATATATATATATATATATATATATATATATATATATATATATATATATATATATATATATATATATATATATATATATATATATATATATATATATATATATATATATATATATATATATATATATATATATATATATATATATATATATATATATATATATATATATATATATACATTATATATATATATATATAATATATATACATTATATATATATATATATATATATATATATATATATATATATATATATATATATATATATATATATATATATATATATATATATATATATATATATATATATATATATATATATATATATATATATATATATATATATATATATATATATATATATATATATATATATATATATATATATATATATATATATATATATTTATATATATGTATATATGTATAGGGGAAACAGAAATATCGATTTCTGTGTGGTTCTTGGTCGTAAAAAGTCATTCGAAACGAAAAACTAACAGTAAGGAAATTTACTCCTTCACCATGATGGTATGTTTGTTTAAGGGCCAAGGTGCCATCTGCTACCGTGGATGTATATGTGTGTGTGTGTGTGTTTTCATTTTGGGCGTAAATCCGTTCACTACTGTCTTTCTGAACAGAACAGTTTTGCTGGCGTTTAGCCAAATAACATTTGGCATTTTCGATCTCGCGTCCAAATAGAGACTGAATGAAAATGCATTGTATTTTTCCATCCGTGAAGGACTAAGAATTAACACATATATTTTAGGGTGGCTACATTCGTCTGTTGGACAGTTTTAGTTGATTTCAACCAAGATACTTGTTTTATAGATACAACGATTGCGAGAAGTAGAAAGCGAGCTGCGACAAGAGGTATTGCGCCTAAAAGAAGAAAAACTGGTATTAAAGAACCAAAAGGGCGTGGCCACTCCAAACAGATACGCGCCGCCAGTAGAGCAACCTCAGACTATGTATTTCATTGCGATAGCTATAGTTGTAGGTAAGTAATCCCTTTTTTTTTTCATAGTATTTTATTAAATCATTTTATGCAAAAATGTAAAAAGTAAGCCACTATAAACATTCAATAAAGTTAAAGAGTGTGGTACAGAAATAAGAGTAATCCTTCATTAAAAAAATTGAATCAAACCAAAATATTGAAAAAAATAATTTTTTATTTTGCTGAGACTGAAACTTAAAGGTGGTTCCTTCGTGGTCTCCCTGACCAGGTATTTATTGGGTGTTCTAAGCACATCTATCGGCCAAATATAATTAAGTTCCTTTAGATGATTCTTTTACAGGGGTCTGGCTATTAATTCAAATACTGGTAAACCTAAGCAGTTTATAATTTTGTAGTTGCGTGCAGTGGCCGGTATTGTCGAACTAAAATTTATTTCAAGATTGCCAAGCCAAGTAAATCCTTGTTATGGAGTTTATCAATATAAAATAAAATACATCGTTATGCTTTAAAACAGTTTGTACTTAAATTTTAGACTGGAGGAAGCTTTAATCCTCAAAACTCCTCCCTGATTACTACACTGGTTGCATGTGTACCAACAAATCAAGTTTTTGAATTTTAAATGCAACTTTATATTGAATTTTACCATATTTTGGAGATCTCTAAAAAATAAAAATGTCTGTGCAAACGGTCAATAAATTTTCGGATAAGTAAGAACTGAGAAAGAAGTGAGAAACTTTGTGACAAAAAGGTCATTGTTGGTAAAAAATTGTTTTTAACGTCTCGTTATTGGGTTTTGAAAAAAATTCAACAACACATCAAGACTTTTGCCTTTGTACTGGTTAATACTAAGGAAAATTAAGTTGAGATTTTTTTATGAACAATGTGATCGAAATTACAGTGAGGCAGCAAGACTTTTCAACGAAGCTCTTCCATATAGATTCTGCAAGTTATGTCTAGAAGTGATATGTCCATGTTCATAACAACTTTTAGCATTAAAGATGCTCCCTCATGTGATCATCCTTTTTTTTAAATCTTGAATTTCAAGTTCTAGGAACACTTACTGACAGAAGCAATCTCTTCCAGTAGTAGCTGCTAATTTGGATAGAAAAATCAACAGTTGATGATACTATAATAAAACATACATTTCACCCCTGCGGAGTTTATTCTGAACAAGAACTTAATGAAAATGTCCAAGATCTCATTTTACAGTTTTGTAAAGAAATGTTTCATTTTATTAAAATGCAACCAAAACAGATAGATAGACAGATATTTATTTGATGTATACACCAGTTGGCTTACATACGACAAAATTCATTTAGTTACAAAAAAAATAAAATGTAACACTATTTATAAAGTAAATTATTAATAATAAAATTAATTTAAAGTTAAGACATTATACAATTTTAAAACTTATATCAAAATTTGACATACTAAAACTAAAACTAGGACTTACATCACAGCACTTTAAGCAAAATTATTGAAATTTAAAAATTCATTGATGTCATAAAATGGGTTTCTTGTGTGCAAATGATGGATCCTACTCTTGAATTTTTTTAGATCAAGATATTTTATCTCGGGAGGGAAAATTTACTGCCCAGTATTAGGCTCGTTTCGCGTTCACTCTAGCCGCCTGAATGGTATTGAGAGTTCATCTCTCAATTGAGTGGCAAAGGGGTGTCTGTCAGCATTGGTCGGATACTGATGAAGATTCGTCTTTATGTGATTCCAAAAATAAATAAATATGGAAAAGTCAGGATCTCGATTTCCCTAAAAGTTTTCTGTCCTGTAATCTATTCCATCCACAATCCGGATTACCCTTCAAAATTCAAAAAACATTTATTGTGTAAAGATAAATAAATACAAACAGTCATTGTTACACAAAAGGACTGGGTACACTAGATAGTGGTATTAACAACCAGGCCCCAAATGTCAAAATACATGGAAACATAAAGAGGAAAACAAAACACAAAAAAAAGCAATAATTAAAATATATTAAGATTAAAAGCTTTTAAACTTTGTCTGACCTCCTGCTTCAGTGTTCGTTTCACAGTGTACTTGGATTTAGAAGTCAACCTTGGCAATAGTCTTGGGATAAGGTGCGAGATAACAGAAGTTTGTTCGAAAAGTTTCGTTTCTAGGCTGGGGGATGTTGAAGTAAGCATAAACGAAGCGGTCTGTCATGGACATCGCTTCTTCTAATAAGTTTTTTAGCTAAATACTTTGGAGCCTGAAAGTTGATCACATTGAACACAAAACAGATGAAATGAACAAATCTCATCTAGTTCAATTTGAACAAGTTTAGCTTTCCATAAAAGGGGGTGATATGAGAATATCTTTGAACTTTAGTTATAAACCAGATGCAAAAGTTCTGCATTCTCTGTAACCCTTCTCTGGAGTGACTCCACGCCAGGACAGTGTAAGACATTAGAGAGTGGCACAATGCAAAATATGTTGTTCTCAACACACCCATATATGTTTCACAAAATAAAGATTCCACTTTTCATCCTCTTAGCAACCGACTCAACTTATGCATCCCATCTAAGCTCCGCGTCAAGGTGAACGCCAAGAAAACTGACCACCCCTTGAAGAAAGTCACAATCAGATTGATCGCTTAACCCCTAAACTTTTGAAGACGACGATATTAATTTAGACCCAGTTTTAGGGCAGGATGGAGCGCCACTGTACTTTTATTTACTTGTCAGAGAGTATCTTCATAATGAATTTCCTAGGCGCTGGATTGGACCTCGTAAAGCTGTTGAATGGAAGCCAGACCTTGCTCCCCTTGATTTCTTTTTTTGGGGTTATTTAAAAGAGGGAGTGTTTCGTACCAAACCCAGTAATTTACAAAAATTACAATAAAAAAATACTGAGTGTGCCTTAGTGTGAGGCTTGAAATTCTCCAAACGTTAGGAAGTTTTCTGGTGGTCATTTTCAAGATTTTATAAATTAGGATTAAAAATAACGGTTTTGACTAAATGTCTCTAATTCCTATTTCATTACATTACCAATTCGAAAACCTCTGGTTTGTCCAGTCTTTTAGAGATCTCCAAAATAAGGTAAAATTCGCCGCTCTTAAAAGAGCAGCCAAAAAAGCTGATTTGATGTTATACATACGTCGCTGTACTTTTATTTACTTGTCAGAGAGTATCTTCATAATGAATTTCCTAGGCGCTGGATTTGACCTCATAAAGCTGTTGAATGGAAGCCAGACCTTGCTCCCCTTGATTTCTTTTTTTGGGGTTACTTAAAAGAGGGAGTGTTTCTTACCAAACCCAGTAATTTACAAAAATTACAATAAAAAAATACTGAGTGTGCCTTAGTGTGGGGCTTGAAATTCTCCAAACGTTAGGAAGTTTTCTGGTGGTCATTTTCAAGATTTAAGATAAGAGCCAGACCTTGCTCCCCTTGATTTCTTTTTTTGGGGTTACTTAAAAGAGGGAGTGTTTCTTACCAAACCCAGTAATTTACAAAAATTACAATAAAAAAATACTGAGTGTGCCTTAGTGTGAGGCTTGAAATTCTCCAAACGTTAGGAAGTTTTCTGGTGGTCATTTTCAAGATTTTATAAAATAAGATTAAAAATAATGGTTTTGACTAAATGTCTCTAATTCCTATTTCATTACATTACCAATTCGAAAACCTCTGGTTTGTCCAGTCTTTTAGAGATCTCCAAAATAAGGTAAAATTCGCCGCTCTTAAAAGAAGCAGCCAAAAAAGCTGATTTGATGGTATACATACAAATTTCAGATTTTAATATATTCATCTTTACCAGTACTCGAAATATTAGTCCATACTAAGTCTTTTAAGACATGCTGCATTTAAATTAAAGAAAAAATGGATGCAAGATTACTCATATTTTATCCTAAACAATAAAGACAAATAAAAGGCCCTTATTAATACACTTGTTAACTTTGGCATACTAATTATCTCGAAAAATTATACAGAAACTGAGACACAGTTAAGCACAAGCTCTATTTATTTTTTACTTATTGTTATAAGATACAAATATATATACAACATTTGACAGCAATAAATTAAATGTAAGTGGTTCAAAATTGACATGAGAAATAACATAACCACAATAATAACATATTAGGCAGTCCAACAAAACAGCTATTTGACCAATATGGTGGGACTTATCAAACCAATATTTAAGCCTCATTGGCTAAATCAGTTTGTTTGTCCTATGACAACCCAAAAATGACATGACAATGACAGATCGTTGGAGTGCTTATATATATTTCCATTCTGGTGTGCAGATGAGTAAAAAACCAAAAAAAAAATACATTAAATAAAATTTCAAGATAAAAAATAACTAATTTGATAAATTTTAGTAAAAGCTCACTTTATTCCCTTGTATTTTGAAAATTGTCTAAGAGAAAAAAGTTTTATGCAAAAACTGTAGGGAATTTCATACTCTACTACTATGTTGATTTTTATTTTTTTGTTACGTAACTTGTACCAAAATTTACATATTCGCGAAAACGTAATTTCCAATCCCCTTAATCCAAGATGGTGGCGGGGGCTGC
This sequence comes from Kuschelorhynchus macadamiae, assembly GCA_030620095.1. Classification (NCBI taxonomy): domain Eukaryota; kingdom Metazoa; phylum Arthropoda; class Insecta; order Coleoptera; family Curculionidae; genus Kuschelorhynchus; species Kuschelorhynchus macadamiae. Next base: position 85,812 of record JAUTXW010002144.1, on the reverse strand, counting down.
AACAGCTCAAGGTCCAAAACCAAGTCTAACACTAGTATTCATTGTCGAATGCCAGAGGGGACGCCACAACTTCCGCTCGCTGACGGGCTGACTTCAACGAGCGGAGGCTTCGCCAAGCGCCAAAATATGCATTTCGTCCGGCGAGTTTGATTTGATCTAAAGCCTCGGACTCCAACAACATGTTCACGATTTCAGAGTTACAACTGTGCAAGTTTTTTTGTGTAAACCAAATTCGCTTTCTAACTTACTCAAAGGTATTTTAAAAGACACTGTGTCGAATGCTTTCTCAAAATCTGTGTAGATAACATCCACTTGCCCGCGTTGGTTTAAAGTATCACTAATTTTTTTGGGTTATTGACATTGGATTATTAACTGTTGACTTGGATTTAACAAAGCCATGCTAGAATGTTGATAAGCTTTTTTGTGCCACACAATATAAAGACTTAAATGATAGACTCAAATAACTTGGCGGGTGAAGAAAGTACTACAATTGGTCTATGATTACGAACATCTGATTTATCACCTTCCTTCAAAATTGGGCAAACTTTTGCTCTTTTGCATTGAATTGGAAATGTATTACTTTTCAAACTCAGATTGAATAAAAATAATAAGGGATGGCCCAATATATCTACAAAACCCTTTAATATTTTTTGGAATTTGGAAAGGTGTATTTTTAACTGTGTGTATTAAGTTTCGTGCTCTTGTGTGTAATTGTGATTTTGAGTGGTTTTGGGATTTAAATAATATATGTGTTTGGTATCATTTTACTGCTGATGAAAAACAGTACATATTTTTGAAAACGTCACGAATTTTGCATTACACATATTCAAATTATATGGGAAAATAGAACTGCATTTTTAATATTTAATTTTAAGCAGAGAAAGGATTATACTGGAAAAAAACCGATATTTTATCATTTACTAGGTTGTTGACTGTTAATATGCAAATTAGATGATAAGAGTCTAGTAAAATATCGTATTTTATTCTGATTCATTAAATTCATGTGTTAAGGGAATTCTTTTTTTTTATGTTAGTCGTTATTTTTGGTGAATCCTATTGTGCTAAAAATAATTTAAACAGGTCCGGTTTCAGGGTATTTTGTTTTGTATTGGAATTTTTATTATTTATTTAAATATCACCGACCTCTCTCACCTTATTTTATTTAATTATATTTAAACTTATATATTGTACCAGGGTTGCTCGTTAAGTGTTTGGTAGTACTGCTGGATTGAGTAGATGGTATAACTTGATACTTTAAGTATCTTTATTATTTACACACACATATTTACTATCTTGCTGTTCTTTTCTTTTCTTTTTCTTTTCTTTTTCTTTTCATATATAACATTTAATATTAATTCATTTAATTGGATAATTAATTTAACATGGAACGCAACCTAAAATGTTGTAAACATAAGGATTTCTCAAACTTTTGCTGTGTATCCTGTATGGGCATGTTTCATCCTAGCTGCTTGGAACGCTGCAAGGATGTTGTGAAACTTGGCGGTTATAGAATTTATTGTTCTAGCAGCTGTCAATCAAAGGCTGAAACTGATGGACAACGGGAGAATAATTATATTGACGAGCTTAACAAATTGAAATCTGAAATAAACGACAAGAATAATTACATTAAGCGACTAAAAAGAGGAACACAGGATTTTGCTGATGATGTCTCTGAGGCTGAAAAAGAATTTAATGCCCAGCTAGCTGAACAACGTTGCAGAATAGCAGAACTTAATATGGAGATAGACAGTCTCAAAATTTCCAAATCTGAGCTGGATAATAAAATTAAAGAAAATGAAGAACTTATTACTCATTTACGTACTCAAATTCACGACCTCACTGTCATAAACAGCCAAATGGTGACATCAATATCTGTTCTGAAGGTATGTTATCAAGACCAATTGCTTTACCTTTATTTATTTTATTTATTTATTTACGTATAAAAATACATTTGAAGTTTATACAGAGATTACAGACCTAACCTAACCTAACCTAAGATAGTTTGTTTAGCTTGAGACTTGAATCTATCTTGCGATAAATTAAAAAAGTCAAGACCTTCATAGAATTTATGACATTAGCAGATATTCTATTAACTGGACTAAATAATAAGTACCAAGTTAGGCAATATGGAATGTGCAGAAGAGACTTACTTCGTGTCCGGTAATTTTGAATGTGTAAATAAAAACAGTGAAGACATTCTGAGCTTTTTATGTGGTAGTTAAGGCATATTGAAGGCAAAACAGACATCAAAGTATTCCCTTCTACGAACTAGAGTAGTTAAGTCTAAGTAAGTCATAGTTTGGTCACACCACTCTGGAAAAGTTTGTTCCTTGCAAATTTTATAAATTTATGTTGCACATTCTCGAGCATATTGATGTGGGTCTGATAGTAAGATAACCAAACTATGCATGAAGACTCAAGAACGGATCTGACTAGTGATGTATACAGAATTTTGATAGCACATATACTTGTAAAGTCTCTAGTAGCTCTCTTAATAAAGCCCAACATTTTATTAGCCCTACTAGTGACCACTTCAAAATGTTCAGTAAACATTAACCGAGTATCTAAATATACGCCAAGGTCTTTTATAACTGAAACTTCAGATAAAGGGACATTGTTTAAGTAATACTGAAAAGGATCTTTATCGATGAGTCTACTGAATCTTATATAACAACACTTGTTAATGTTGAGGGACATGTCATTGAGCTGACACCAATCATATACAATATTAAGATCATTTTGTAGAATAATCATGTCGTGAGTGGACATCACCCGACGATACAATTTCATGTCATCAGCGAAAAGCAGAAAACTTGAGGAGAGCAAGGAACCTAAATCGTTGAGAAATAAGCTAAAAAGAAGGGGACCCAAGTGAGAGCCTTGAGGTACCCCGGAAGATGCATGGAAATATGAAGATAGATAGCCATTAATCTTGACTTGCTGCATTCTGTTAGTAAGGTAAGATTTCATCCATGAAAGTAAAGATCCAGAAACACCATAACTAGAGTGCTTTGAAAGAAGGATGTTATGGTTTCCCTTATTGAAGGCTTTACTGAAGTCAGTATATATTGCTTGAGTTTCTGCACTGCTTTCAAATGATGAATTTATAAAATTTGTAAAGAGAAACAGATTTGTGTCAACAGACCTACCGGCTGTGAACCCATGCTGTTGACTGATCGCAATCTGCTGAAATATATTCGACATAATTTTTCAAAGCACTGTTCAAACAATTTAGGGATTGTCGACAGAATGCTGATTGGTCTGTATCTTGTTACGTCATTTTTACTGCCAGATTTGTGAATCGGACAAACATAAGAAAGCTTCCATGTCTCTGGAAAAACTCCAGAAGTTAGGGATTTGTTGAAAATGTAAAATAGGGGGAGATATAAGGTGTTAGAACAAAATTTTAGTACTCTGTTAGGAACACCATCAGGACCTGCAGACTTGTTGATGTCCACTTGTGTTAAAGCTTTCTCAATATCAGTTGGGTCTATAGCAATGTTAGAAACATTTTCAAATTGATCAAAAAATGTGCTGACGTTAGAATTTCTCTGGGGGTTCTAAACAGAGGAAAAATATTTACCAAATAGATTAGCTATGTCAATACCATTAGATGAATTTTCAGTGGCTAGAAACATTTCCTTAGGAATAGTGCCCTGATTAGACTTGGAATGAACGAAATTCCAGAAAATTTTTACATTACTGCTTACCTTTACCTTTTAAACTCTTTATTGCGTCAACAGCCTCATCCAAACTTATATTATTTAAGGTTACAGAAGAAGCATTTATATGTGCTATGATGTCTGAACTACTGCTGCCAAAATAGTTGCTAATCGCCACACATATGTCATAACAGGTTCCACAATTTTACTTGTAAACACTTCTTATTGTTTTTGATATATGTTCCAAGGCTGTGTTAGTCCTAAAAGCAACAGTTACATCTTTATATTTAAAAAAACCTAGTAACATTTGGCGTTATTTTCCATGTATAAGTGAAAGTATGAAATTGAGTAAAAGAATCTGGACAGATTTCGACCACCTTCCTTACAGGGACAGGTGATACCATTTTCAGCTGAAGTGAAATATTTGGGAATTATTCTGGATAAAACGCTGAACTAGAATGCTCGCCTGAATAAAATAATTCAGAAAGCTAAACTAGCCCTGTGGACCTGCCATAAAATCTGCGGAAGGTTATGGGGTATGAGACCAAAACAGCTATACAGGCAACTATAGCCTCTGGTTCTGTAGCCTGGTGGAACAAGGGTTGCCCAAGCAAAGCTGAGTGGACTGCAGAGACAGGCTTGTTTGTCAATTACAGGTGCGATTCGGTCCACTCCAACAGCGGCCATCGAACTCCTTTTGAAATTTCTACCACTCCACCTATTTGTGGAAGAGGAAGCAATGAGGACACCATACAGACGCCACCATGTCATCAGCAGCATGGTGGATAGCACGAGTCACATGGAATCATCCAACATGCTGAAAGTTGTTAAAAACCATTACATGTTGGGAATACCATTGGACCTCCTACCAAAAACTGTTAGTGCACAACTACTCTACTATGTGAGCTTCCCAGGGAGAGAGGAGTGGGGTTAGGATAAATCAGATCTACTGAAAGGAGAGTTGTGCCTATTCACAGACGACTCCAAAACCAATAAAGATGTAGGAGCTGGAATCCATGGGGTAAGCAGAAGTTGGACAGGACCAAAAGATAACACAATAGGATAAAAATATTCTCGGTTAGTCAAACAGCCCTTAAGCACTTAAAGTGAGTCATTGTACATCCAAAACAGTTTGGAACTGCCAAAAAACACTTGTTGGCCTGGGGTGCGACAATAAAATTGCTCTTATCTGGATACCAAGACATGCGGGTTTGGAGGGAAATGAGTCTGCCAGCAATGTTCTGTGTGAATGCCTGGCAACTGCCAGGATCAGGTTCTCCATATTCGGTAGAGATATTCTGCTGTCCAAGGACTTGAAGAATACGAGTGCTGCCTATGTATGGAAGATGATGAGCTGCCAGCCGTGTGCTGTGTGGTTTCTCCATATTTGGTAGAGATATTCTGTTGGCCGAGGACTTGAAAAATACCTCCCCAAATGCAATGATAAGACTCATTGAGGTCTTAGAGTTGCTCGGGGAAGTTTAAACATAGATGTGAGCCACAATAGACCACAGAGTCGCAGTGGAGTGTCGGTTTGATCCACTCACTTTTAACCTAACCTATACTTATTAATAGGATAAACTAACTGTAATGCTTTTTTATATTGTTTCTTTTTTACTATTTTGTCTATGAGATTTTCATAATAACTGTTAATAACTGCTATTTGTTTTACCATATATTTAACTCTTCAGTATAACTTTCATTGCTTAAAGGTAGGTTGATCAATCTATGAACAAAACTATGATTAGAAGTATGTCTGTATGAGATGGTTAATATCTACATGTTGCATTACGCTTTTAATAAATATCTAACATGTGTATGTTATTTTTATTAGGTGGAAATTTCAAACAAGTGTTTTTCTTTACTTGAATAAAATGAAAATTTACCTCCCTTATCTTTATTAATTAGCGAAAGAATCACATCCTGAGTTATCAGCATGCAACTGCAAAGTACCTTATGTAATGTGTATATATAAAATCATAGATAATTTCCATTATACCCCAGTTCCTACTTTTTAAACATGTTTTACAGAGGGTGTGATAAATATATCAACCTCACATGCATTATTTGTCTAGAAAATGATAATGAATAGTGTCTACAGGTAGAGATCGCGCGACCATATCTAGCGAGTTGTGTGTATTGTGTGTAAATACAATCATAGCAACGACGACGCGTAATTCAGCCGGGCGTTCGACTGTGGAATGAAACTGAACAATTTTAACGTATCTCTAACTGGTGAGCGTCTGATTGCCGACTATGAATACCAGTATAAAAGTAATTAGTATACCAAAGTGAACAACGGTCCCAAGTAAAAACATTTCTTGACCCGTTTCAATGGAAAATGTATTGCTTGGGCTGTTCTAGTAGCATGTTCCTTTTTAGTTATGACAAAATACTAAGTATATATATTTCTTTTTTGTTTCAGGAGTGGTTGGCATTGTATTTGGCAAGTTTTTGCTTTGAAATAATCCCTGTCGGCCCCACGACACACTTGTATTGTATATTTATTAAAAATAATTTAAAAATACATCTAAACAGAATTTTACCCATTATACTTATAATGTACCATAAATAAACATACAAATCTTTTGTGGCAACTCGCTCGTGTTTTGAACTGTCGTCAGCCAGTTTCCGTTTTCTTATTTCAAAAGACGATTTTTCCGAATGTTGTCGGATCTTCTCACGTGTCAGCCCGTTCGGGGGCACTCGGTTTCTGTGAGGGCGAAGCAATCGTATTTCAGCGGTTAATCACGAAGAGCTGACCTTCAAAAGCTGTTACTCTCCGATATTGGAGCTGATATGACTGCTTAGCCCTAGACTACCTATATGAAAGGTGTTTCTTAATGTCATGTATATCTTGAAGCAGGTCATTCGTTTTGCTTATTTTATTACTTAAAGTTTCTATAAATACGTGTCTTAAGTTGATTCATTTTCAATATACAGGTGGTCAAAATTTAATTAAATAACTGGCTTTTCATTCATATTTTTCTAATAGTTACTCCGATTTTGATGACACTTGGCGAATTTGTTTATAGTAGTAAGAGCTTGTCCTTCTTACTTTTAACGTAATAAACATTTTGATAATTGTTTTCTTTTTTAATTTGTTCAGAGGTGTGCAGTGAAATGGTTTTTTTTTTCTCAAAAACGAAGCAAGATAGAAAAAATAGGCAGGTGATATAAAAATTCGAGTTTTAAATGCTTAATCTAAAAAAAAACCAAAAACATATGAAAAACGAATGGTGTATAATGTTTTTTTCTATAAATATCAATTATGTTACCCGCCCGGATGCCACTGGAATAGATTAGTATAATATTATTGTGTTCAGATAAGTCTCTTACTACTAAAATATTAATGAAAAGCCAATTTTTTTCATTAATTTTTGACACCCTGTATCTCGAACATTAAACAACTTCGAACATATATTTATAGGAATTTTTAGTCATAAAATAATCCAAGGATTGACTTTAGTATGTACATGACGTTAAGAAGCACTGTGTATAGTCTGACCTAATTCTGTAGGAAATTGTTTTTTTTACATAGTAAGATTGTTCAATATCTTGACGTATAAAAGTGTGTAGCGACGAATTCCTGTGTAAATAACTATACGCGTCAAAAGCGGGGCTTGAGTATTTCGTGGTGAATATCTTCTGTAAAGACGGTGGATTATTTGACGAAAACTTAGTAACTTATATAACTTCCTCACTCTTATTTTTATCCTCATAGAGTGTTTCAAACAAAAATGATTGATTACCTGTTTTATTAAGTATTTGTTGTTTCAGTTGATCAATGGAATTGACAGGTTTTAGCTTAGGACAATCGTTATACATACATGTGTGCAGAAACTGGTGTGAAGGGCAGGAAAAGTTAGATATTTTATTTATATTCTTGTGCTTTAGAATCTTAACAAGAAAACACAAACATTTACAGTTTACAAAGTTTCAATAAGAATATATAAACATTTTAAAGTTAAATGGACGGAAATTTTAATTTTTTCCAGAAAAAGTAATTCTTGATAAAAATTATTGCTTCCAAAAAAATATGAATTATGTTCAGAACATTTTTTTTAAACAGGGCACCCACAAATTTTGTTTTTTTTTTCACTTAAGATTAAACGATTATAATATTTTTATTTTAGAAAGAAATGTTATTTGAAAAAGTTGTTGAAAATTTAATCCTTATCAGGACACAAAGTTGCACTTAAATCTTTATATTTTCATAAAATTCTAATTATATTGCCCAAATACCAAACCACCAGGACTACTCCAACTTCAAGACAATCAGTGACTCATAAACTTTTTCAGTGCCTGAGAGTTCCCGACAATGTCTCATTACATAAAAATCGGGAAGCTTTAATCCGAAGACAAATTGAAATGATCCAAAAAAGATAACTGAGAATCAAAATATATGGGCAGTCACAGAGAAAATATTAACTTTGTGGCTTTTTAGCCCCTTTAAAGTAACTACTCAAGGAACATTTTCGCATGTTTAATTGTCAGTTGACTATCGAGTGAAGAATTGAGATCCTGTTAAAGAACAACCTGATCCTCAGACATGAAAATGTTTCCATCGTCCAGGAATAAGAGACGCTTACTATGCTTGAAACAATCACCAACATCTTGATAAAAAAAAGCCCAATTTTGACCACTTGTTTAGGCCCTTGTAAAAAAACCCTATTATCCACCGCAGGAAACCATTGCCAAAACCCAGCTTGCTCAGCTTGAACGATAATAAACTACAATCAACCCAATCAAAAGCCTTGAAAAAGTCAACCGAATCAAAGGCCTTGAAAAAGTCATTGTAGATTGAGTCCACTTGCTTCTCCCTCAAGGCCTTCGATAATTCCAATTCATAAGATTCAAGATTTGTTACTGTTGATTTTTGACGTGAAAAACTATGAAAGGATATCAAATATTAATGGAAGAGATATTGAGTAGGCACAACTTTTCAGAAGAAAGTATTCCATTAGGACCAATACTAAGCTTGCCAGACAAACTCCAGATTTTATCTAAAATTGGGCTTGGGTGTATAACTGGAGATGCCAAAGATCTTAGAATGGTTCAAATAACTATTAGGGTAAACTTGAAACAAGGAATCAAAAATTTTGGAAAACAACTCAGATGTTCCTCTTTCGTCATTAGCAGACTTACCACCCAAAAACATGACATCAGTTGGGTTCAGATTTCAGATCATCATCCGTCACATTAAGATAGTATAACATAGCCTGGATAATTGTTTGCATTGACTTGGAAGAGCAACAAGACCAATATAGGGTTCTAAGCTCGTAGAAATCTTGAAATGTTTATGTGCCTGCCTCTTTAAAGCTATTAAGCTCTTCAAATCCGCACTGAACCGCTTTGAAAGGATAAGGTTTCAGAGGAACAAATATTTCTATGCAGAATATGGTAAAAGCACTACAGCTTCGTTTACAATTGATCTTTTATTTACCATTTGCTTAAGGCTATCCCATATTTAAGTATCAGCAGTAGTTAAGTCAGGACTGGTGGGGGGCCATAGAACAGGACCGAAGTGAAATGCGCGGGAAGAAAAAAGATTTTAACATCTTTTTAAGTTTATGACAACCGGTGCTTATAGACTTGTTGACAAATTTATAAACCTCTATTTTAGAAACATGAGAATTTGGGCACTCCATGAATTTTGTCAATGATTTGAATTTTTTCCATTTCCATTGCATTCTACTAAGTAAATCTTTTGCTGTACAGTTACCACGTTTCTGTTTTTGTGTTGTATTTTTGGCTGCAAATGTCATAGATTCGGGAACATTAAGGTAATAAAAGGTGATAAGAATAAATGTTTTCTGACTAAAGATAGAATTCTAAGTAACTTTTTCAGATAATTTTCTTATAAAATAATAAATAAGCTTTCAAGGCTGGTCCAAGAAAGTTATGAAGATTTGTAACAAACATTTAGGTCATCACCTTTTATTTGCAACCTTGTAGTTAAAGATATTAAGTAAAACGTGTTTTAAGATCTGCCAAAAGAATAGTTTGTAATATATTGTCATCTATTTAATCATTTTATTTAATTTAATTGCAAAATATACAGGCAACTTAAGTGAACACTATGAAAATAGAGCCAAGTATGTACTTTTGCATGTATAACGTTTACCTAGCACGAACCACCTACATATAGGCATTGTAGGATAGGGAAGGGAAAATAATTTGTTTTTGTTTTTTTTTTTTGTACATATTAAAACTATAATTAATAATTTAGAGGAGACGAATTAACGAAGAATTTTTATCTGAAACACCCTTACTGCAATACACTTGGTTAGAATATTTAAGGGCTAAGAGTTCTTGTTACGCCAGTCCCTGTGGGTTTTCTTAGGGACGAAACTAGCAAAATGCAGTTTTTAGTTTATGTAGATATGATGATGGTGTTCCCAGTTGCGCATAGTATTTGATATATTGTGCACATTACAAAGGTAAACAAAATACATTAAACACTTACATTGGATAAACTATTAATACCCTTAATTTTAAAACCCCTTAATTTCCTTATTAATTAACCGATTAAAAAAAAAAACTTTTTATGCTAAGAGGTCATTTCTTCGTCTTTATGGAATTCTGTATTAGATAACTTAATTTATTTTATTGTAAGAGGAAAAATTTAAACTACCTAACTGTGTAGATTATTCAAAAATGTACAGGGTGTGTCACGGCGATAAGCCGTTATCCATATGTGGAAAAGTAATCAGAATTAAAATCTGCAAATTGGTATCGGGGGATTTCTCAGTATGCTCTTCTTTTTTTTTTTTAATAATAGCAACTTTTATTGTTTGAAATGGAAACCCCTTTTTCTTATCGTATGTTTGGACTCGTGTAAAATTCTAAAAATTTTTTGTCTAAAATGACCAGTTTTTGAAACAAATAGTTCTTCAGAAAAAAATGGCTTTTTAGCACGCTTGCCAGAATAATAATTTTGCATATAAGATCGAAAATAAAAAAAATACGCAAACCAAAATATTTAAATCGATTAAATTCTATACGAAATAGAAAGTATTGATCTGGATATAAAACATTATTATTTGTCATATTATAGTATGTGTTCGAACAAATTACCATTCACCTCAAAATATTTGTTATTTGTTTTTACAAGATTGTTATGGCTTCTCTTTTAGTCCCTAATCGTAGTGAACGAAGGGCTTGCGTGATACTAACTTTCATAGCCTCTTTGGTTTGACGGGATCTGTATAGAAAATGTCCTTGATATGTCCCCAAAGAAAATAGTTCAATGATGTAAGATCAGATAAACAGGCAGTCCAGCAGAATGGTCCCTTATCGGCAATCCAAAGGTCCTCAAATGTTGCATATAACAAATATTCCACTCATCTTAAATTGTGCGGCGAGGCACCAACTTGTTGGCGTTCATTTTCCGCAATCGGTTTACTGCTGACAAAACTTCATTTTCCACAATTGTTTTTAATGGTACAAAAGAAAACATTAAAAACTCCACTCTCCTTGGAAACCCCGTTCGTACACCACATGCGGATTTTCCGCTGCCTAAAATGGCTTACGATTAAATCTTCGTGATTTTTAACTAAAAATCATTGACAAAATAGCACACGGGGGGAAGGGAAAGTGTTGGGGTTTTAATTGTTGGACCTGAATGTATAATACCGTGTGGGACACTTAGATTAAATCAATTTAAAAAAAAACAACCCTGAGGATTTTTTTTCGAAGTACTTAAGATACATACTCCCATTTCCCTCACTAACCTGGATACTCTCTGTCACAGTATTCCTGTGCCACAGTATATTAACAAAAGTTAAGGTAGATATTGCTTGTATGGGATTTTTGGCAGTGGCTCCTCTCCAAGTAAAAAGTAAATAAAAAGGAACTAGATTTTATGGCAAAGAACATCCAGCCTACTGAGTGCAACAGACCTTCATGTATCTCAAACACGTCGAAAAGAACATCTTCACCATCCAGTTTTTCAAATTCGATTTATTCTTTTATCATTTTTTGCACACCGTGTATTCAAATCTGACTGTCCTACCTAGTGTATGGAGCAGACGTACATGTATCGTCTGCTCTTTACACTAGGTCGAAAAGAAAAACTTTCTGGTCCAATTTTGTCAAATTTGATTTTATCTTATAACAATTTCTAGACGCCCTGTATTACATACCCTAGCGTCGCACACAGTGATTGTATATCTTGAACCTAAATGTATCCATAATCTCTAAAATAGAAAAACTCCGAACCAAGGTTCTTGTTTGATGGTTTGATGAATGTGCACATTTACATGATTTAATACAGAGTCCCACGAAGAGGAAGAAACGAAAAAAAGTTATAAAATCGGTTCAGAAATAACGAAAATATGGGGCTTTGAAATTAACGGAATTAATAGTTTGTGCAATACCGTTGGGTCGCTGCTGCTTCTTTACCCATACGTCTTCATCCATATTGATATAAATCCTATCAAAACTTAGAGGAACAAACGAAAAGTACTAAGGGTAGCTTAAATTGATTAGAACGTTAAATTAATAAATGATTACTAATTAATGGCAATAAATACTAATCAGCGACAAAAAAATCGAACAGTAGCTCCTGAAATAACTGATTTAAAGATTTGATTAATAGACTTTACGGCACAAATTTGTATAAAAGCATAAATACGACCAAGCTGAAATGACAATAATATCAAATGTCAAATCCAACTACAACCATAAATTGAAAGTTAGATTAGACATTGTAGGTCAATCCATGATGGCTGGCCCTCTTGAAATCTTTGTCTAGCACGTTACATTATTCCCTTAACGTATTTCTTGCATGAATTCAGGCTATGAGACAATATTTCCAGTTCCATCCTTTCTTTTCAATATTGATTTAGGGATAAAAGAAATACGATGTTTATAAAAGCACGTCTATAATATTTCATCGATTGGTGACGCATGGGTAAAGATCCAACGGAACAACTGTATGCATAAGTGTTGACCAGTGTAAAAAATGTATGATGTGCTCGAGGCAGAACGCCGTGTAAAATACTTCCCCCTGGAACTTTCTTCTTATTTATCTCAATCGAAAAATATAAAACTCTCGTAGGAGAATTTTTTTTCATTTGCCAATCTGTTAATTTCCGAAAATTGCTTGAAAAGACCATTTGATATGTTTAGCTTTTGTATTTTCTGACATATTATTCAAACATATTGATTTTCAATTTCAATAGAATAGTCCGTTGATATCGGTGAGAGTTTAAATGGTCATATTTCAGGAAATCGAAGTTCTAAATATATCAATTAGGGATATACAAGGCAGTCCAATTAAAAAAGTTGTACTTTTTTTGAAGAATACTGGAATATGCTACACAGATTCTTAGGGAACAAAAATTTCTCCTCCAAACTATTATTCATTTTTGTACTACAATAAGTAATAAAAAAGTAACGTGGATGTGGTAGCAAAATGTGTTAATTTGTTATTCATCACTCTCAAATATGAACCAATGCCAAGGAAAGACTTGAAATGAATCTGCCATTATTAACTGCGACGAAATCTAAATACAAATGCATTTTTTGTCTCCTGTGTTCTTCGTTTGTTAGTTATAGGGACTGGCCTTTAGTTTGAACTGGCCGGATCTTTTGTTTTTTATGTTAGTATGTGCGCTTTAATATATCTACATTTTTAAGTTTTTAATTATTTGTATACAAAAGTAAAGGTCTAGTGTTTTAGATGAGTAATATTCAATTTTTAGATTTGGAAAATATAAATGTTTGAAAAGTTGATTGATGTTTTATTTGATTTGTACAGAATAAAATACTACTGTTAATTTTATAAACTTTCCAAATATCTGCTCAGCTTTTCGGCAAGTTTATAAAACTTTTAATGTCAACTTTGTCTTTACTGGCATTCAAATTCAAGACTACAAATTAAGCAGAAAAATGATCTGGCTGTTACTCTAGCTAAAAACAATTGAATGTACTTAAGAGAGTTGCCGATGTTTATTGTTGATATTGAATTAATAACTTTAAACCTTTTTTTCTTTTCGTAGTTATAGGAAAGTCACTATTTATTTTGAACTTCCTGATTAGTGTATCTGAAACTGGTTTTCAAAGCCAGATACAGAGATGTATGGGTTTTATATTGTTTTTTTGTTATACGTATTTTGCAATTAACCCTTATTTATTTCCCGATTAAATTAAGCATAATCCTCAATAAAATTTATATAGTGAATTGATCCGCTCCATTCTAAATCTTAAATATCCCGCTCTCTTCGTTAACCAAGGCAATCTTCACGATACGCCGCCGGTCAAAATCGATATTTCAAATTTTGGTGAGTATCGCTCCCTGGACTAACGCGGCTTTTGTTTCTGGCCCGCAACAAAACCTATACTGTTAAGGGGATCTGTCCCGTTCGGATTTAGGTTAGCCCAGTTCGTTAGACAGATAAAGCTATGATTACAAGGAAGAAAAGTTTGGGAATTTAACAAACACTGGTAGTTACTGTCGCGAGTCACTCGTTTACACATCTTACCGCAATATTACCAAACAGGGGAGTGGGGTTAAATTGTATTTTAGTTAACAAAATTCTTAATATTTTTACTCATCCAACTATTTAAAGAATGTAAGTGGGTTTTTTTACCGCTATAATGAAAATAAAATCTTTATTATAGTATTTTTGGGCTAATTCTGAAGGCATAGGCAAGACTAGAGTAGACATAAACTTAAACCAGAACCAAACAAAATAAAAAAGTAAAACAATCTTCCTGCTCCAATTCAGTGCATTTTACATTAATATCTTAGAAAAACTATAAAATCGGAACAGAGCTGTTCATGAATATAATTTCCAATGTAGATGCACTTTTACGAAATGTTAATTTTAGGTTGGACTTCGACGTGAATGTGAATGTAGCTTAACAGGTTCATAAAAAACTAAAATAAAAATATAATACAGTCTTCCGGTTCGTCTCTCTCCACATAAGTGGTTCCACGTGTTCGGTTTTGCTGCTTTATTTTGGGGGGAAGCGGGAGACTCAAACGCTCAGAGTGAAAACTAACGACCCCGCTAGAAAGGGAGCAGACGCTGTGAACGTGTGAGGCCTAGTTGTTCCTATATTCTATCCCGTTCGTCTGCCGCAGTTCTACATAGAATATTAGCGTAATGGTCGCTATGTAGCGGGAGTGGGAGGGGTAAGGGGATAGCTTGAAAGAAAAGGTTATCTCGTGAGACCAGTAGTATTCTCAAGGGGCATCTAGTGGAAGCCAAGATGCATTAGAAAAGTTTTTAAAGAAAGACATATTTAAAGATTTTGAAATACATTTGACCGGGAGCAGAGCTCGCCATCCGGACATCCCACCGATAACGTCCCCAAACCGGAATAAGGTGTATCTCGCTCCGAGGGTCGCCGGATAAAGCGAGTAAGCCCCGGGCGAGGAGCAATCTGGCAAGTTGCGAAGTGCAGTGCCAAAAACATATATTGGAATTGGAAAATATAATATTTTAACACCCTGTATCTTAAAAACGAAGGCCTCGCGGACACACATATGAACTTTTAATGATAAAATGAGACAAAAAATACGTCCTTCATTTTAGCCATAACCCAGTATATCAAGTTCAAAAATGATCGTCGTTTTCAAAAATTATCAGACGTCTGACAACTCGATACGTTCAACGCTGCTACGAAATAATTTTCGGGCATGTTAGGGACGCACCTGGATATTGTCGGACTTTCAACCCTACCCAAAGCTTTTTTTTAAATCGTAAATACTAGAAAACATCTGTTTTGTCTTTGGAGTCTACTGACAGTTTAATGCACATTACCTTTTCTGTCAAGATGAGACAACACTTGAATTTCAACGGAAGATCATTAACATTAAATCAATGAGCAAGATTTTAGTTTTTGATATAGTTGTAAACGCAAACTAAATCTTATGATTTGACTTAGCGGAAGGCGTAGTATAAATAATTTTTGTCGATTGTTGAACATGTGCTTTATACTTCGTCAGTAGGTACTCTCCTTTGGATTCGGCGATATGTGTCCGAATCCCCGTTCAACCGTATGACTTTTTTTAAAGTTTTTGTAATAAAGCATAATTAATAAAAATGCGGTTATGTTAGGTTACGTTTGGTGTAAGGAAAGCACGCGCTAGCGCCAACACTATTCCGAGTCTATATAAAAACAGGGGCGTGCGGTGAAATTTTAAGAAAGGAAAGCAATTTTTAAAAACTTACCTATTTGTAATGTAATTCGATTCTTCGATCATTTTTTGCAAATTCTTCAATGACGTCATCATAAAAACGTCGATGCTCCGACATATTTTGGAGAAGTTTATTTTCAATGGACAACAGCGATGTATGCGAAAGTCTCTCCTGCCCCGTTGAATTTCTCACGAAATTTTTTATAGGTTTAAATGTTGAAAATTGCGTTCTACTGATGAACTTGTGGCAGGTCAACAAATAATTAAAATGAAAATCCCGTTTCAAACAGTCCAAAAACCCCTTCGAACTATTTATTGCTTCTGAGTCCCACGTTTCATTATTTTCTATTATATTCTCAAAGAGTTCAATCAGTGATTCACGATGTTCAGGTACTGTTAACACAAGTCTTCCATTATAGTTCCACCTGATAGGAGCTACTTTGGGCAATCGCTTGTGGACAATGGAGTTCAAAGCTTGTGTACGCTTTGTTGACTTGGAAAAAAAAGCAGCCATGCCAATTAAAGTAACGAAAAATACTTTACACTCTTTAGTGTGATTGATGGACTAGGATAATTTAATTTATGAGCAAAACAATGAACAAACACAGCACTTGGTAGAGTTTCTCGAACTTTAGCTTGCAGAACCCCTAATTGTCCTGCCATCACTGCAGCTCCATCATAGCTTTGAGCAACTAATTTTTTCTCTCCATTAATTTCTTTTAAAACGTTATAAACTATGGTATATAATGCATTTGCTGTACGATTTTCGGAGACATTCTTAAAACCTAAAAATCACTCTTGAATGCTTCCGTCTGTTTTAACGTAGCGTATTACTATAGATAATTGGCCAAAATTAGTGATATCAGTTGTTTCTTCCAGAACAATAGCAATGAACCGCGCCTCGCCAATCTCCTCCTTAATTATTTTTAAAATAATGGTTGCAACAGCGGAAATTAAATCATTCTGGATTCGATTCGACGTTCCGCGAAAAACGCTAGAATGATTTTTTAAGCAGTCATCATATTTAGCTATTAAAGTAAGTAAATCTTGAAAATTTCCTCTATTTGAAGAAATCCTTCTTTCATGACCTTTAAATCCCAATTCGTGTTGTCCGAGAAAACAAACAACATCGGTAAGTCTTCCTAATATTTGCCTATTTTTATCGACTAATTCATTGTGTTGGCGGTGACTAATTTCCAACTGTTTATTAAGGGCGTGTTCAATTCCGGTTTCGCCGAAGACTTTTTCTTTTATGACTGCCTGTACATGCGCTTTGGACATAATATGTCTTTTTACAGCTTTATGGAAATTGTTTAAATCGGAAAAACCAGTTTTATTCCAGAGACTTTTTACATTTTTAAAAAGTAAACATGGCCAACAAAAAATTTACTTATATTTTCACACCCTGTTAGCCATTTAAATTGTTCGTATTGTTTTTCCGGATAAAAACGTCTAATACAGTTTGTCATTTTTGTTCCTTTGGAAATTATTTCAAGCTTATCAGCGAAATTTAATGTTGAAAATCCCTTTATTACACACACCACACATTCACACACACTCTTACTAAATTCTCCAACATTTTCAACGTTATTACCGACAGCCGAAGTTGACGGTATTTGCGTATCCACGTCCTTAGTATTGTCTTCCATATCGCACCATGCACGACGCGACGTACGTATCACACAACACACGGATAGCCGTTCAAACAAAGAACTCGATTCACAGGAAATCAAGCAAACAGCTGACTTGGCTGCACAAGAAATCAAGCATACAGGACAGGCTGCAGAGAAGCTAGTGGCCCGCATAGGTTCTATCCGATATTCTATTGTGGCTGGGTCGGAGTCAAGGCCGCATTTATTATGGGCGTGATAATTAAGATAATATTTTAGCATTTTTAATATAAACTAAATTAATGGTTTCCTATTTCAAAAATTACATTTTAGAAGATGTTTTGTAATTTTTTTTTTGGAAAAGCACTGCTTCCCTTGGTTCCATGGACTGCACGCCCCTGTAATAAAAACAACTGTACGTACCATATAGTACTTGAAATCAGAGACAGAAAAACTGACATGAGCTCTGACAGATCAAATGCTAATGCACTGAAAATATTACGCGTTCACTTAGAAAAATCCATCTCGCTGGTAAACGGTAAGGAGTTCAAGATCGTTTAACGGATCTTGTAAGGAGTCAACGTTTTGTAGAGTTGTTCGTTGTTCTTTCCTGCATACAAGAACACTACAGGCAAATAGAATGGTTATCCCGGAATTCCAACATACGTACAATCTTCAATATACTAAGAAGATTGAAGATTATGTGCGATCCCTAAAAGACGTACTTTTTCAAACAATAGAAGTATATAAAATTCCTTACTCCTATGAAGAAATGTGTGTGAGAGGTTTTTTAATGTTCACTAGACTTAAGTTCAATCAGCTGCAACTGAACACCAACATACCACTGGACATATTACAAATATAAAAGAAACAATTACGCACTTCTTAATAAACTTCCTGCCTATGGTGTTTCTCCAAAACTTTGTACTTGGACTGCCAGTTTTCTTTTAAACAGAAGTATTTCTGTAGTGGTTGGCGGCGGTCATTCATCAAACTTTCACCAAATCAAGGTAGGCGTTTCACAGGGTTTAGTGTTGGCACCTACACTATTCCTTTTGCGAATCAATAACCTGCTTTCTTCTACCAGCAATTTGGTTCACAGTTACTCTGACGATAACACATTCCACTCTGGTATACAATTTCCCAAACCTGTCTCCAAAAACTGAAATTGATGATAGGCGTAGAGAAATGACTACTATGAGAAAAAGATTCTTTTAGCCTAGACAATATCAATTTTCAGACAGATCTTCGCTAGGATAATCACATCATCTCAATTGTCACAGTAGCCGCGTACTTTTCTTCTGTCAACTTGTTTCCCCTTTACACTTTGAAAATCTGACCCTGCCTTGATGTTGCTCGTACATATAGGGAGCAGCCTCTCCTTCTTGACTCTCTGCAGAGAAAAGCTATTAGTCTGATTGGTGATCCAAACCTCACAAGGAAGCATGCATTACTAGATCATCGTCGAATTGCAGACGGTCTGATTGTAATACAGATACTACCATGGATTCTGTTTTGATGAGATATCATTCATTATACACGCCTTAGTGATTCCTGCCAGGAAGACACAGGCATGGCCCACATGCATCTCTTCACAGCTCAACAGCAAAGACCAGGGAAATTTCACTTTTCCCGCTTTTTTATTCCCAGAGTGTCCAGATTTGAATGCGTTGCTAGTAAATGTCTTTCCTTCTTCTTCTAATCTGCAAGTGTTTAAATAACGCATCAATGGACTTTGCCTGTCTTTGTTTAAAGTAACCACAGTACTTAGGTCTATCTACGTGGTCTTCTCATAGATTAAAAAAAAAACCAAAGTGAGCCGTAAGTGAAATATTTAATTAAACAATACAGCTCATAAGTAGGGATTTAAAAAAAAAAGTTTGCAAGGCAACCAAAATATAAAAGAAATTCGGTTTTTACTGACCTAGCCGTATTGTACAGTTCCAAACAAAACTTCATGAAAAAAATGCGTATTCGGATTCGTGACCAACGGTCCAAAATCTATTAAGTATATCATATATTGAGTAATTTTTTATTACAGCTATTACTCGCCGATTTCCGTGATTTTTGGTAAGTTAATAGACTGCGAGTCTCTGATCACGAGTCCGGAGTCAAATCGATTTGACAACATTTTGTTTCCGAGTTATCCGGCTTTAAAATCTCAAATTTCTCTTTTTAATGAATTTTTCTTTAGGAATTGTTCTTTCTTTTACCATACATTTAATAGAACTCATATAAAACAGTGTAATTATTAGAAAATATCTATTTTATTGCGCTTTTATTACTAAAAATCACAATAATAGAGCACTAAAAAGAACGTTCCAAACTCTATGGTTTTTGCACAACATTAACGGCAAGTTTATTTTTATGAGGTTGGTGCTGTTCAAGGCCTTAGAGTTTAAAGGCATCGGGTGCTGTTGAAAATTACGTTTTTTTAATTTGAAATTTAAAAACAAATGAAAATGCGGGAAAGCTTCTACTTTTTCAATTGTAATTTTTAGTGTAAATCGAAATTGGCACCCCTGCCCGATTTGATACAAATATCGAAGAGATTATTTTTACAAAAAGCAGTTTACTTTAATGTCGTTTTTGTTGCTGATTCTGAACAGAAAATAATTTATTAATTATTTACTGGACAAAAATATATTTATGGGAACTAGATCATGCCCAACTTGTGGAAATGTAAAATCCCTAAATATTCAGAAGCTGACATATACATAAAGCAATACTTTCTTTGGTACAAATGAATTATGGACAATTTTGTTACATACATAGGCGTAATGTCTAACATTGTTAGACTTCTACCAGTGATACACTTCGCAGTTCTTTGGAACCTACGTACTGAGGATTGATTAGCACCAGGTTAAGCGCCGTAGGGATCATCGTTAAAGCTTTAACAGAAAAGGGAAAGACGATACCAAATGTTAGACTTCCGCCAGTGATGCACTTCGCTGTTCGTTAATGTTGATCGCCTTTTGTATTAGAGCTTTATTGATGATGCCTACGGCGCCTAACCTGGTGCTAACACGTTTCCAATTCACCTGGTGCCTCCGCGCATATGTGTATTAGAAAATTAATAACGGACCTGGCAACGTTGGCTTGATATAGGCGCTCCAGAAATAATGCAACAATTAAAAAAAAAACTTCCTAGTTTATAAACCGTAAATTATAAAATTGATTTTTTTAATCAAAAAACCGCAATAAAATACACATTTAATAATTACACATTTTAATATCCTGTCCATCAAATTTATATTAAAGGAAAGGATATATTTTAAAGAAAAAAAGGAAAAACCGTTAAAAAGCAGAATTTGAAATTTTGAAGAAGGATAACTCATAGTCGAATCAGTTTGACCTCGGATTAGTGATCAGCAGCCCGAAATCTACCAATGTGCCAAAAACTAAGAAAATTGGCGAAAAAGAGCTGTGGTAAAAAATTACTCAAAAACGTTTAAACTGATCAAGTTTTACTATACTGCAATATTATTAAGGGCCAAATCATAAATAGGCTGATAATTTTACCAAACACGTATTTACCATAGTTACAATTGTCTCAACGATGGTATCCTTGACGGTTATCTGCTTGGTAAAGTTATCAGCCTATTCATAATTTGGCCCTTAAACGTTCATAAGTGGTCAAGTCGTAAAGTTATAAATTACCGGTCATTTACTAACTCTAGGTTAAAGAAACCGACAAAGTGCGAGAATCTCGTAATAGATGGGAGGAAGGGTAAATTATTATTATTTTTTTTGAAGTAGAATAGAAGACGAATAGAAAGTAATCAAAAGGGATGTCAAAATTTTTAAAAACACCGGTTATTTTACTACCAAGAATAACTGCTCGGTTATAACTGATACAAAGCACCGGTTTTCCGGTTAACCGGTTGTTCGGTTATTTCTTTAATACCAGAATAATTACTGCAAAAAATATATTAAAGAATGTAAAACGTCATATACATAAGTTAAATACAAAACAAATGATAATAAAACTAAAAACGTTCACATACATACACAGTAGATATGATTTTTATTCGACCCAGTAACATTCTTTTACCCGGTTTATAAAAATCCTTTCAGTAATTTAATTTTCAATTTACATAAATATTTTCCCAAAAAATTATGTGTGTAATTCGTATACAAAGTGAAATTGCCGCTCCCGCTAAACAGCAAGCACATTTCTAGTTTCACTTTGCGCTTTTAATCACTAATAGCCATTTAATAGATTGAGTAACAATAACAAAACAAATAAATAACAATTTGGTACAAATAAAAAAGGAGTTGTTAAGCTACATTTTATCAGTTTGGGTTTCCTCTTGCCTGGTAATCTTCAACTTTGACAGAAGCAACTAGCGTAAATCGGCTTTTGCGTTAAGCTGCAACCAATGAAATTGCTGGACTTGAACGGGCCTTTCAAAAAGATCGTCCTTCGTAATAAATTTGACATTAATATATACACATAACATCCTCGTTCATTGTTTTGTATTGTATTTAATTTCCTACCAGTAGGAGTTTTGAGTATTTCTACCCCAATTGACAGCCGAACTCGCCACCTTCTTTTCAATAACTTTATAGCTGCGGCACACATTAATATGTCCACATTGCCTGATCTTTACTTGGCATCATTACAATGATTTTGACTATCCATTTTCAGCAAATAAAAAAAAACGCCCATAAACT
Organism: Kuschelorhynchus macadamiae; assembly: GCA_030620095.1. Lineage (NCBI taxonomy): Eukaryota > Metazoa > Arthropoda > Insecta > Coleoptera > Curculionidae > Kuschelorhynchus > Kuschelorhynchus macadamiae. Next base: position 63,709 of record JAUTXW010002144.1, on the reverse strand, counting down.
TAAAAACAAGCAAGACAAAATTGCATTACTCAAAAAGGTGATAAATATAAACATAAAAGTAAGTAAGGTCAGTTCCACAGGCGGCGCAAAGCGCAAATGTTGTCATTCCATAAGACGGGCTAAAAACCAGTGAAAACGCATAGCTGAAACGGACGACGCAACACGCAAACTTTTTCAATCTATAACCCAGGCTTTATACTTAAATAATCACTACAAAACAAAACCCTTATTTATAGCAAGTTTATACATGAACAAAGACAAAACCTTCATCAAATGAAACGAAATTTAGGTTATGTTTCCTTTGACAACGTTCACGGTGTGCTCCCTTATACATACTAGTAATGTGCACTGATTGTTGCTAATTATTCTATATTTGAAATACATTTTTTTGATTGAATAAAAATGTTCGTGGTTATTGGGTGTCTGTAAACAAAAGCCGGTTATAACTGGGGTAAAAAATAACCGTTTATAACCGGTTAACCGAATAGGAAAAAACGGTTTTTCGGTTTTAACCACCGGTTATTGACATCCCTAGTAATCAATCACAATGGATCAGCTGTTTCTAATAGGTCTGTGTTTTGATAAACATTTATAAACAAATCCATGAAATGGCTACTAGAAAAATATCATATTTTGATCAAATATCCATGATGATGTACGGGTTCGGCGACAGTCATGAACCCAATCCAGAAACAGTTTCTTTAGTCGAAAGTATAGTCTTAAAACAGCTTCGCACAATCGTTAACGAGGCTCTCAAATATTGGGATGGTAAAGCACTGAAGGGACAAGATTTAGTTTTCTTGCTAAGGCACAACAAATACAAAATGCAACGTTTTGTTCGGTAAGAAAAAATGGTAATTGTTTCATAGGTCTGTCAAGAGAAATTGTTTTTAAATTAGAAATGTTAGAAAAAGGGATCATCATAAATAAAATTAATAATCTGTATTTTTAGAAATATGGACTGATTTAGGTGTTAGAAATGAAGGGTTCGTATGAAACAATTACCTCTGCCCCTAAGAAATTGTTTCATGTAGGTACTTCTACAGTAGAGATGATTATTTTTTTATATAAGAAATGTTGGATACCATAAATTAGTACTTTGGAACAGATTTATCGAGTGCAGATTACTATTTTTAGAAATATGGAATGATTTAGGTTGTAGAACTGAAATATTTATATGAATAGTTACCCCTATAAGTAATTGTTTTATATTCGGTTAAGTTCATTGACTCATTAGGTTATAGGGATTGACCTCATCTCATATGCGCAGTGTTCTACCTTGGCACCCAATCTGTAAGAGAAATGGAAATTATTAGTTCCGTCTCTCTCACAATTCATGCAATTAGTGCAGTCCATTATCGTATTATGTATGTGGTAAGTTATGTAGTTTTTTTTACATGGGCTTGTTTATGCACCCTTTTTTTTATTTTTAAGTAAGATTTAAAAAAAACAGAGGCATACATATTAGGAGTGCAGAACTAAATTTTAGAATTATAACTGTTCTAAAATTATGTCATTGGCAGATATTCTGAGAGCACCTCAACCTATTTTATGTCAGTTTTGACATCATATGATCAACATTATCAAAACTTTCAATCTTTTGATTATATTGCCACATAATATCAACACTAAGTGTTAAATAGTAAACATTTTACTAAAGCAACATTGAATTGTTGGACCCCAGAGATATGTATCAAGTTCACATCACATGTGAATGGTCAATTAAATGTTGAGGTTAGATTATGATGGGTGAAGTTAAAAATAGGATTATTGCCTGGCGAGGTTAGGTTTGGTTATACTCTATAGAACATTTTAGAATTAAGTTATTGACAGGTCTTCTGAGAGGCACCTTATATATTTTGTCATTTGACATTATAAATTCGACATTGTCCAAATTTTTGATCTTTTGATCATATTGGTACTTAATATCACGACTACAGGTCAAATCATAAACACTTCGAGATGTTTGAACTAAGAAATAACTATACTAGTTCGAAATAATGAAATATAAACACATAGAAGAACCTGACAATGTAGTAGGAAAATGACAATGAAATGTGTCAAAGTCACGTGATCTAAAATGGTCATTTGGTTTAGCTTGCCTTAAGCTCAATAATTTGCCATTGCATTAGGTTAGATAAAGCTTAATAAGGATATATAGCATTTTTTTAGAGAAATGAAAGCATTTCCACCTCATTGTTATATTTTAAAAATCAATAATGTTCAGGAAATATTTTTCTTCACAGAACTGATATTTAGAATTATTACCTAAATGGAGAGCTTAGGTTTAGTTAGACTATTTTGACTTGATGTCACCTCAAGGCTGCAATATTGCCTGTGAAACAGACAAAGTTCAATTGCTGTGTAAACAAACAGGGCAATTCTTGTCTTCAAAGAAGACTGAAAAATGGATTTTAAAATAAAATGTGTTTTTTTTTTGTTCAGTTGTGGATTGTGCAATGTGTTAAGAAAGGAATCAAGCCTGATTTTTTTAGAATCTCTGTAGCTTTTAAAGAGGAGATTATTTAAATTCCTTATCGGCCTTATCGAAACAAAGGTGAGATGGATGGATAAGATCTTTGAAACAAGAGTTGTATCTTGTAGTTATTAAAAAATTTTGTATTTAGTTTTACCTTGTGTATATTTATTGTTGGCCATAAGTATCTATGGATCAATATTGTCTTATCTTCACTATCAAGTAATTGATAATTCTGGTTATGTGATATTTTCACTCAAAATTTCAAGAAAACTCACTAATTATATGAAAATGTTTTGGCTCAAGATCCTTAATGCAGTAACAAAACAGATGTCAAAGTCATATCGAGTGTTACAGTGTGTTGCTTTGGATTATGGTTTTTCTTTATTCAAAAATAAAGCATTTTTGTTTTTTTTTAATAGGTTCTGTTAAAATAGGTACATTTACTTGCCTCTGTTATTTTTAAGAAAATTAACTTTTGTTAAAGAACTAGAATGTACAGGGTGTCCGGATTTGGTTGCAAAAGCAGGGTATCTCGCTTATTTTTAAAGATAGAACCTTGCGGTTTTCACGAACCCGAGCTAATTTTTTGTGAAACTCATGAAGCCGTAAACAAAATTTTCATAGCCTTCTTCGTTTATGAGATACAGGGCGAAATAGAAAATTTTGCATTTTGGAACCTCCCTCGTATCTTCGGTTATCCTTTAACATAAAGCAAAGGGAAAAATTGCTACTTATGCAGTTTTTTACGCTGGATCCAGTGGCGTAGTCATATTTTTCATTTGAGTTGTTATTTTTTAGATATGACCCAAAGTTGTGTTTTTTTAAATGGGACACCCTTTATATTTGTCCAAAAATTGATTTGTCCTTTTAAAAGCTTCTCAAAAATGTATAATAGTATGGATCTATTTTAATAAACAACAAAAATCCTAATTTTTATAATTATCATCCCAAATTTTGCAGTAGGCCATGCAAAACGATGCCGTTTTCTTTTGTTTTCTTGGAAGCAAATGACATTTCCCAATTTTGTACGCGTATATAAAATATAGCGCTAGTTTTTTGTATTTATTTATTGTGTAAAAATATATTTGTATTATTATGGAAGAAAACCAAACTTTCGAAAATTATGAAAAGTACGATATGTTAGCTTGTTTTATATTAAGCAATGAAAATGTTGAAGCGGCTTTTGAGATGTATTTTAACAGGTAAATAGTTAATTTTTAGGTATGTTGAAATACTATTGCTTAATTTTTATTTAGATATCCAGAAAGGAGGCAACCTAATATATCCACTTTTTATCGGATAAAAAAGAATTTACTTAATCACGGATCATTTATCAAACCTCGTACGAAAACATATAATAAAGAAAATCGGGAGGCTGAGGAAATTACGGTTTTGGCTAATGGAGAAGCTTACCCAACAAACTCTTGTAGGGCCAGTGAAAAGAGCATAGGGATTCCAAAAACTAGAGTTCAAGAAATTCTAAAAAAGCACAAATACCACCCATACAACTTTAGGCTCCTGCAGCACTTACAGCCAGGGGATGCAGAGCTTCGGGTAGTCTTCTGCAATTGGTTTCGAGAAAGATGTGATATGTTTAGAGATTTTGAAAGGAAGGTTATATGGTCAGACGAAGCACATTTCAGTAATTCTGGTATACTCAATGGGCACAATAGTAGATTCTGGTCCCAGGAAAATCAACACCAAATATTTCCCAGAAGACAGCAGGGCAGGTTTGGTCTAAATGTGTCCTGCTTCATATTAGGAACACATATAAAATTTTATATATTTGAGGGAAATCTAACAGAAAATCGCTATATAGAAATTTTAGAGGCAGCTATACCTGAATTACTTGACGATGTTCCTCTAGCGCAAATTAACGAAATTTATTTTCAACAGGACGGTGCTCCTGCACACAATTCTGGAATGACGAGATTATTTCTGGACAATAATTTTACCAAACAATGGATTGGAACAAATGGACCTATAAGATGGCCCCCTAGGTCTCCAGATTTGTCGATTTTAGATTTCTTTCTATGGGGATATCTGGAAAATAGAATTTACAAAGACCACTATGATAACGTCCAAGATTTAGGAAATGCAATAAGAGAAAATTTTCGCTATTTACAAAATCATCCCGTTATTTTGCTTAATTCCCTAAAACGAATACGAAAATTGTGCGAAGCATGCATAGAACAAAATGGAAATCAGTTTGAACAGTTCTTTTGATTTCCTTGGTTACTGTAGTTCTTATACAACAGTTGATTTTTGCTTAAAGGCTTCTTACATAGTAATTTATTACTGTTTTGTTCTTGTGTTACATAAATCTAGGTAGGTGGTACTTTTTTGGTGCGAAATTATCAATACATATTTTGATAAATAGATTTAATTACATATTTATTTTGATTTATTGTTAGGATGGAGATATTGTTAACGACTTTAAATAAAAGGCAGCATTGTTTTGCATGGCCTACTGCAAAATTTGGGGTGATAATTATAAAAATTAGGATTTTTGTTGTTGTTTATTAAAATAGACCCATACTATTATATATTTTTGAGAAGCTCTTAAAAGGACAAATCAATTTCTGGACAAATATACAGGGTGTCCCATTTAAAAAAACACAACTTTGGGTCATATCTAAAAAATAACAACTCAAATGAAAAATATGACTACGCCACTGGATCCAGCGTAAAAAACTGCATACGCAGCAATTTTTTCCTTTGCGTTAAGTTAAAGGAGATACGAGGGGGGTCCCAAAATGCAAAATTTTCTATTCCGCCCTGTATCTCATAAACGAAGAAGGCTATGAAAAGTTTTTAAATGATGAGGTTAGGTTCAGTTTATTAGTTCTTTATTGGGTTAGGTTAGGTTAAGCTTAATAAGGTAGGTGGAAATGTTTTCTTCACAGAACTAATATTTAGAATTATTGAAAGGCGAGGTTAGATTAGGATTGGTTATTCAGTTTATTAGTAAAAGTATACAAAGTTTTGAATTTTTACACGTCAAAAATAGTTATCTATAAAATTAAATAAAATTTAATATAAATAATACAAGTTAAAATTTTAGACTTAAAATAAGATTACACCTTTTAAAAGATACACATTTACAATTAAATTTTTTTTAAGAAACAGATCAAACATTAAAATTAGACATGAAGAACTCATCATAGCTGAAAAAAAGCATTTGAAATCAAAAACCTTTTAATTTTTTGTTTAAACAGGGAAAATCTAAATTTTTGACATTTGCTGGTAGATTTTTAAAGAACTTTATTGCAAAATACCTAGTGCTATTTCTGCTTCTCTCATGTAGTTATGATCATGTTTATGCATTATAAAGATGTGCAAATATTGCTTAACTTACAGTAAACATTGCATTGCTTGGCATGGTTAGAAATCCCAAGTTAACAAAAGATTGACGACAATCCTCTCAATAACCCAAACAGCTTATAATATGGACACACTTGTGTTGTTGCCCAAAAACCTTACCGATGTGAGTGGAATGACCCCAGGATAGTATGGCATATGATAGATTAGATTGAAAGTAACCATGATATGCGGTTAAGATGGTTTGCAGAGTGGAAATTTGGACTAGGTTTCTAATCAAAAACATATATTTGGACATTTCTTAGACAGATGTATAATGTGATTTTCCCAGGTCATGCCTGGATCAAGATAAACCCCCAGGAATTTGACCTCTTTGACACAAGTAGCTAGATATGGATGTTCAAGTTCAGTATGTCTAAGAGAGTAGTAGTAGAACTGTTGTAAATTTGCTTGTGTGTCAGCAAAGTCCATATCACATATCTTTGACGGATGGTAGCTTTGGTAAAAAGTAGTGTCATCTGCAAATAATACTGTTTTTGCTGTTTTTTGGGAATGAACAAGATCATTGATGTAAATAAGAAATAATATGGGTCCCAATACTGACCCCTGTGGAACTCCATATTTAAGCAACTAATTAGTTGATATTCCTAGATTAAAGTGAACATACTGTGTCCGATCTGAGAGGTAAGATTTTATTAATGAAACTGCATTATTATGAAAGTTACATAAAGCTAATTTTTTGTAAAGTATATCATGTGTAACACAATCGAAAGCTTTAGTTAGATCTAAGAAGGATGCATAAGTGTCAAAACCCTCCAAGACATTACTAGTAAGATGATCTATTGCTAAACTTGTTGTTTTATTCTGGCGAAAACCAAATTGGCTTATCATAAAAAGAGTATTTGATTCAAAGTGGTCATTGATTTGTTTTTTTATAATTCGTTCATATACCTTTGATAGGATTGGCAAAAGAGATATAGGCCTATAATTGTTACAATCATCTGGCGAACCTTTCCCTTTGTACAGGGGAACCACCTTTGCTGTTTTAAATGCTGATGGAAAAACACTACAAGCTCATTACTTAACTTAGTGAAAGGTGAAACAATAAGATTTTTTAGTGTTGTGATTATTTTGGTGTTAATATGTTAAGGATCCTTACTATTAGAGTTTTTTAATGCTGTAATAGTATCTCTAACTTCTATGAAACTTTTGTCTGGACTTGCTTCAGAAATAACCCACAGTGAGGTCCTTGAATACCTTAAAAGTAATGGTTTAGATAATGGATGCAGATGCGAAAAAATTCAGACGAAGAAAGATAAGTTTAAAGCTTCATTTAAACTTACTGTACCACACAGAAACCGGGATCAATATTTGTGTTCATCTTTGTGGCCCAATGATGTCTTAATAAACCATTTTATGAACCTCCAGCGCCATAAAAATGGTAGTAAAAATAACATTGAACCCGTGAATGTTAAATTTAATATATTGCACATAAATATTAGATCAATCCGACAAAAAGGTGGACAGTTAGAAGCATATGTGGCCGATAAAGATATACAAATTTTATGCATTTCTGAACACTGGCTCTCCCAGGAAGAAGCCAGCGTTTTCCAAATCTAGGGCTTTAAAATGGCAGGGTACTATGTACGAAGAGAATTTTCTGGTGGGGGTACCATGATTTTTGTTAGTAGTGATCTTGAGTTATCCTCTTGTAAAAAAATATTGTTCTGTTTATATAGATAATTTTGACTTTTATGTTTTAGTATTGTATCACTTACCTTCGGGAAGTTTTGACACCTTTACTACTATATTTGAAAGAGTTATGTCTAATTTCAGACATGATGCCAATATATATAGCAGGTGATTTTAACATCCACTTTAATACTGGCCATCCTGAAGCAGTTAGATTCTCCGATATTGCGCAGAGTTTTGGAATACGACAGACCATATTCCGGCCCACAAGGGGAGATGCATGTCTGGATAATGTTTTGTAAGTCCTGGTGTAACTGTAAGGTCTGTTAAAGTTGTGGAGTTGAATGTCTCTGATCATATGGGTCAACTTTTGGAGTATATGACTGAGAGTAGAAGAAATGGTTTTGTAGAGACTCGGAAAGTATGTAGACCATTAACACAGAGGGGTCTCCTTCTCTTTTACCATGAAATACTTAATACACCATCATGGGATTTTATAATTCAGACTAATATTAGTGTTAACCAAAATTTTTTTAAAATATTCTGGAAATTGCATACCTTAAACTCTTTCCAGAAAAAAAATATATTGTTAGGTCTGACCAATCCAGTAATATTTCTTGGTTCAACGCTGAGCTTAGAGTGATGCGTGACCATCTTAATTTTTTGAAAGAGCAAAAAAATCAATATAATTTTCCCAATGTAGAGATTCTGTATAAAGAACATCAAAAATTATACAGAAGTTCTATAAAGGAGGCTAAAATTAAAGCAAATGACACTTTGATTCGCACATCTGCCAACCCCAATAAAACCATGTAGATCACATTCTTACACCTAATCAATACAATAATTTTTTTTCTAACATAGCTGAACATACAGTCCAAAATATATCGGATGCAAATACGGATCCTTTGACACGTTTAAATAATGTTGAGCAGCCCCAAACTGTGTTCTTTTTTCAGGAGGTAACTTTTATTGAGGTATGGGACATAATAGACCAATTAAATAATAAACCAAGTCGCGACATATATGCTCTCAATATAGTATTATTAAAATCGGTTAAAAATCAAATATTGTTCCCACTGACTAAATTAATCAATCTTTGTCTGAGGGTTGGGGTGTTTCCAGATGCTCTTAAAGTTGCATGCCTATCTTTAAAAAAGGAGATATCGATTGCAACATGTTAAATAAACTTATTGCTAAATGTAAGTATAATTATTATAAGAACAAAATTGAAGAGAGTAAAAATGATATTAAACAAATTTATAAAATAATTTCCGAGGCAACCAATGAAAAAAAGAGTTATAATAATCAAGAAATAAATATATTAAATAACGAAAACAAGTTTAAAAATGACAAAGATATGGCTAACTACTGTAATGATTTTTTTATAAATGTTGGGGTTGAAATGGCGGATAAAATCTCCTTAACTGATGACATATATATGGATTATACATCCATTTCATCTATGTTTCTCCTTCCAGCTTCTAATAACGAGCTTATTAGTCATATACATACGCTTAAAAATAACAGTGCCCCTGGAATCGATAATGTGCCCGCTAAGATCATTAAAACTTATCACCTACAACTTTTAAATCCACTCTCTCATATCATTAATCTCATATTTAAAACCGGAATTGTTCCAACTCACTTTAAAACCACAATAATTAATCCTGTATATAAAGCAGGAAATAAACATGATATTAATAATTACAGACCTATAAGCATAATGAACAATTTTGGTAAAATATTTGAAAAATGCCTCAAAGATCGACTTCTTAAATTTTTAAAGGTAAATAACATACTATCAAAGACTCAATTTGGTTTCGTGGGGGGGCTAAGTACATGTGACGCAATATGTGAACTGGCTGGTCAGGTTACTGATAAACTGAATGCCGGAAAGAAGAGTATTGCTGTATTTTTAGACTTAGCAAAAGCATTTGACACAGTGCCTCATGAAAAACTTCTTAGTATTCTTGATAGCTATGGAGTGAGAGGTACTGCGTTACAAGTACTCAAATCATATTTAACCAATAGAAAACAGGTACTCAGGATTAGAGACTCCTACAGTGACACTCTAAATATTAAAATAGGTGTCCCACAAGGAACAGTTCTTGGACCAATCTTATTTATAATCTATATAAATTCCCTAACTAACCTTGATCTTAATGGCTCAATGATATCGTATGCTGATGATACAGCTCTGCTTTTTTCAGGGGATAGCTGGGATAGTGTGAGGGAGCGCGTCAAATTGGGACTGCTTAAAGTAAAACATTGGTTAGATCATCACAAACTAACTCTAAATTTGAGCAAGACTAATTATATCGCGTTTTCTATTAACTCAACAAACCGGCCAGATTTCTCTGCTATCTCAGTGGACAATTTTGAGGATGACATTAAGGGAGTCTCTCATACAAAATATTTGGGGATAATAATAGATCAACACTTAAAGTGGGAAAATCAAATATTTAAGTTAAAAAATAATATCAGAAAACTGATTTATAAGTTCTATGTTCTCCGTGAAATATTGTCTGTGCGTTTACTGATGTTGGTATACAAATCATTGGTCGAGTCTTTGATTAGATATGGAATCGTGGTTTGGGGAGGTTTGTACAAAATCACCTTGAAACAATTAAATATTGTACAAAATTATATTTTAAAGGTGATATACAAAAAAGAGAAACGTTATCCAACATTTTTGTTGTACAACGAAGATGTTTTTGATGTAAGATCCCTCTATATTCTGGAAACCTGTTCATACATACATACAAGAGATAAACTAAAACAATATGTTAATCATCAACACAATACTAGATGTAATGCTCAAAGAAATCTTCAAATACCTTTAAGTAGTAGAAATATTAATCAAAAATTTTTAACATATCTTGGTCCTAAATTGTATAATATTTTACCACTATCCATTAGAGGAATAAGAAATCAAAAATTTTTTAAAAGGAACTGTAAAAACTACATTTTTAGCCATTTTGCATACTTCTCTAGAGTATTTAGTTTGTAATATGTACAATAAAGCATGTGATGTTATTTTAATGGTAAGTTTTTATTATGTATAAGGGGGGGATGGGATATTTTTATTTTTATTAGAGTTGTAAATGTTGTTGTACACATTATTATTATTGTTTACTGTTTATACATTATGTTTATATTGAATTCTGGCACATACAGCTGGTTAATCAGTTAGGTGCTGTAAATAAATGTTATGTATATATTTTAAATGTTTAAAATATAATTTTGAAACGAATCGTAAATTGTAAAATAATTTTTAATAAACTATTTGAATTTGAATTTGAATCGATCGTCCCGAAAATTACAGGCCAATATCAGTTTTGCCTGTTATCTCAAAAATCTTGGAAAAATGTATGGCCATTCAAATGGTTAAGTTCTTTGAATCCGAAAATATTTTTTCACCTTCTCAGTTTGGATTGAGAAAACACAGAAGCACGGTTGACGGTATTGTGGATCTATATCTATCTATCGGCCATTCAGGGTGCCTTCCACAGGATGCAGTATGAATCTGTACTCTTCTGCAACTTGAGTAAGGCTTTTGATTGTGTTGACCATGATATCCTCCTTCACAAACTTGAATACTATAAATTTAGTCCTAATAGTGTGAACCTTGTGTGCTCCTACCTACAATCTAGACGTCAAGTAGTGAGGGTGGCTGGGGAGTCTTCAGCAATGAGCGAGATTAAAATAGGAGTGCCCCAGGGATCTATTCTTGGGCCTATATTATTCTTAATATACATGAATGACCTTCCCTATAGTGACAACACAGTTAAATTTACACTTTTTGCTGATGACACCACAGTTTCCCTTGCCGCTGACACATTGGGGGGCGCGTTGGAGGCTTCTCGGTCGGCACAGGAGAGGGCAGAGCAGTGGTTTTGCTCCAACAGATTGCTGCTGAATGTGGATAAGACCCAGATGGTAATTTTTACCCTTAGAGACATGCATAATGCACCAAATGTGTCGTCTGTGTTTTTCCTTGGTGGGATCCCGAATTACAGTCGGGAGAACATGTGAATGCCCTTGCAAGGAAGCTTGCCAATAGCCTTTACCTTCTTCGACATATCTCCCAGTGTGTTTCCGCTGATGTTAGACGAACAACATATTTTGCAGTTTTTCATTCTCATATTTCCTATGCAACTTTGGCATGGGGACATTCGGCGGGGAGGCACAGGGTTTTTGGGTTGCAGAGGAGGGCTATTAGGTTGGTTTCTGGCTTAGCTTATAGGGATGACTGTAGGGGAGCTTTTGTGGGTTTAAGAATTTTAACCTTGCCTTGTTTGTATGTGTTTGTCTGCTTGGTATATGTTCGGCAGAATATGGATCTGTTTCTGACTCAGCAGGATGTGCATGATTATCAAACTCGAACGAGAAGTAACATGGTTCCTGCTTACTGGCGTCTACGGAGGTGTCAGGGCGGCCCAGGGTACTGGGGGGTAAAATTTTTTAATGTTTTATCTATGAGTGTCAGAAGTTTCCCCCCCAATATGTTTATAAAAGACGAATTAAGAAGTTTCTCATAGGGCAGGCTTTTTATGCATTGGAGGAATACCTCAATTGTGATTTTAATCTGTTGTAGTGTTCTTATATTGCCACATTTACAATGAATTTTAATATTGGCGGTTTATAAGCTTAATATTTTACATATTAGTAGTTATAATATGGGAGCGCCTCCTCCTCCTCTTCCTCTCTCTCATGTCCCTCATTCTTAACTTCCTCCCCTTTTATTCTCATTCGCATCATATTTTTAATTTTTTCTCTTTGTTCTCCCACATTTGATTTTGCATTCTTAAGTCTTATAAATAGGTGCATCATGATCATTTTAGTATGCCGAGGCACATTTACTAAGCTGTGCTCGAGTTGCGTAAAAAGTTATTTTTGAATTTTTCCACCAATTTTGTATAAAACAAAAAGAAAAAATGTGTCAAGTAATAAGTGAATTATGTGTAATCGCGAAAAATTAACTACAACTATCAGACAGTTAAAAGTTAAATATCTCAATTTCTTTGAAGTGATTTCGAAAGATGAATACACCAAGCTGTTTTATCCACTGAAACGAGATTATTTGGAAGCAATTGACTGTTGTGATGATTATTTAGAAGGAATTATAAGCCTTACTACGTTTTTCAATACATTTGGGAAATCATACTTTGTAGGAGAATTAAGCCACCTAATAGAATTTATAGGAGAAGATTGCCAATTTATACCTGCTATTATTGCAACCCAAAAGAGGTTTCAATTATACGAAGATAAAAAACAGGTATTATCAAAGAAAGTTAATCCTATTCGCAAGAGACGTCCCCCTACATATTTAAAATATTATGTTAAATAAATGAAATGGCTGAGTTGCTGATTGCAGTTAAATTATTAGAGGAGAAATTTAGTAATCTTTCAAAAACCTATTTCTCATATTGTATGGCAAGTGGTCCGGAGTGGATAGACTTTTATTGTAATCAATCTGAGGAATTCGTAAAGGCTGCCCTCTGTTGCAACAAATACATTGAAACATTAAATTTTTTTCAACTTATTCAAGATCTAAAAGATATTGGCTTTGGTTACTATTTAAAAGACTTGAAGCAATTTATTGACGAGGATACTATTCTTCAAGAAATTGAAAAGGAAGAATAAATTTAATAATATTTACAATGGAGCAAATGGTTACTGAAATGTATGAAGAGTTTATTATATCTGCTGCATACTTCCAATATTTATCAATTGTAGGCGAAGAAGACGCAGAAGCACAAGATTTGTCAGCATATGTTAATAATATAGATCGAATGGAACAATGTAAATTAGCCGCTAAATTTTGTAATGATTATTTAAAATATAAAAATGAGTATGAACTTTTAAATGAATTTAGAAAATTAGATTTAAGGTATCATATTAATTGTATTCAATCATGGTTGGTTAATGCAAAATAAAAAGGTAATTAAGTTTTTTATATTTTTATTCATTCATAAAACAATTGTCATATAAAAATAACACATTTGTCAAAGCACACATACAAGGTGATTTTGAATGATAGAAGCATTTTGGTTCCATTAGCTTTAGCGCTGGTTGTTCATCTATTTCAATCACAGGCTTTTTAGAATATTTCTGTATAAAATCCTTTTTTTCGCTTCCTTTTACAAAAACAAAATCTGCTTTCTTCGTAAGTGTTTCAATTATTTTTGGGAAATGATGTAATGGAGTAAATCCATTATTCCAATGTATACAATGATAATTTTTCGTTAACCATACCGCCTGCTTGTGACAATCAGGTGAAAGAAACTCCATTGGAAAAGGCCTTTTAAAAATGTAATGAGTCATTTCATAACCATCAAAAGCTGCAAGCTCTTTCGGTATAAATTTATTTTTTTCATCCTTGAATCCTTGAATATCTATAACCAATCTCATATTTTCAAAGCAGCAAATTTTTTAATGAGACTTTTTTTACTTGAATAATTTGCAATTTCTTCTTTCAGTTGATTAATTTTAAAAATAAATTTTTCAATTTGTAGTTGTAGTTTTGATGTCATGACTAAAACTAAAAGCTTTTGAAAATTTCTTTAAATTAAATCGAAATATGAAAATAGTGGGGATAAAGTTTATAATTGTTTCACAATTTTAGTAAGAGGGTTGTAGCTAAATAATTTGTCATGTAAAATAAGACAATAAGCAGAAGTATCTTTTTTAATTGCATTGTGTGTCTCAAATTCAATTCTCATTACTACGGATCCCGTTTGAATTGTTTCTTTTTGATGGGAGCAATCAATATGTGTAATAGGACTAATGTTTTTGAATTGTTCAGGATTAAAAATGGGTTCATTTGGAACACCATAGTAAGACTGTCTAAAGTTGGCAAACATTTCGTATAAAGCAGAAAATTTGTTTTCTTCGAAATTTAAGTACAAATCGTGATAAGGATATCTTTCAGAATTTAAATATACTCTAATATTTGACAAGGTAATATTGTCAAATTTACTCATATCTTTAACAATTTTCCCTTTTCTGTTTTCTTGAAAGCCAATCACAACATGACGAGGAGCTTCTAGTTTACTAGTTGTTTTTACCGGCCATGTGTGACGGGTTGTTTCGGTTAGAGAAGAATATTCAACAAGTTCCCAACTCCTGAATCCTATCAATATATCTTTATTTGATTCTAATATTTTTGATAGAGCAAGTTGTTGTGGCATATCAACTAAAATGTGAGGAACTTTCCAATAAATTTTATCGAAAGTAACCAATGGAGTGTCAGGAGCAGTAACAAGTTGTGCCGGATCTTCTTTGAAAATAACACCATCTAAATCATCAGTTGATCTAATAAGAACCAATTCCTGTTTCATATTTATAATAATTTTTCTGTAATCTTCAAAAAATCCTAAAAGCATTTTTAGTGGTATGGATACGGAGAATTTTCCATCATTATCAACTAAAATTGTATCACCTTCTTTCCGATGTGGAAACCAACCTGCATTTTCCAGTTTTAAACTTTCGTTGGTATTGTGAGAAAGGTAGCTTTTTAAGGTTGATGCTAATCCAACATTTCTTATTGAATCTATAGTAATTCCGTTTAGTTCATAGCGGATTTCTCTGAACAAAAAGGCTATACCATTGTTAATAAATAGCAATTCTTTCTTATATTTACCTTCTGTATTAGTTAATTTTCCTTCGATATAAAGTAAACTATCTGATGGTAGAGTGTAAGCATCGAGTTCTTGAATTGGGATCCTTATTTCATCATTGTAATCGAATTTTGAAGAAATATATGGTTGATATGTGTGAAGCTCAGAACTGACGATGGAATTGTCTACATAAAGCTTTTCGTTTACGTTTAATATGTTCATTATTTTAAAACAGTGAAACCCAAGGATGTGAGAAATTTACGATTATCTCGTCTTAACTTGTTGGTGTTGGATTTGATACTGAACTGTTGTTTAGGCTTTTTCTTTTTATAAGTTTTTACTTTGTTGATAGTGGTAGGGGCAAGTCTCATCCCAAGGGCTCTATTATATCTAACAACCATTTTATATTTCACTTGTTTGTAAATGCAACCTTACTGTTATAGTTTCTCCTCTAAAACTGATAAGTTCTCCGTCTTGATCAACTATTTTAACTGTTATATTGTTAATTGCTTTGACGCTAACTGGAAAATACAAAATGGGCAAAGGAGATTCAACTATTTTATACCCTGGAGCTACAGTTGGATAAAACTGGTGAATAATATGAACAGGTTTACCATTATTGTAAGAACCGACACAAATATTACAGTCAATACAAATAGCATTCACCTTAGTTATTTTTGCAACATTATCTGATTCTTCCTCTTTCATAGCTTCTAGTATCCTGCTATTAAAACCCAACATTTTTCCTATCGAATCTTCCTTGGTAAAATCAATTATTCTACTACACATTAAAAAAGTTTTTAGAGTATTAACATTTGCTTTTAAAAGAAAAAAAATTTTTTCATTCGGAAATAAATCTTCTATACTTTCTCTTATGTATGTTTCTATATCTGTAATGTCATAAGTTCCGTCGGGAATAACAATTACTTTATTATCTATATAAAATTTATTATATCCTTCTTTTATATTGGGGATAGTCATAAACGTTTCAAAATCAGCTAAACCCAGGTAATATTGTTTTTCATCCTCTAAATATATGGGCGGATTAAAATCAGCAGACAAAACAGAACTGTTTCCTGATATGGCAATTGTGGTAGACATTGCAGTTTATTTATGAATGAGATATTACAATAAATAATGAGTTTATATATTTTTTTGCAAAAATTTTAGGGATAGTTGACCACAGTTATATGAATTAAATTTTTGTTTATTTTCATAAGTATAAAATACATCCACTTTGCCATTCGAATTAAAATATTTGAGAAGTTCTAAAGGTGGTTTTAAATTTCCATAACTATCAAAATATATTACATTTTTGTTATTTTTAATATAAGCAGTCCAATGAGATCCTTTATTTTGTTTTTTATCCAAATTTACAATACCACATTCTTTCAGATTAATTTTTTTTGGAAGTTCATCGAGCATAAAAACACCTCTAAAGCCAGTTATTTTTAACAGCTTTACATATTTAATAATATCATTGTTCGTAAGTGCTCTTTTTGGAAAACTTATTTTGAGTTTTTTTTTTGTCTGATTGCTTTCATTTTGACGGATCCTCCTTTATAAGGTCTAATAAATAGTCCCTTTCCTTTATATGGTCTAATATATAATCCTTTACCTTCTTTAGAAGCATTTTCCATTGCAATATTATGTCTATGTATTTCTTCTAGTTGCTGTTTAGCTGCTTTAGCATCATTTACTGCCTTAGCAATTCCTGCCGCGCCTCCACCTAGTGCACCCAGGGCGCCAAGAATGGGAAACAAAAGAGGTAGAAATCCTCCAATTTTTTTGGGTGTTCGAATGATACGTTTTTTTCTCAATTTAAGTTTACCCCCTTTTGTATTTTTTAATCCCAAACCGAACTTTCTTTTACCCTTCATTATTCCTGCAACACTTAAAGCTGCAATTTTTTCACCAATAGAAGAATCTTTAGCTTTTACCCTATCCCAGGCTTTTTTTTCTAATATTTGGTCAGATATGTGTCTTTTTGATAAATCTTCAGTCTGAGAGTAAGATATATCATGTTCTTTGCAAGCGGAATCCAATGGATTTACACCAACGTCACCTCTAGTTAATCTTTTTTCCAAGTTGGTGCCGGGACCACAATAATTATATCCTGGTATATGAACTTCGAAAGGTAATTTACTAATTAATTTATTTACTAAACCAGAGTCTTTTCTATTACGTCTTTTAATAGTTTTTTTCAACTTATGACGACCCACAGTCATTGAAGTTCTTTTTATACTAAAAACACATTGACATTTTTCTGGTATAAATACTTTTACAGCTAAAAATATTTACTAGTGTGATTAAGAATGAGGATTGAAAAACAAAAATTCTCATTACCAGTAAATAATCATGACGAAAAAATTTTAAGTAAACAGTTGAGAAAACATGGTGACTTATTTTGCGGTGGTTCAAAAAGAGGGCTTATAGTTGGTTGCAGTGGTAGCGGTAAAACCAACCTTATGCTTACACTGCTCGAGCATCCTAATGGAATTAGGTTTGAAAATGTCTATGTTTATTCAAAGTCATTAGATCAACCAAAATATGAATATTTAAGGAAGTTGTTAAAGCCTATGAAAGAAATTGGATACTTTGAATATGATAGCGATGAGAACATTATTTCACCTCATGAGATAAAGCCAAATTCCGTTATCATTTTTGATGATATTCCTTGTCATAATCAATCTATTATTAGGGACTATTTCACGCATGGAAGGCATAGAAACACCGATTGTTTTTTTATTTTTCAAGGATATTCCTCAATCCTTAAACGTCTAATTCGAGAAAATGCAAACTTATTAATTTTATTTAAACAGGACTGTTTGAGTTTAAAACATATATATAATGACCACTGTATATTGGATATGACATTTGATCAGTTTAAAAATATTTGTGCTAACTGTTGGATGGATCCATATGGCTTTCTTGTAATTGACAAAGATTGTGAAGTAAATCACGGCAGATATAGGAGTAAATTCGATTCCTTTATATATTTATAAAAGTAAAAAATTTGCAGTTTTATTTCATTTAAAACTTGTACAGCATGGATAAACGTTTAGCTCGAGAATTAATAAAATCGAGACAAGCCGTGAAGCAGAAATATCAAAGCTTGAAATTAGCTACTTCTACTGCTCAGTCCGAATTAGAACAAACTTATAGACCAATAACACAACCACTTAAACAGCTAATTTCAAGTATTGGTAAATCCGAACCATTCGATTTAAAAGAAGAAAGAGTTTCAAAGTATGAAGAATTCAAAACACCTACAAAGCTTTATAAAACATCAACTCCGACGAAAAATATTCAGAAAACAGGAAAAACTCCGTTACTCCCTACAGAACTACCAACATTTTTAAATGACAGTAGTATCACTTCTTCCTCTCCTGTAGTACAACCATTGTCATCAACTGTTATAGCAGAAACTTCAGATCCTTCTAGTGACACAACAACAAATTTAAACTTGTCAGACATATTGGAACAAACTAGAAAAACAATTCAAACCTATGTTGGTACACCATCATATAAAGATTACTTAGCAGATTTTCATGAATTACCCAGATCATATATTGATGAGGGTGTGAAAGATACACAACATAAATTTGACCATTATTACGGAATAGTTCATGACCTCGAAACGGATAAGTTTTCTTTTGGTTTAACACAGATACCGGTAGAAATTATTGGAAAGGACATTAAAGTGGGAGGAATAACGTACACAGGCACGCCAGGTTTATACGAATTGCTTTTCAAAAAAGAACCGATAGGTTATAAGAAGGAAGATTTAGATAATTACATGAACATTCTAGCTAAAACAAATGTATATCGTAGGAATTTTGATTCAAATGAACAAGTTCAAGGAAATACATCACACAAATATGTTACAATAATAGGACCATATTTACAAAGAAAGGGGATTACAAAGACAAAAACCTTGCCAAGATTAGTTACAGCATTTAACAAACCACAACCTCCGTTTAGATCAACTAGAGCCAAATCTACAGGAAAGGGATTAATTTTGAAAACAAACAGATCAAATACAGACTATGTATACTGGAATAATGTAAACGAAATTGTTGATAGGCTACGTTTATTAATTTCATCAAGTGATGCGGGAAATAATGCTCATAGTAACGAGATTATCTCTATTATTGAAGAATTAAGAGAAGATAAAGTAATACTATAAATAACAGCTATCAAATATAATCATATTTATTGTTTAATGAAAGCTCAACATGACAGTTGATAAATTTGGACGCCATATTTCAAAACAAAATCAAGAGAGAATAAGTGACATTAATAATTTAAAAAGGAGATTAGGTGAAAATGAAACAAATAATGAAATCTTTGCTAAAAAGCTTAAGGTTTTTGATGAAAATTTTTTAAAGTATGAAAACCAGATTAAAGTATGTTATACCTCAATTGAAAACGTTAATAAACAGTTGCTAACGCTAAATCAAATAAGTAAAGATTTGCAATTTTTAAATGAACATGTTAAAAAGGAAGACAAAAAATTAAGTGATGATATCAACAAAATTAATAAAATAATGGAAACAAATATAAGAGAAGTAATAATTGAAAAACACAAGGAAAAAATTAAACAATTAAGAACTTTTATAAAAAGGTTAGATGATGAAAAAAAAAGAAATCAAAATAGCATTCTTAACAGTAGAACAATTGACCAACTCACTTTGGAAGAAAATCAACAATATATTTCCTTGGAAAATATAATGTCCAGTGTAATTAAGAAATTAGAACAAGAATTAAATAAAACAGAGGAGGAATTAAAAAATAGTGATAGTAGATCAACTACTTTCTTAACTGGAGAGATAAAAAAATCCTTTAATGCGTTAGAAAAGGAGATTACTAAAATTAGTAAAATTTTAAATGAAAAAAGTTATACAATACAAATTGATAAATTGAATGAATGGGAAAAAACATATAAAAGTTATATTTCGAATTATTACAAAACATAGAAAGTGAACTTCCTTAAAATTGAATAAACAAGTTTGTTGTCATGACAACCGTTAAACATCAAGTCGTTAATGAATTACATAAACCTGCTAGAAAAAACTACAAACGCAGAAGGGTGGTAGTGAAAGGGTTAAATGATCTTTTTCAAGCTGATTTGGTTGAAATGTTACCCTATGCCAAATTTAATAAGGGATTTAAATATATCTTGATTACCATAAATGTATTTTCTAAGTATGTTTGGGCCGAACCGTTAAAATCTAAATCTGGAAAAGACGTAACAGCGGCAATGAAAAAAATATTAATCAGTGCAAAAACTCCACCAAAAAACTTGCAAACGGATAGAGGAAGAGAGTTTTTCAATGTAAATTTTCAAAATTTGATGCAACAATTTCGAATTAACCATTATAGCACGTTTTCCAATTTGAAAGCGAGTATAGTAGAAAGAGTGAACAGGACTTTAAAGAATAATATGTGGAAAATATTTAGCATTCAAGGAAATTACAAATGGTTTAATATATTAGCGGATATTGTAAAAGATTATAACAATACAAAACATTCTTCAATAGGAATGAAGCCAAAACAAGTAAATAAAACAAATGAAAATAGAATCTTGAAATCTGCATTTACTCATGCTAAAACGTTAGATATAAAATCTCCAAAGTTTAAAGTGGGTGAT
The DNA here is from genome assembly GCA_030620095.1 of Kuschelorhynchus macadamiae. Taxonomy (NCBI): domain Eukaryota; kingdom Metazoa; phylum Arthropoda; class Insecta; order Coleoptera; family Curculionidae; genus Kuschelorhynchus; species Kuschelorhynchus macadamiae. The sequence continues at coordinate 42,939 of JAUTXW010002144.1, read as the reverse complement.
CACGTACGAATAAGCAAGCATCGAGAGGCATTTTCAAAAGGTTACACACCAAATTGGTCAAATGAGATATTCCACATTAAAGAAGTTAAGATGACAAACCCTTGGACATATTTAATTCAAGACGAAGATAATCAGGACATTCTGGGTGGTTTTTATGAGCAAGAATTACTAAAAGTAAAGCATACCGATGTGTATCTTATTGAGAAGATTTTGAGAAGGAAAGGAAACAAAGTTTATGTGAAATGGTTAGGACTTGATAAAAAATATAATACATGGATTGATAAAAAAAATATTGTTTAATTAAATTGAAATTAAATTTTAGTTAAATTTGTTTTATTTCTGTTCCTCACTTTATGCTTTAGCTGATACAAATTACAAAGTCTTAATGTGCTAATTAATTTCAAATAAAATTCACATTTACTAAACTAAAATTTTATTAAGTAAAACATCAAATACAATTTTTATTAAAACGTGTCAAATATATTTTATTTCTATGTTCCTCAGATAATATCGAATCTAGAATAAGTTTACAATCATTTATTCTTTTTTCAAAACGGAGTCTATCTAAGTACCACATCTGAAAGTTACTCCTACGGGCTTGTCTGTAAGCAAAGCTCCACTTCACTAACACATGCACCTTATTGTTCTCTTCCAGAAAAGATATTGTTTTCTTCGTAATATTTTCTTTTTGATCCATTTTCATTGTTTTCTTCGTAATATTTTCGTTTTGTTCCATTTTGCTTCAATTTGTTTTCCATTTGTTCAGGATATAAAGCAAGTAATTCCATCATAGTTGAAACATTTTCACTGTTAGGATTTTCTGTTGGACTTATTATATTATAAACATGCGTACACAAGTCGCCACAATCAGATGAAATATTATTTTGAAATATTTTGAAATATGTATTGAATTCTTGCCTTTTAAGTATAGATAATCTATAATCAATAATTTCCTTTAATCGCCACAAATTGTCCAAAGACTCTTGTCCTAAGTATATGAAGTGTGGGCCTTTTGTAATTTGTAGAACAGGGGTATCATTTATTTTCTGAACCTGCAGATGAATGTTGTTTATATTCACACTGGTTTGATCAACTTGAGGAAAGTAGAAATTGTTTACAATAATTCCTTGATGAACACAAATGTCTTTCCAATTTTCTTCGGTTAGTGCGATTGAAAATCCAGTTTTTCCACCAATTACAATTTTTGGAGAAAAATCATTTAAACTAATGCCAACAAGAACAAATTTTGACAAAGAATTATTTAAAAAATAAATTTTTGAATTAAGAAGCGTTTCCAAAGGTTTATGAACCACGGCGTTGTTCATAATGACTAAACGAGACTGAAACATATTGTGTTATTCTTGTACTTAAATATTCTCATCCCCACTTTCTTTAAAGTTTCGTTTAAAATGGATTAATGAAAAAATAGATTTCCAGTTTGAAATTTATAATAAAGATAAATAATTAAAATGGTAATGTATAAAAATAATGCAAAGTTTAATGTAACACTAATGATGGAAAAGTAATAATTTTTGAATCCGTCATAATAATTGGTACAGTTGGGGGTTAAAATTTGTAACTGATTATTTTTAAACTCTAACCTTTCTATCCAATTTGTATCAAAAATAGATCGATTTGGATAATGATACAAAATTTTAAAAAATTTACTTGCATTTTCATTTCCATTTATTCGTTCCATCCAACTAATTGTACTATTGTTAATTAATCCAATTTTCATAAATTTACAATATTTACTTAGAGTGACGTCTGTTTTATTAGAAAAACATATTTCACACTGTGTTACGCCAGGGGGATGATGAACATAAAAAACATTTTGGAAAATAAAATAAAGAAGAATAAATTGAGATCTACTGATAGTCATTAAAACAAATTAATAATAATATTCCAAATTTATTAACATTAAGCAGATACTTTCACCACGAAAGCAAAAGCAGTTGTAAAAAAATAACAATAAAATACTTAATTTAAATATATGTAAAAGTTCATAAATAAGGATATTAATAATACTATATAAAATGTGTAGCTTGAAGACTTATTTTGAATGGTTACAATTATTCGATTCCTATTTTTCCATAAACAGTTATTTAAATCACAATTCCTAGCAAATTTCTTATGCTCCACAATAGGATCATCATAACTTAACCAATCAAAAATTTCAATACCACAATAAAAACATTTACAAATATCATTGATTGAAGTATAGTAAAAGCCAGCTCCAGCTAACACTTCTGGTCTCAATTTTCCTTTCCATTTTTTAAAAGTGGAAAGTCGTTTTTCATATGTTTTAAAATAACTGTTATCAATTTCTTTGTCAAAAGTTTCTAAGCACATTTTGTGAAAGACTTATGAAGACTAACTTTGGTTTCAAAAACAACAAATTTAAATACCTTATAATATCTACATAAATATATCTAAATCTTCATGTTCTGCATTCCATTGATACAAAGCAATATCTTGGTGTCCCCAAGCTAATGTATTAAAACTATAGGGAATTTTATACCGCTTATCATCTTCGGAACTCAAAGCCAATTTATTAATTAACTCTGTAAAAATTGTATGTTGTCTAGATCGAAAAACATACATTGAACAAAAGGTTTTAGAATGATTTTCAACAACATCTTTATAATGAATAAAATCCAACTGCTTTTTAATTGCACTTTTTTTAACACCTTTTGCTTTTTTTGTTAAACTGTTTTCCGTTTTAATACAATATGCTTTTGCTCCAGTACCAAAGAAAGTAGTAATGGGTTCACCAGCATATTCATCTTTGAATTTTCCTATAACTGACTTTGTAATAGGCATTTCATGAATATTATTAAATTCATAATTAGATGTGTCAAATTTGTGAATATTTTTTATCATGTCAGAATAAATATTTGGAGTTGTGACTTCTAAAATGAACGAATCGGTATCGGTGTATAAAAGTGAAATATTTTCCTGATAAAGAGGTTTTAAAAAATTATAAAAGAAATCATACATGACAGTTTTAGATATATCTAATATTGAGAAGCCTACATATATTGGTTTATTGTAAGTAACTTGAATCTTTTGCATTTGAATAGCTACCAAGTTTTCAGAAAATATTGTTAAGTCCTTGAAATATGGTTTTGCAATTAAATTCTCAGCACCATCTTTTCTTCTATTTTTTTCCCACTCTGTAACAAGTCTTACGTCAATTCTCCTATCAACATTTTCCATAGTCTTGCCATAAATACTATTATTTGCCAACTTGTAAGTATTACGATCAAATTCATTCTTTGAATCATTTCTTAATCTTGAATTCAAGTCTATATATTTTTTCAACCAATCAGATTGAGAAAACTGTAAAACTCTATGAACTTTAGTTAACTTGAGTCCATGTTCCAAACATTGTTTTAATAATTGATAGTGAATAACATATTTTGATTTATCATTTAAATTGGGTATTAATTTTATGCATTTAGAATTTGGCGGTTTAAAGTTTTCTGGACAAAACGGAAAATCGTTATGATAGGAATGTAGACTTGTAGGATATTCTAAATCAACTTCTAAAACATATCCCTTATTAGATTTTTTAGAAATATTCATAATATTTAAATCATTGATTTCTTTATCTGTTAACCAAACAAAATCTCCCGTTGGAATGTGCTGTGACATTGCATAACCATACAAATTTGTTGCATCATAATAAATTATGTATTTAGTTGGCTTTAAAGGATCAAAATTTAAAAGAAATGGATTATTAGCTTCAGATTTTCTACAAATGCAAGAGCTCACACCACCGCGAACGCTTTTTTTGAAAAAGTGTATCATATCTGGATCAGTTAACAATTCTAACTCTATTCCAGTATAACGCAAACACGCCTCCCAAGATAAACCTGGAAAAGTGTAAAAATGAGCTGGATCGAGCTTATATGTGGATAAACAAGTGCTTCTAAAATTTTCAAAAATATCTGCCAAAAGTAAAGTATCAGAGAGTAAGTAAACGTCGGAGTATTGACCAAGAGATTCACATTTAAACAATTGCCAAACCTTTACAGCTCTTTGGTATTCTGCATCACTGATGTGCTCATCCGTTAAAGTATTATAAAATTGGTCTTTTTGAGGTAAAGTTGTTTCTTCTAATTTTAAATAATCATCAATATAATTGTAAGGAAATACACCTTTTTGCCGAATAAGTTTAAATCTTTCTTCATCATTGAAAATTTTTTTTATTTCCTTACATTGTTCATCTTTTAAGCTTTCAGAGAGTTTTGATAAAGAATGGGATAGAAATTGAAAAGAATCAATAAACCTTAATGATATATTTTTTTTCTTAGCCTTTTGTGTCTTTTTATCAAAATAGTTATCCACATGAATAAGCTTTTCAAATGAAATATATTTTTCCTTGTTTTGTGCGATAACTGTTAGTTGTTCTTTGTTTAAGCATAATTTTTTAAGAAATAGATGAGAATCATAATTACGCAAATTATGCAATATAACTGGAATAAAGTTAGGTATTCTGTAATTTATGTTGCAGAGTGAATGAGCTGGACCTCTATAAAGACCGGTTATATGACAATGATCTGCAACCCTGTCATTTAAAAGAGGTTTATTACAAATATGACAAACTGTTTCATAGTTATGATAAATTTTGTCCAGTTCGTTCAAAGGAATCATCTTTTTAGGAGTCTTTAAATATTTATTGTATATGTTATACACATCTCTTTCTAAAGAATTTATAAATAATGTATCACAATTTTGACCTCTATATTTTTCAAATTTAGAATAATTATCGTCGAATGAACATTTAATGTAATAGGCAAATGAATGTGGAATATGTTCATATTGTTTTAAGGTGTATGAAGTATTAGGATTTTTATCAACATTGTCATTATTTAAAGGCTTTAAAATGCATTCAAAATCTGCATACACCACGAAAGGAACTTTCATTTGTTTATGATAATTTACAAATTTCAAAATATTATCATATGAATAGTTTCCAAACTTATCTTTTATTAATTCTTTAGAAGGTAGGTTAATTCGTAAATGATCACAATCATAGCTATTGTGTTGTAATAAATTTTCTTCTGTAGGGAAATATTGTAAACAACCATCGCAAATATATTTTTTTCCGTGATGTTTAGAAATTTGTGCAGAAACTAGTTTTGATAAATCTTTAATATAGCAATAATGAAAAGTTTTTTCATCATCATCACTTATTAACAATAAATTGACATGTTGATTTTTTTTATTCGATGAATAATAAAGTGGACCAATTACTTCATACCCCTTTTTAGGATTTATAATTTCTAATCCATATACATTAATAGAAATGTTATTTTTTTCTTCAAAAATCTTAATGTTCTTTAGCAACATTGGAAATTCTATACCTGACATATCCAAAACAGAAGAGTAGTGTGGGTAGGATGAAGTTTCAAAATCTAATCCGCTTGGTTGGTGAAGAGCAGACACAACTGCCCAGGCGAAGCAAAAGTTGTCATCATTCCTAATGATGATCACAGCTTGACGTCTCTTGATCTCTTGAGGAAGTTCGATAAAAGATGAGGCTCTCAGCGGATTGTGCTTGTTAACATTAATTTCCAAATGAAGTAAATTCATCAAAGCCCATCCTGCAACGTAAAAATTAAAAAATTACTTTTTTTGTTGCTGTTGTAAAATCGAAAATAAATTCTTTACCTGAATCTCTTTCTGCAAATTCGTCAGCTTTCTGGTCAATAATGGTGCAGATTTGCTCTAACAGTTCTTTTTTCTGATATCCCTGGCAAATGACTTGGAACGGCGCATTAAAAGATTTGACATCATAGCTGTCGCTGCTGGGGTTAAAATAGAAACCGAACAGTTCCATATTTAGCTTGATACATTTATGTTTCTGCAGTTCTTGATCTATTAGATGTGCAATTTTGTATTCCAAATGTTGAAAATACTCTTTCACATTTATGAAGTTTTGGTGTGAGGAAATCCTATAAGATATTATTCGTTCCCTGAATGCTGACTTGATAATTTCAACACCTTCCTCCAAGCCTATTTTGGAATTGTTCTTGTGCACACTAGATCGAAGATGTCCACCCCATAGACTTTGGTTTATATTTTTCTTGCATTCTTTACAATATTTTACAATATTTGTAGAATCTATAAATTAAGAAAAAAATATTTTACAAAATATAACATGAAAAATAAAATGTTCTTACCTTTAACAAGCTTTGGTTTTTTCAACCAACTGTTGAGTTTTGTGGAATTTCCGTTAACATGTTTTTTATTATGTCGCAATAAATTATCCTTTCTAGTGAAGACTTTATTACATGTTACACACTTATGCATTTCTGAAGTTTTCTGGATAATAATAATAATAAAATTAATATTGTGCATTTCTATTTAGTTATAGTCAAATTTTGAAAAAAGCAATTGCATTTTTGAAGTTCTTTGTATAATAATAAAATTAATATTGTGCATTTTTATTTAGTTATAGTCAAATTTTGAAAAAAGCAATAGAAATTAATTGACTTTATGAATCCATTTCTTCAAATGAGTCAACTAATTTGTCAAAGGCCTGTTTAACATAATTCACCGTACTTTCGTCTCCCTTTTTAATTGTGATCAAATTAGTTAAATTTTGAATAGCGAAACCCAGACACTTAAGGTTTGCTATTTGTTTTTTATTTTTTTTATTAATTTTAAAATTTTTTTTAATGATAAATGATGGTTTCGAAATTGAATTTTGTTCAACTGGTGAATTATTAGGAGAAATATCCGAAGTTAAATTTGCATCAATTTGTTTTTCTTGCGGATCAGAATTTACAATAGCAAATGGTGAATTAATAGAAGATATAGCCGAACTTAAATTTTGATCAATTTGTTTTTCTTGCGAATCAGAATTTACAATATCATATGGTGAATTAGTAGGACAAATAGCCAAACTTAAATTTTGATCAATTTGTTCTTCTTCCGAATCAGAATTTTCACTAAACAAAAAGGGAGAGCAAATTGGTCTCGGAGAATTAATTGGCGATTTTAATGTTAAATAATTTGTATTAGATTTTTGAAAACAAACAATATCCTCATCGCTAGAATTTTGAGTTTCGTCAATGTCATTCAGTTCTTCAAGAGTTTGTTTAGTTTTTGTTGTAATTAAGTCCGATTTGTTGTCAATAATGTCATTAAGATCGTCAAGAGTTTCTTGTTGACTAGCTGTAAATAAATATTTTTCGTTGTTCTGTTTGTTGGCATTATTTTGAACTTGGCTATTATAAATAATTTCATTCAAGTCCTGAATAGTTTGTTGTTGACTAGTTGTAAATATGTCTGTTTCATTGTTTTGTTGGTTTGCAAAATTCTGCATTTGAGTACATGTGTATAAGTCAAAGTCATTGTCAATAATTTTGCTACTCGATGCCAAAAAATTGTCCATTATGAAAAAAAATCGTAATAACAAATAAAATGCCACAAATGTACATAAAAATGTCACCAATATATATAAGAATTAAATCTTGCCAAATAAAAATGTTAGAAATAAAAATAAAAATTGAAAAATTACCAAATAAACACAATGTAAACACCAGAAAACTCGCGAGCTCTGCACAGTGTGAATGCAGAAATCAATTGCATTCGTCTCTTCGCTGAGGCGATTTTATATGCAAAAGTTAATCACATGTGTCCTACTTAAAGTTGAACGACAATCTCTAAAAACCACTTTCCCAAGCCGATCAACTACCTTACCCCCCTCCCCCCTCCCCCCTCCCCCCTCCCCCCTTCCCCCCTTCCCCCCGGACCCCTTAATTTCCGAGACTCAAATCCCGGCTCCCCAATTTCGGGCTACCCTCTTCAGGTTAAGTTAAGTTAGGTTAGGTTATGTTAGGTTAGGTTAGGTTAGGTTAGGTTAGGTTAGGTTAGGTTAGGTTAGGTTAGGTTAGGTTAGGTTAGGTTAGATTAAAAAAGAAGAAAAGAAAAAAGGAGAAGGAAAGAAAAAGAAGAAGGAAGGAAAAAGGAGAAGGAAGGAAAAAGGAGAAGGAAGGAAAACGGAGAAACATATAAAAAAGAGAAAGAAGGAAGGGAGAGAAAGAAGATAAGGTGAGGGTGAGGGGGGTTTAAGGGGGGTTGGCGGAGCGGGGAGGGGGCAAAGCCCCCCTTGGCCCCCCCCCCCCCCGAGGCAACTGACAGGGAAAGGGACAGTGAATAAAAAAAAAAAAAAAAAAAAAAAAAAAACTTATGTATTGCAGGTAGTAAAAGTGGTGGTTGATGGGATATATACTTAAGAACATCCACTCGACGATCATACAGTAACATTCGCTGTAATATCAGTTGTCGCTATTATTTTAACGTATAACCAAATTTTTTATCAAATAAATCGATCTAAATCCAAAGTTCCTAACAATGACAGAAAATATGAATGGAAACGCTGTCCAAATTGAAGAAAATAATATGGAGATCGCCGCTCAAATTGAAGAAAGAGAAGAGATTTTTAATAACTTGGAAGGCGATTCCATCACTTATAAACATTCATTTTTGGACAAGTCATCTAGGCTTGTTAGAAGATCATTCTTATGTAACATCGATATTAATTATATTGAAGAGGAGGAAGAGGAAGAGATGGAGGAAGATGATCAGGAAATTGACGAAGGAGTGGATATGGATGGACAATTACTAAATTTAGGAACCGAGGGTGACGTAAAAGTAAGCAAGTTTAGGGCTAGTGAATTATTTAATAATTTTGAAGAAAAAGATGTATGTGTTATACAAAGCTACTCTAAAATTGAAAGTCGAAGACTAGGAACATTTGCTATTTGCCTTCCTTGTAGTGCAATTCACATGAGATATTTACGGAGAGGGGAATCCGATCACGTGAGCTGCCACTACAAAAGAGCCTATGTTGTTAGTGCTTCTGATTTACATTGTGCTATTTGTAGGATACATCTTTTTATACTAATTCCTGAACATGCTTGCTTTTACTGCAACAAAAATGAAAAAAAAGAAATAGAAAATTATATTGTTAAATATTAATATTAAACATAGTTTGTAAATGTGATGGGTAGATTAGTTTAACAATATTAATTTTAAATATAGGTTAGGTTAGGTTAGGTTAGGTTTAATATTAAACATAGTTTGTAAATGTGATGGGTAGATTAGTTTAACAATATTAATTTTAAATATAGGTTATAAACGTAATGGATAGATAATGTCAAAAATATTAATTTTAAACTTAAATTGTAAAGATAATAAGAATACGTCAAGAATATTAATTTAAAAATGTCAAATGTTACTATAAGCGGTTATATATTTTCAGTGCTATATGCAAAATACTTCTTTTTATTCTAACATCTGACACTGTATTTGTAAATGAAATAGTTAATCATATGTAAAAAAAGTGTCGATTATGTCTACTGCCACTAGAAGCACTCATATATTAGCATAACATTTTGTTAACGCTTGTTTCTGTATTCAATTGAGTTTTCTCTTACTTGATGCAAATTATATTAATATTATTAGTATAATTAAAAAGTAGTAGATTAGGCTATGCCGGTCCGACAATCAAAACCGTCATTTTTACATGTAAATTCCCATAAGAAAATTTAAGATTCGATCTGCAAAAGTGGTGCCATTTTAGGGCGTGGCACTTTTTGTGTCAACCCATAACAATTGTTTTGTTATGTAATGTGAAAATTAGTATGTATTAAAAAACTTGTTAGATCATTGTTGTCGTTTCAATATAGGAAAAGGAAAAAATGTGTGTCAATTATTATATATATATTTACATTTACTTTTTTTACAAAATTATTTGTTACCAGAGTTTTCACAAACACAAATTATAAAAAAAATATTATCCTCTTTTTAAAATTACAACAAAATGATGTCTAATCACATCTTTGAAGATTTGTACCAAATAGTAATATCTAGTGCGACATACAGGACAATTGTTTACCATTATAGAACAACAATTTTCATCATTCCATCTTAAAATACATTTTAAACAAAAAATGTGGGAACATGTATTTGGTCTACATGAATCATAATATTCGATTATTTCAAAACAAATAGCACAAAACACTTTTTTCTCTTCACTCTCAGTTTTGTTCAAATTTTTTAAAACAATCCCATTATTTTCTTCTCGAACTAATGGTATATTTTCTTCTTGAACTCCTGGTATAATTTCTTCGAGGCTCTGAAGCGGAATGGATCGATTTCTTTCTCCAACTGATTCACTCATTTTATTTTAATATTATTATTAATAGATTTATTCAACAGATTTTTTTCTTTTAACAGTCACTCGTACCTTAACATACTAAAATGATCTTGATGCACCTATTTATAAGACTTAAGAATGCAAAATCAAATGTGGGAGAACAAAGAGAAAAAATTAAAAATATGATGCGAATGAGAATAAAAGGGGAGGAAGTTAAGAATGAGGGACATGAGAGAGAGGAAGAGGAGGAGGAGGAGGCGCTCCCATATTATAACTACTTTAGTCAAACAGTTATTTTGCTAATTTCTGACCCCACCCTCTAGAATCATAATTAAAGAAAATATTTATCGATTGAATTATCTATACATATGCAATATATAAAGAAGAAAAGCAACTGAATGACTGATTTAAAAATATGTATCTAAAAACTATTTCTGAATTTTCCGAAAATTTACTCTTAAGAAGGTAAAAAATCCACTTATATTTTTTCCAATATCTCTTCAACCAAATGAGAATGTAAAACAATTCTTTTCTCAACGGCTTTCAAAAATTTTAAAAATCAATTTCTAATTTTGTTGACATTTCTTCCTTAACGAGGGAAAATATGTTTTTACTTTTGAACAATACTGATATTTTTAAGCCGAATCTTTTGACAACGGCTTTCTAAAACGATTATCTAAAAAAATTATTTGCGGATTTTCTCATATTCCACCCTAAAGAGAATCAGTGGCGTATTTAGAATGCCTTCCGGGGGGTGGGCAAGTATTTACATTTGGCGGCCCGTACTTTTTGTTTGTTAACACAGCATAAGCTTAATAACCATATGAAAATTAGCGACGATTGCTGTAAAATAATTTTTACTTTCAAAGATTTTGCTTGGGTTATTAGCTCCGGAGAGGGGTATTTCCCCTTTTGCCCCCCCCCCCTAATACGCCAAACAAGAACTGGAAAACTAGACCATTCAAATCTATCTAATGAATTTGCAAATTTGAAAATATTTCTTTAATATTTTATGTAATGAGTGTTTTGATGCAAAAACCGACCATTTTGTATAAATTTAATGCTGAAAATTGAATTTGATTTGATTTCAGAGGTGATCAGCACCCCAAAATATACCCACATACCAAAAATCGTTAAAATCGGCGGTGGTTAGCTTAACCCAAAAATTACCAAAATCAAAAAAAATTTAAAAATCATCGCTCGTCGGAAATAGACTTTTACTTCATAACTTGTTTTATATACCTAAATACACTTTTTTAAATCAACTAAAAAAAGGAAACTAGGGCTAACCAAAACGCAGCTTAATTTTTAAAACGCGACTACATACAAAATAATAGGGTTATTAAAAAAACGCTACAGATATAGAAAACAAGACCTGTACAATTCTAAAGTAGCACCCTATCATTGAGCTATCGATAAAATCTGACTTCAGATGCGATTAGCACCCCAAAATTTACCAATATATATAGATCATAAAAACCGGCAAAAATTATCCAAACCAAAAAAAAAATAAAAAATCGTTGCTCGTAGGAAATGAGGCTCAAGACCTTTACTATATGAGAAGCTAAATGGTAGGTGAATCCATAACTATTGTTTTATATAAATACACATTTTTATGTTAACACAAAAAAATACTTAACCAGGGCTAACGAAAATGCAGTACGGTTTTTAAAACACATTTATATATAAAATTATAGGTTCTTATTAAAAAAAAGTCATCGCCCGCCGGGGATGGAACACAAAACCTTTGCAATGCTAATCCTGGACCCTACCATTCGGCTAACAAATTTCATACCAAAAACGCAATACGCTTTGTTTATATTCTAAAGTCATGGATTCAACATGGAATTAGTTGCTAATCTTGAGTTCGACGATTATAATTGTTTATAATAATTCCACTGAGCCAGGAGAGCTCGCACTAAAAACTTAGCGAATTTTGTTAATACTCTGATATTTTAAGAGTGCTTAAATCTCAAACAACAAACCGTGACTTGTTTTATTATAAATACACTTTTTACATTAACCAAAAAAAAAAGTCTCAACTGGCTGTGTAATTGTGTTTTAGATATCGGATTGCTTTTTGGTTAGTCCGACTTAGGCCTTTTTTTGGGTCGTAAAAAAGTGTATTTATTTATAATAAAACAAGTCATGATTCAGTTTGAGATTTAATCTCTCTTCGATATTTTGAGTTTTTCGAATCGCCGCAAGGGGCGCCAGTTTCCGTTTTTCTTTATTATTGTCAAACTGTCAAACGTCCTCTTGGCTACAGAAGTATTTATTTTGCTCTTTAGAAGGAATATTAATAAAAAGACGAAATTTTATCTCTGTAACTTTAAACAACAAAAGGAAGCATCACAAGCCATGCACCAGATTAATATCTTAATTGTTTCTCAGGGGACGAATCAGTAGGAAGTAGGTATTGGTTTTAAAATAAGCAATAAGTTTTAAGGACCCCTTGTTGTGTTGTAGTGGAATACTATTTAGAATGCAATAAATGATAATGTATATGTATGTTATTTAAAAATCGTGTTTTGGTGATGTTATTTAAATATGTTTCTAAATCCAAGAACTTGTATGCGAGCTATTCTAAGTTGCTAATTTTATTTTTTAAACTATGTGGTTGTAAACAGTGTGCAGCCTTGTAAACATTATTTTTCTTTGAAAAAAATTGTAAACGGCCTTTACCTCGGAACATGGCTGCTTTATCAGTCATCGATACACATAGTGGACTTAAAGTCCGTTGTTTCTCCTGTAACTGTTGTGTGAAATTCAAATTATCTATTTAGCAATTACAACTACACTGTGTACTTTTGAAATATTTTTTATGGAAGGGGGAATCAAGTAATACATTAAAAAAATAGGCAACTTTTTTTGATTTTATACTTACCTGAGGATTACCAAGTAGATGTTATGTTAAAATTCATAAAGTATTTAGATATGTTCTCTGATCAGTCTATAAAATAGAATGTGTATCATGGATCAGTATTTTTGTTTTAAGGAACTTAGCTAAATGTATTACAAAAGAGGTACTACTAAAGATGTACTATACCCTTATACATACATTTCACTTAACGTATGCCATTATTGCATGGGGTCATGCAGCTGATTGTTCAAGGATCTTTGCACTGCAGAGAAGGGCTGTTAAAATAGTGAGTGGTTTTTTATACCAGAACGATTGTAGGGATTGAAGTTTTGTGGCTAATAATTTTTCCTGTGTACTCAGGAAAGCTTTTTCCACATAAAAAATCATCACTTGTACCAGAGGCATGTACCCAACTATAATACTAGAGTTGAGGGAATTTGGTTCCAAGCTTAAATTGTCTGAAAAGATGTCAGAGTGGTCTAAGGTCCTTAGCTGTTAAATTCGATAACAGTTTTAAGATATTACTGTTTTGTTGTTTTAATTTTATCTTAGTATATGTATTTTAAATTTGTGTTCTTTCTTTTCAGTAGAATTTTATGTTTTAGTGACTACTCTATACTCAATTTTATTATAATTTTTTGCTTTTAATGTGTAACCTAGGAATGTATTACTGTTGGCATGTATAAATACTTATGTATGTAAATATGAAAATATGAATTTGAATGCCTCAGATGCTTCAGAGAATGGGCAACCTTTCTGTTTGCACAGGAATTTTCTATAAGAAAACACAAAATTGGTAAATTAAAATAATTTTAATGGGAAATTTCTCATTTGGTTATCTTATTTGGAAGCCATTTTATATTTTTCATATTTACCTAGGTATCCAACAAATTTAACAAGACAGGACTGGGATTTCAAGAAGTAATGGCTGTTCATAAGTGGCACTACTTATGCTTATATTTCGCAAAAAAAATGTGATTTTTTATATATTGTATGTTGTTAACTCAAAATAATCACAAATAATTATTTATCTAGAGTGTATAAAATAAGTTTGTGAAACTTAAATATATTTTCTGCTTAAAAATATTTTTAAATAAAGATGTTGAAAATTATTTTTTTATACTTAGAATAGATATTATTTGATTTCTTTTTCAAATTTGTACGATACTTAAAGTATATTTGATGTAAATTATTCTCTACTGGCAATCTATGAATAAAAAATCGATTATCATTTGAGGAATCATTTTTATTTCAAAAAATATAATTATTTGTGACATGGGCACCCTTAGAAACAATTCTAAGAAAAGCAAACAATGTTCAGATAAGTTAGTGATGTGTGCCTTTTCTATGTAAGTTCAGTGAATAGAGGAGGTGGGGTTTCAGCCCTCCCTCTTGCCCTTATATAGAGCACCTATGATTTGATAGCATAACTAAAGTATATTATATAAATCAATACTATAATTATTAGGGTATGTAATTATACCCATTCTCTAATTCTTTTTATATCTGAAAAGTTTTCTTGATGAGTTTCAGATATAAAATGCACCTTTTTGCTATGGTATTAATCAGGTTCTTGTAGTGGCTGGGGTGTACAAAAAGTTATATTCTTTAAAAATTTATATGATTGTTCAACATATTATAAGACACTGGTGGCATTAAAAAATGGATCACAACTAAATATGAGAATGATCAGAGAGAATGGATTTTCATATGACACGGCACAAAAATCAGACAGTAATTAATGTGATACTGTCTCCTCTTCTTTTTGTAACCTCTACTCAGATAAATAACACTTGTGACATATTGTGAGGATGTTTCGTTACCTGAATGTGTCCAGTTACAAATCACATATACAGAATGATTGAACATATGTCCTCTTTTTTTTCAATGTTTGCAAATGTATCTTTAATTGTTAATTATTAAAAAAAAATCTGATACTATTTAATCTTTAATTCTGTTAGTATTAAGCACATATCTAATCTTTAACACCAATAGTATCATATTTTTGAACATTGTAACAATGGGCATGTCCCATTGATAAATAAATAAATAAAATTTCCCATATTTTTGTCACCTCCACCCCTAGAGAGTTGAAAAAATTTATCCTAAACTGGCAGAATTTTTCAAGAGATAGAACAAATGATTGTCACAGAGTAGATAAAAATAATATATATTTTTTTTAATGGAACATGTAACCTAAAAATCAATTTCTGGTTTTCTCGACAAGAGGTGTAGTATATGATTTTACTTTTTATAAATATCTCTTTAAGTAAATAATATTTTAAAATTATTCAGTTTTCTGAGCTTTTTGAATCATTTAAGATAGATTTCTAGATTGTTTAAGATTCAATCCTTAAGGGGAGAAATATGTTTTACCTTTAATACAATATTTGTCAGTATGTCTGTTTAAAATACTTGACTCGAAAAGATTTAAATGTGATTTTATAGAGTGGCCTCTTCAATAGTTGCCGGAAGTAATAATTTAAGTATTTAGGCATCCAAAGGGCAGGACTAAAATGTAGTTTATAAAAGAAGCCATAATTTAAATCGTTTTGCATATTCCTACTATCATTTTTAGATATTAGTTATTGTTAAAGACATATTTTTGTTTTTACATTTTGATTTTGTAAAACATAAATCGCAAGTTACTTAAAAAAACTTGAAAGACTTTGTCAAATCTAAGACTTCAACTGAATTTAGGTAACTTAAAATACCTATAGGAATTTTAACTGACTTTGGGGGACTTTTAAGTCTTTGGGACACTTTAAAGTATTTTGGATGACTTTTAAGTCTTGAGGAATTTTAAGTGACATTTGAAGCACTTTAGCCAATTTTATAAGTCAGTGTACTAAGTCATTTTTTTAATGACTTAGTACACAGACTTATGGGAGTTATCCACCCTCATTTAAAACTAAGTAATAATAATTTTTACCAATGGTTGTCATTTTTACCAATGGTAGAGAACTGCAAAACTAAACATAAATACATAGAGGAAATTAAAATAAATTAAAAAAAAGATTGTTGAACATCAAATTATTAGAAATCTATGTAATTTGAAGCTTGTTTTCTAAGACCACACAATTCGCAATTTAAGATATCAAAGCTAGAAGCTGAATTAAATACTTAAAGAGTTCTATCTAGAGATTTTAATTTACACTAAGACTACTAACTCTTTGTGTCTCTTGTTAACTATTAGTCTCACTGAATTTGACAAATGTGTATTAGAAAGATTACCTTTTTTTTAATGACTTCAATACACAAAAATGTATGGATGAATCACTTTTTTCAAATTAAAGCCAGAAAAATATGGTTCTTGAAAGGAAGTAGGTGCTTAATTTTTTTTTGCTTATGTAAATAATTGCTAAGCAACATGTTTTCATTAAACATTACTTAGGAAATATGTGCAAGGTTGCTAGGGTGATCATAATAGTTATTTGTGATATAAGGGTTGTAAAGACTCATATTATGACTCAAGGCACAATTGTTAATGATAATATGTTGAGAATCATAATATGAGTTTTACAGTACGAATATTGTACACATTTTTATCTACTTTCGTTAATTAATGCATTAAATGTATGAAATTAAGCTTACCAAATTTATGTTTCAAAATGGCAATAACATCTTTTTTGATAAATGAACAAAATACCTGTTGTTTTGAAAATTAAATTTCATAAGTAACTTTAAAATTACCATAAGTTAATTTTTTTAAGTTGCTATTATGTCAAAGACAGATAGCATGTGGAAATAATGCAATTTAATGAGTGATTCTGAAAAAACTCATGTAGAAGCAGCAGCAAGCCAAGCAATTCCAACCCTAATTGCTCCATTTGGATTTGGGCATAAATTCAAGTGTTGTAATAAAGGCATTAAAACATTAGTGTTATAATGCAAGCTATTACAGCAAAAGTGCTGTAATAGAAGCTACTATGAAACTATTTTTTAAACTGTAATATTGCCATTACTAAAGGAAAGCTTTAGAGCGGATAAATGTCAAGTCAACCCATCCTAGTACTGTTGCCAAATTATTGGACTGCATTTTTGTTTAGCCCAGGTGAGGCCTTTTTTTTTATTCTGAAAAGTGAATGAAACTAAATTTTCAGATTTAATAAACATAAATGACAACAGACAAGTCACAAGACAAACAATAATTATTTTTTGCAAAAAAAAATGAGATCAATCTGGCAGCAGTGTAAGATATTCCTTCGTAAAACCGTTATTTGAAGAAGTTAACTTCTTCAAACAACATTAAAACTGTCATAAAAGGAGTTTTCTTGTTTTTTAATAGAAAAAGTGGTTCATCCATTTAGTTTTTCTCTTAAAATAGTTGAAAGAAGGTTAACTTTTTATTTTATATTCAAAAATTATCAAACTGCATAGGACTAATACTTTACAAGATCCTAAATTGATACCTACTTATTTTCCAGATAGTTATGGAGGACACATTGAGTGTGAAATCAAACGAATCGTTGCCTACCAGTGAAGAGTTTGACTTTGTCTCAGATAAACCAGGTGTCAGTAAAACCCCAACTCTGGATTTTAAAGGGGGTTTAAACGATTTAAGAGACGCTCTGAGTGAGGTACATATTTATTATTAATTCTAGCATTTTAAATAACATTTCAAAAACTATTTTTAGGCCTAATTAAGTTTGATGTGTTTTTTCACACTCAGCACTATTCTTGAATATTTCATCAAATGCCTAATGAACTTTATTATATTGGTGATAATATAACTTTATAAATCTATGTATGTGACTTAGGTGTTACAAGAAACAGAAACCTCTGCTATGAGTGATACCATTAGTGAAACAGAGTCTAATAAAAAGGTTGGTCATTCTACTTTTTATGGAGCTCCAGTAAGTCTAGGTCAAGACCCATTGAGTCAAGAACTCAGCCCTACAGAGAAACAAGATTCCATGAAAACTGATAATAGCTCTGATGATGATGTTGATGGTGAAACTAGTAGTAAGTTATTAGATGTTGTATTTGATTTATATATTAGCAGTGACAATACATTATATATTAGACATATATAGAAATAAATTGATCTAATATTTGACATAAAATAGTTATTTCCTAATGCAATAATGTACATATTATAGCCAAATGCAGTAAGCTCATGGCATATCCTAGTGCCCTACACACTTAGTTAATGAAACTACTGAGATTTTGATTGTTATTATAAACACCAGTATTTTGCCTATATAGGTCAATCTATATTAAAATCCAGTGCCATACCAAGAAAACAAGCTGATTAAACTTTACTTTAAAATATTCATTTTTATTTAATAAAAAAATATTCATTTTTATTTTTGTTGAAAATACATTTTTAAATGTTGACAATTTTGTTTTATGTTGTATAGAGTGTGGCAAGTTGTATATTTGTAATCCATCGTGCATAACCGACTTTTTTCCTAATTTACGTTTTACTGCAATGATCTGTAATTGTGAGCAATATATCGTGTAGTGATTTTTTGAATAAAATATTTGTTTTTTTTTTCATTATTAATAATAGATTGCTTTAAAATGCAAATTTGTAAATAATAAATATTTTGTAAGTTTAAGAATCCTTTAGGTTTATATAGATTAAGGTTCCAAATATGGTAGTAGAACCCCAAATTGAAATATTGGGATTTAGAATATATTAAAGAATTATAAATAACATAAAAGAACATTTACTAAAATTTAAAGCAATTCGTGAGATATAAGCTAAGAACAAATTAATTGTAGATCAGCAAAATAAATAACTGTTGTATCATCTGGTACTCCATAAACTATTTCTTTTTCATTATTTTTTTTATTATTTATTTGCACACATTTACTTGCTTTCATAATTTCTGATTAAATTATTGAATTTGTAGTAATTTTAGTAGTATGCATCACTACACACGTCATGCAACTATTACTAATGTAATGTTTTATGGCAGGTCTACTGCCATCTAAGTCTAAAGCTGCATGCCATACTATATACAGTTTGTCTTCGCACTATACAATTATAATTAAGACAGCAGTGTTGTATTGAACGATGGTTTGTAGTCAAGTGTGTAGAGCATTTTACACTAAGCCGTAACTCTATTGTATATATTTTTCTAAATAGATGAAATCCAATTCTAAAAGCCAAATTCCTTGTCTTTGAACTTTGATTTTGGGCTATATCTTTCTCTCAGGATAAAATGTCTGATATGTATTTGTAATTGTCTTCTATATAAGCTTAGTAACGTAGAAAATAATATAGCTTGCTTTCTGACTTTTGATTGACTTTGTCAATATTCTTAATTGTTAGAGCCAGTGTCGGCTGCTCTTTGAGGCCGCGTGACCGCGCGCCCTCCTGAATAATGTTAACGTAACACGTAATTATTAATATTAATATACATATCTGTTAAATTTTAACAAAGAAATATCATCACCTAGCTCTAATTATCCATCCTCTTAGACTTGTGAGAATAGTCAAACATATGATTTGGTTGCTCCAACGCAGTGGCAATATGGGGAATAATATTGGTTGTAATGCCACCATCGAATGGCATCGCGATTATGAAATGTTTTGTTGCACTTCTCCAGCAATAAAGATATATTAGTTCTTCTTTTATGTTTTTATTTATTTTAACACATATATACATTACAGGCAGTGCCCAAATAGTACAAAAAGTCAAGATTATATAAAAAAAAACACAAAAAATATATAAATAATACTAATAGGTATAACAGGCTGTATAATCCAAGTTTGTTTACTTCAAAGCGTGATAAATCGTTAATTTTTCGAGTTTTTACCTCAAAATAAAACCGGATAATAGTCATAAGGTGTTAAACAACAGTTAATGTTACCATGAAAATGAAACTAGCGATTATCTTGATGTGAAATTCGAGTAAAATCAGTGTTTGTTTTGAACATTCCTTTACAAGAAGCTTCAAAATCAACGCAACGTTGCCAGGTCTCAAGAATATTCCCTGAACTATGGATGGAAACGAAATTGAAATTTTATGTTTTAAGTGCTCAACTGAGATTACTGATAAAGAATGTTATGAGTGTGATTGCTGCCAAAAAAAAATTCATAAACAATGCATGACCCTGTCATCATCTGAGATGCGTGTTATGCCATTACAGAGGAGAATTCTAATATTTGTGTGTGAAACATGTAAAGAATTATTTACCAAAATCCCTCATATAGTTACCATGCTTGAAACAATACAGACGGAATTTAAAGAGTTTAAAATCAAAATGGAAAACAGTAGAAGCAATGAAATAGAAACACTACACAAAACAGTTTCAGAAGTTACCACAAAAAATAATGAACTTACAGAGAAATTCTGCAATTTGGAAACTATCCATAGCAAAACACCACCAATGAATCAAAGTCAGCCCTTTTCGTCCCCTCTATATGCCGATGTGTTAAATAAAAAGCCAACGAAACAAATAAAAAATATACCGAGTCTCATTATTAGGCCGAAAAAAGAACAGAGAACTGAAAAAACAAAAGAAGATTTACACAAAAATATAAAACCTTCGGAACTTAAAATTGGTGTTAAAAATACCAGAGAAGCAAAAAAAGGTAGTGTCATTATCAAGTGTCCAACAATAGAAGATATTGAAAAACTACAAAAAGAAGCTGAAAAGACCTTAAGTGACAACTATGAGGTCCTGGTTACAAAATTAAAGAAACCTAGAATAAAAATTGTTGGCTATGAAAAGGAATTGACAGAGGAACAGATAGAGATAGATTTGCGAATGCAGAATGAGTTCATTGGAGAGAATGATGAACTAAAAGTTACATACATTAAGAAATCAAGGAATAATACATATAAAACTATTTATGCAGAATGT
Source organism: Kuschelorhynchus macadamiae (assembly GCA_030620095.1). Lineage (NCBI taxonomy): Eukaryota > Metazoa > Arthropoda > Insecta > Coleoptera > Curculionidae > Kuschelorhynchus > Kuschelorhynchus macadamiae. Next base: position 22,077 of record JAUTXW010002144.1, on the reverse strand, counting down.
TCATCTGATCTTTTCCATAAATTCATACTAAAAAAAAAAGTTTTTCTACAGTGGGAAAGGTACCGGGTGTATGAAGATGTTAGTGTTCCAAGATGTTTTAAATGTCAGGAACATTACCATAAAAACACTGATTGCAATAAAAAGTTAGTGTGTGAATATTGCTCAGGGGAGCATGATATTCGGGAATGCCCAAAAACTGTCAAAAAGTGTTCAAACTGTGTAGTGGCGAATCAAAAGTATAACACCAAATATAGTGTAAATCATGCAGCCAGTAGTTTTGAGTGTCCCTCTTATAAATATCTGTTAGAAATAGTAAGAAGTAAAATAGACTATGGACAATCATAATGGCTCTACAAATAGAAACTGAAGTTCTTACTAATTTGGAGGACCTAGAAGAAAACGATCAACTACCGCAGGGAAGTATTTGTAGAGATATTCTTAGTTCACAAATAAACATTGGACAAAAATTAATTAATATTATACATATAAATATAAGAAGTGTTAAAAAAAATTTTGAAAGCCTCTTAGTAACACTACAAGCTTATGAATTGTCCTACTGTGATGTTATTGTACTGAGTGAATGCTTTCAGCTTTTGGGCGAACAGTGTGAATACTTCAATGTACCTGGGTATAATGTCCATTATAATAATGCAAAGTACAACAAGAATGATGGGATGTTGATTTACACTAAACAGAACTTAAATGTGCATATAGTTGACATAAAGCTTTCTGAATCTCAAGTAACTTTAAGTAGACTCACCTTTGAAAAATCAAATATTACATTTGGAATAACTTGCTTGTACAGACCCCCCTCTACTAACGAACTACACTTTATTCAGGATATTAACACTTATTTTGAAAGCAATTTAAAAAACCAAATAGAGGTTTTCACTGGGGACATTAATTTGAATATTTGTGATACTAATAATGATAGCACTAACTTGTATATGTCTACTATGAATAATTTCGGATTTGTGCCCTATATAAATTGTTATACAAGGGTTACTTCTACATCTGCTTCTTGTATTGATCATTTGTTTGTAAGAAAAAAATTGAAAACAGGTCTTATACACTACCAATCTTTTGTGCTAAATTCTGACTTAACGGACCATTACCCGATTATGTTAAACATCATATTAAAACAAAATAATATTCATTCTAGGAATATAAAAAGCACTACTATAGAAAAAGTTGATTACAAGCAAATGAAAAATCTACTACAGAATCAAGATTGGTCATCAGTTTTACAATCCAATGATTCTGAAGAAGCTACGAATACCTTTTATCAAATTTTTTTGAATATATATAAACAATCAAAAGTATCTAAAGTTATTAACATTCGTGAGTATGTGAAAGTAAAGCCCTGGATAACAAATGGCATAATACACTCAATCAAAAAAAGGGACAAACTAAAAAAACGGCTGCTAAAATGTCAAAATCAGGAATTGCATCACAAATATAGAACCTATCGCAACATGTTAAATAAACTTATTGCTAAATGTAAGTATAATTATTATAAGAACAAAATTGAAGAGAGTAAAAATGATATTAAACAAATTTATAAAATAATTTCCGAGGCAACCAATGAAAAAAAGACTAATAATAATCAAGAAATAAATATATTAAATAACGAAAACAAGTTTAAAAATGACAAAGATATGGCTAACTACTGTAATGATTTTTTTATAAATGTTGGGGTTGAAATGGCGGATAAAATCTCCTTAACTGATGACATATATATGGATTATACATCCATTTCATCTATGTTTCTCCTTCCAGCTTCTAATAACGAGCTTATTAGTCATATACATACGCTTAAAAATAACAGTGCCCCTGGAATCGATAATGTGCCCGCTAAGATCATTAAAACTTATCACCTACAACTTTTAAATCCACTCTCTCATATCATTAATCTCATATTTAAAACCGGAATTGTTCCAACTCACTTTAAAACCACAATAATTAATCCTGTACATAAAGCAGGAAATAAACATGATATTAATAATTACAGACCTATAAGCATAATGAACAATTTTGGTAAAATATTTGAAAAATGCCTCAAAGATCGACTTCTTAAATTTTTAAAGGTAAATAACATACTATCAAAGACTCAATTTGGTTTCGTGGGGGGCTAAGTACATGTGACGCAATATGTGAGCTGGCTGGTCAGGTTACTGATAAACTGAATGCCGGAAAGAAGAGTATTGCTGTATTTTTAGACTTAGCAAAAGCATTTGACACAGTGCCTCATGAAAAACTTCTTAGTATTCTTGATAGCTATGGAGTGAGAGGTACTGCGTTACAAGTACTCAAATCATATTTAACCAATAGAAAACAGGTACTCAGGATTAGAGACTCCTACAGTGACCCTCTAAATATTAAAATAGGTGTCCCACAAGGAACAGTTCTTGGACCAATCTTATTTATAATCTATATAAATTCCCTAACTAACCTTGATATTAATGGCTCAATGATATCGTATGCTGATGATACAGCTCTGCTTTTTTCAGGGGATAGCTGGGATGGTGTGAGGGAGCGCGTCAAATTGGGACTGCTTAAAGTAAAACATTGGTTAGATCATCACAAACTAACTCTAAATTTGAGCAAGACTAATTATATCGCGTTTTCTATTAACTCAACAAACCGGCCAGATTTCTCTGCTATCTCAGTGGACAATTTTGAGGATGACATTAAGGGAGTCTCTCATACAAAATATTTGGGGATAATAATAGATCAACACTTAAAGTGGGAAAATCAAATATTTAAGTTAAAAAATAATATCAGAAAACTGATTTATAAGTTCTATGTTCTCCGTGAAATATTGTCTGTGCGTTTACTGATGTTGGTATACAAATTATTGGTCGAGTCTTTGATTAGATATGGAATCGTGCTTTGGGGAGGTTTGTACAAAACCACCTTGAAACAATTAAATATTGTACAAAATTATATTTTAAAGGTGATATACAAAAAAGAGAAACGTTATCCAACATTTTTGTTGTACAACGAAGATGTTTTTGATGTAAGATCCCTCTATATTCTGGAAACCTGTTCATACATACATACAAGAGATAAACTAAAACAATATGTTAATCATCAACACAATACTAGATGTAATGCTCAAAGAAATCTTCAAATACCTTTAAGTAGTAGAAATATTAATCAAAAATTTTTAACATATCTTGGTCCTAAATTGTATAATATTTTACCACTATCCATTAGAGGAATAAGAAATCAAAAATTTTTTTAAAGGAACTGTAAAAACTACATTTTTAGCCATTTTGCATACTTCTCTAGAGTATTTAGTTTGTAATATATACAATAAAGCATGTGATGTTATTTTAATGGTAAGTTTTTATTATGTATAAGGGGGGATGGGATATTTTTATTTTTATTAGAGTTGTAAATGTTGTTGTATACATTATTATTATTGTTTACTGTTTATACATATTGTTTATATTGAATTCTGGCACATACAGCTGTTTAATCAGTTAGGTGCTGTAAATAAATGTTATGTATATATTTTAAATGTTTAAAATATATTTTTGAAACGAATTGTAAATTGTAAAATAATTTTTAATAAACTATTTGAATTTGAAAATAAATCTCATTATGGTATATTCTGGCACCCGCATAGCAGAATTTTAGAATTCAGTGAAACCATTTCGTTACATTTGTGTAGTCGTATTACTTCCAATATTACCCTTGCCTAATAGCATCATTGATAGCGTGGAACAGTTTTTATTCTGTAAGGCCTTAAAATGGATTATTTAGTAAAAATTGCAGAAAATATATTATACTGTCTTTCGAGTATAAGGTTCATTGAAGCTATATCTCACATTAATCTATTAAGGTGTAATCAATGAAAAAGGCAGAGAGTTTGATAACTTGTAATTAATAGACAGCAACATATGTGGCGTGTATACATCAATAGATCACTGTAATATTACATAATTGACACTTCATGTATGTTTTGTTAGGGACATTCCATTGAGGTGTAATAATATTTGGTTATTTGGGTATTTATTTTAATGACCATATTGCTGGATTTGTATTATATATAGAATCTAATACTTTGGTATTAAGTAAAACTTATTTTGGTGTTGTGGATCTGAATATTTGAAGTGGCATGCATTAGGTTTAAGCAGTGACGGCTCGTTCTCTAAATGAAGGGCGATTTTACGGTGAGGGAGTAATCAGGTAATTCCCTCCCCCCTCCGCCCAGACCGGTCAAACATCATCTGTAATTTACAAATTTTTACGTGAAAATTACGATTAAAAACTTTGCTATCACAGGAAAAAAATTGGATGTTATTCTATAACTATTTATCAGAGGCTGTTTTTTTCACTTATGCCACAATAAATATGATACAAAATATACGTATTTGTGTTTATAATTTATAATAAAATATATTAACAAACTTTTTTTTAACATCCCCCCCAGAAAGGTTTCCTAAAATCGCCCTTGAGGCCAATGTGGTGTTAATTGGTGCCGCGTCCAAATATGGTCAAATAATAGTCTTATATTTGTTTCCGTTTATTTCTTCAATGATAATTAGGTAGGTACTAATCTATATATAGCAGATCTTGATTTGCCACAAAACATTAGAGATTCTGAGTCATATATTAAGTTCAAGATATCGGTTTCAGTGTACCTTAAAAGTAAGGCATATTATTGTGTACCTGAATACCTTAATGATCGCATATAGGTTTAACTATGATATTTTTTGTTTGTTGCATGTTATTTTTGTTTTCTATATACATTTTACTTATTGACTGATTTGTTTTTGTTGTCCTGTTTATTTCTTCTTAAAGTATTTTTTATTCATATATTTCTTGTTTGCCTTTGTAGGTTTTTTTTTGTTGATGTTATGTATAGCTATTTTGATTTAACTGAATTTTTGTCTTTTTACTAATTTTACTGTCAATATTTTAGTTTAATATAATAGCATTCTTAACAAATACTTTTTATTTAAACAATAAAGTGTGTTTGACTTGGAGTAACTTCAACGAAGCACGCTTTTACTCATATTAAAATGTACTATCGTAATTTCGTATTAAAGGAAGGCTAAAGCTACTGGTAAAAAAGGTATAGCAGGATGAATTCAATTCATGGGGTTCAGTTTTAATAGTTTATTGATGCATTAGACACCAAGATCTTACGGTCAGTTGCTCGATTGGTAGTATAATGCAATGAAATGAAAATATCTATATTTGTCCAAGTATACAGTTTTTTAGTTTTATACATTAGGCCATGTGGCATTGGACGTGTCATAGCTACCTATCTAAAACTAAAATATAAACAAACTAATAGAGATAGTAAAAATATCGATAGGCTTATTAACATAATTTTATAAAATATATCAAGAAAAAAAAATAGTTAAAAAAGTTTTAAAAATACTCAAACAAAAATACATTAAAAACTGTAAATAAATACATAGATCACACGTTAAAATTAGATATTTACAAACACATTAAAATAGTATCCTATCCTATATCCCTAGGCTATCATCGAAGAACTCATCCAAAGTGTAGTAGGCCCTTTCCACCAGTAGAGTTTTAAGATATTTCTTTAAAGTGTTTATACTCTGATTTCACTCTGATGACAGAAGGAATTTTATTAAAAATCTTTATTACTGAAGAGTGTACGTTTTTATCAATGTATGTGTAGTTTGATTTTGTTGGTTTTAAATCATTTTTGTGCCTTGTGTCATGAAGATGATTCCTAACAGAGTCCCGAAAGAGATCAGGATTTTCCCTGACAAGTATAGTATAGTAGATAGTATAGACATGCTATTGTATGAACTTGGGAAGTGTCTCAAAAACCTTCTGTCTAGAAAGCAATAATTTATCTAAGAGAAGGCAATAAACGCGTGTACCTAAACCAAGTCACGAAATATTTTGTTTAGTATACTTTGTTTTAAATTATGCCTATTTACTTCTTTATCTACTTCACATGATAAATCTTGACAAAACTGTGAGAGCAAATTTCTACCTTTTGTCCTCGTTTCCGTAAAGAGTCACTTTTGCACCCTATGAAGAAATAGTAAAAGTCAAAGTCAAAAAAAGCTTTATTGTCTAAATACAAAATCATTGACAAAGCTAACCAAACAAAGATAAATCAGAATAAAAATATAAAAAGGTATGAACATCCTTGCCCTATTTATAGAACACATTATTACAGTATTTACAAAATTGAACTAAAAACTAGAAAATTATAATAAAACATTTTTTGATCATAATAAAAAACTTAAAAGTTAATGTATTATAAAAAACACGCGCTATGAAAAAAAAACAATAATGGAATTGAGACAAACAAAACATTTAAATTAAAAACTAAGCAAACACATGATATATATATATATATATATATATATATATATATATATATATATATATATACATACACATACATACATACATACACACACACACATATATATATATGCTAGACAAAACAATATTTAATAAAATAAAAAGAAAGTAAAGTTAAAATATGTCTGTAAAATATTCAGCAATTGTATAATAGGCCTTCCCAATTAAAAGTTTTTCAACATCCTTTCTAAATTTTCTTTTACAAGAAATTTTCCTTAAATTAGCAGGAAGTTTATTAAACATTTTTCCTCCATTGAAAATAAAGGATTTTTTAATTAAGTTTGATGAAGGGATAGGTAATCTAGTTATATGGGTACTTCTTGTGGAATATGCAGTTTCAGATTGGACTTCTGAACTGAATCTCTCCCTAACCAAACACACCGTTTCAAGAATAAATAAAGAAACTAGGGTCAATATTTTCAAGGACTTAAACAAAGGCCTGCAGGAATCTCAGGTCCCAGCTTTAGACATACATCTGATAGCTCTTTTTTGTAAAACAAATGTAGAGTTTAGCAGATAATTAGAGCAGCTTCCCCAGAAACACAATTCATAGCGCAAATGGGACTCTATCAAGGCATGATATACACTCTTTGCTACTGATATATCTAACTCCAGCGAGACAATTTTAAGCGCATAGCAACCTTTTGCGATTTTGGAATTTACATTTAAAATATGTTTTTCAAATTTGAGCTTATTATCAATATAGAGACCCAAGAACTTGTTAACATTTAAGGTACCTATTGGTTGTTTATTCATTTTGACACCATCTATTGAGCATTTGAAAGATATAATGTTTGTCTTTGTTATGTTCAATGTAAGTGGAATTTGAATAACACCAGTCTTTTATTTGATCCAAATCCCTTCTAACAATTTGCTCCAACTGGTTGGGATCACGGTGGTGCCATAAGACAGTTGTGTGATCTGCAAACATTGTGAATGAACCTTGGATATCGATTAATGGCAGATCATTTACATATAGTAGAAAAAGCAATGGGCCCAAAACCGACCCTTGCGGAACACCTGCAGAAATGTTTAACCTGTTAGACTGGTCATTATTGACACTTACAATCTGACACCGGTCAGCCAAGTAGGAACGAAACGAAGCATAGGCCCTCCCCCTAAATCCATAAATTCAAGCTTTCTGAGCAATACTCCATGATCAACACAGTCAAAAGCCTTAGTTAGATCACAGAATACCGCAGCAGCAACCTCTCCGTCATTCAAACGTCCATACAATGCCTCCAGAAAATTGAATATAGCATTATCTGTAGACAACGATGATTGAAACCCAAATTGGTGTATGTTGAGAATATTATGTTTTTTTAAAAAGAATAGCATCCTCTTTTTCATGAGTTTCTCTATAACTTTAGACAAGCTGGGTAACAGAGAAATCGGTCTAAAATTGGACGAGGAAAAGAAAATAAATGTTTTTTATGGCAACTTTGAAATATTATTAAACTGCATTGTTCGTCAAACCTTCAAACTGAATTAATTTAATTATTCGTAACTATATGTGCATGGTTACGTATGTACTTATTAGATATATTCATATATAATATACTGGAAAAAGATATTTGGAGTTTAAAAGTGACTCGTAATTTTCAATATCCTTAACTTTTTTTTACATTCCAACATTATTTTAATTGATTTTGTATGTTAGAAACCATAAATATATTTAACTGCATATAGTAATGCAATCAAATGCTTTTTTTAATAAATTAATGAATGAATACATTTTTATTAGTGACAGGCATGTTAAAATATTTTTACAAGTAGGTTACAGTTAAACAAATAAATAAAATCTAGGTTTAAAATAACTTAGCAGTTTAAAAATCGATTGATATACTAGTTACAAAAAAAAGTCCTAGTTACAAAAAAAATGCCCTAGTTACAAAAAAGTCCTAAAATAATATAAAAAATATAATCTCAGTAATAATAAAATGTGTGATGGTGACAGTTATAATAGTTATGAACATTTACACATATTTATAGCCATGTAGGTGCACTCTTTTAGTTGGCAACAAATAATCGGAAAGCGAACGTCATCATCTTATTTTTAAATAATTCACACCCTACCTATTCAAAACTCGCCTCAAGACTTACAGATTTAGCGAGAAAAGTTGTGTCATCTGCGAATAGAATAATATGCGGGATGCTTAGTGATGTGTCATATATACCACAGGGATTGTTATATATATATATATATAAATATATATATATATATATATATATATATATATATATATATATATATATATATATATATATATATATATATATATGTATATATATATATATATATATATATATATATATATATATATATATATATGTAGTAAATGGGGTTATTTTACGTTTTAATAACGTTTCGGCTATAACTTGAGCCTTTATCAAATTAGTAGGAAATTTGGAGAACCGACATAGTTGCAAACATATATGGACATAATTACATTGAAAAACAAATTGGCAATTTGAATTCCTTTGTGTGGATTTTGTTTTTCAATGTATCTTTAAGGCATTTCTATATAACCCAAAAATTATATTTATCTAAGCCCTTAAGAAATATATAGCAGTTCACTTTCACTTAAATAACACAACATGAGAAAAATAGATTAGGATGATGTAGATAAGTTAAAGAACTCTAATTTCTGCATGTTTATTAAATTTTCGTTTGGCTAAAATAGATGTTCGCTATTGTAGCTTAGCGCTTTGCTGCCCTAAATTCTCGAAATTTTTCCTAATAAAGTTTCAGATGTCGACCAAGACTGCACTATATTCGCCGGTGTGACATACTTGGGCGCAGCTCAAATCAACGCTCCCAAGTCAGAGGCCGAAATACACAGGAATATGGCAATTTTGAATGAACAAAGTATCGAACAAGGAATAAAAGTGTCGGTGTCAGTTCCTGTGTCGAGTCAAGGGATTGTTGTGTGAGTATTACTTTCAATCAAATTAATGCAAAAAGTGTTTTGTGAGATTGCAGTACTGAAAGAGCATTCATACTGCTGCAACAAATTTACAGTTTTAGACACTAAATCCACGCAAAGGAATTCAAAATGTCAGGTAATGTAAAGTAATATAATTAGCAAGAACAATGGGGAAAAGTAAACAGATTAAAACAGTTTAAACAAAGCCCTGAGTAGTGACCTAATGTATATATGTTTCTCCATAGTCAAGTGACTCAATGTTTACTATATTTGAAAAGGAATGTCGTATTATCCAATACGTTTTGGAAACATATCTACAGTCATCTTCATCACACTGCTCTTGGGTCGCCATTTTATTGAAATAAAGGGTTTGTTACAGTTGCTTGTTTACTATACTAAGGCTGCAGTCACACAGATTTTGTCAACATTGTTTAGAATTGTGAATTGTAATCAACAATGAGCCACCAGTTTGAAATTAAAAAATGTTTGTTCTTGGTCGACGCTCGACGGTTGTCATAACAACCGTTGGCGCTCCATCATATTTGATAATTTTCCAGTTGTACATGATTTTATCATCTAAAATATTGTTAGTATAAATATGAATAAAGCAACAAATCGTTGTACGCGATCGATCACGATTTAAAACAATTCTGTGTGACTGCCACCTAGCAATGAGGTCACTAGCAGTGCCAATGAGAGAAAATGTCAGATCATATGAATATTCAGTTATATCAATAAAGTATTAGTATATTTGTAACGTAAAATAAATTAAATATATATGGGATATTCATTTTAATGTCATATTTTTATAAGTTTTTTTAATTGTGAAAATGGGGTAATCCCGTCGTTTTTGTAAATAAATAATATATATATATATATATATAAACTAGTGTGTGTGGCTCTCAAAAGCACAATAAAGAAATTAAAATGAAAACGGGCAAAAAACAAAAAGTTATAACTAAGACTGCGTCAAGACCTATTAAGAAAAAATCCTGTAGTTTTAGAATAGTGTTTTTAAATTCTATAAAAATTGTAGAATTATATTAATTAACAATTTCAAAATAATATTTTTTTTGTAAAAACAAATATGAAACCAATATTACATTTATTTATGGGCTTTTAAAATGCATTAATATAATTTTTAAATTTGATGTAAATTTTAACTTCTTTAATATTGTAAAAATACACACGCACGGTACTAAATCTTATACAAACATATTACATACATATAATAACTTCAGGTCAAGTTTGTTTCACTTTTTTCAATTTTTTTATATGCTAGGTTATTTTTTTTATCCTAGCATATTTTATCCTAGCATACCCACTGTTTTAGGTTGTACGATGCTCAGACAAGTTCGGTGATATCTAGATATGAAATTCATCGAATTCTTTTCTATGCCCGTGGATCTGCAGACAGCAAAGAGGCAAGTTGTTTTGCATTCACCTGGTCTCATGGAGATACTCAGGAGTCAGCTATATTTCAGTGCCACGTCTTCCGTTGTGATATAGTAGAGGCAGTGTCAAGAGTATCAGGTAATACTTAATAGAATATAATAGAATAGCTTATATTACCATAAAATACATTCGTATGAAGGGTCATCATAAAGAATCTAAATATAAATTGATAATACACTTACATAAATGTTATCTACATATTCTGAAACAGTTGTCATTTAGAAAAGTAAAAATACACAACATACTGTTATATTATAAGAACAAATACAATTATACCAAGACCATAAAAAAAATTCAAAGTAAAATTTTGGTCGAAAATTAAGTCATATGGGGATGACCTGGTAACATTTTGGTAATAATTCAGTAGGGCGAAACAAAATGGCGGCCTAGTGAAATGTAACGTATTTCTAAAAAACTATTTACTACTTACCTAATTTACATCAAATTTTGCACAAAAATCAAGTATTACCTAGGAATAAACTGGTGGTAAAATTTTGGTACTAATCAAAGATGGCGAAACAAAATGGCGGCTTAATAAAATATTTAAAAAATCAGCTTGGAAAAACTACTTATTAGATTGATTTTAAATTTTGTACAAAATGAAGTGCAATATGGAGATGAACGGGTAAGATTGTGATATGAATTCAAAAGGGCCAAATAAACTGGAAGAATAATTTTGCCAATATATTGTACATAGAGCAATTACGTAAATGTTAAAAATTACGGAAAAGTACAACCTGTACACAAATGGTCTTGAAAACTACTATTAGATTGATTTAAAATTTTGTGCAAGCATTAAGAGTTATATAGAGTTAAACCAGTAAAATTGTGTTACAAATTTAAGATGGCGGCTAAGTAAAATATCTAAAAAAATCTTATATATATATATATATATATATATATATATATATATATATATATATATAATGTATTCATATATATGTATTCATATATATGTATATATGTATATATATATATATATAGTATATATATGTATTCATATATATGTATATATATATGTATATATATATGTATATATATATGTATATATATATGTATATATATATATATATATATATATATATATATATATATATATATATTGTTGCGAATTTAACCCTAGTTATAGATTTGTTAAGATTTAGATGCATTTATTTGTTATTTTATTATTGAAGTAGACTTACCTTAATTTTTATCCATGTAACGACTATGATAGTGTCAAACATCGTTCTTGAATGTTCTGTTAGGCTTAATTCTTGTCACCCTGTAGTATTTAGATTATTCTAGAATTTTCTGGATCATTCCATCCTTTTCTAAAGGCTATATAGGCGCGCCGCCAGGCCACATTTTGATTCAGTTGTAATTGAGATTTCGAAATATTAACAAACTGACATTGACAAGTTTAAAGTTACCTTAGTTACAATTGTAACCTGTGTTTTGAATAAAAGGAGTGCATTCAGAAACTACGTGTTTGTGTACCGGCCAATCTGGAGTAATATACATATATATATTTATATTTTATATATTTATATAATAATAATAATGTCACACATAAATGCTTACATACGTCAGGTAGTGAATCATCAGCAGATGATATAAACAGTTTATATCATCTGCTGATGATGCTAACTTGCTTAGCGAAACGCGCGTTCAGAACGTAACAAGTTTTGGTGTAGTGTGGTTAGAACTCTTGTATTTTGATCTGTCTTCCACCACAGGTTCCAGTGTTAGGACTAATAATGGAATTTCGCATATCATACGAGAGTGCTTTTCCGCGAACCATTTTGACAAGTAAACAGTTTCAAAGACTCAAATATTAATGCCATCTTTGTTTTTAACTATTTTCAAGGCCCACTCAATTAGATATTTACCTTAATGAATTTTGTATCAGATGTCACTAAGTAATCACGCGGTTTTATCTGGATGCATATATATATATACTGGTTTATTCGACTTTTTTAGACCATGCTATCTTATAGACCAACTCGGACCCACTGAAAATATTAAATATTTTTAACAATTATCTTACTGTTCTATATTCATAATCATTTACGAAAACATATGCTATCAAGAGGGGTAATGAAAAATCTAAAAAAAGACATTATTTAATAAACGATCAAAGACGCCCATAGCATAATACCATTATCCCAGAGCCGCACATAAAATGTTTAACGTTTTACTGACGACCACATACCCGGCGGTGTTGCCATTTTTTTGAAATGAAAATAACTTATTTAGCGCCTTTGGGAAAAGCGATACGTAGTTTTGTCAGCGTTAAAATAATAGGTATATTTATCTAATTATGATTAACATGTTTACCACTAATTTGGTAGGCTACTTAACACAAAAATTATGTCTAAAAATATTTGCCCATTGCAGTAATATATAAATAGCATACCAACTTGGATTTACATTTTTGTTTTTTTAGTATTTATGGGATACTTCGTTCCCTGTTCTGTAGCTAAAAAAATGAGTTTTACTTGCAGTCCCTAAATAACTTCCGTTGTTCCGGATTTTAAAATAGGTATCGTATGACAATTTAATATTTTGGTAGACAAAATTTCGTTGTTTTTTTTAAGGATAATAAAAGGCCTTATTTTTCACAATGTCAACGTTTTTACATTGGCCACAATTACACATCTTGGAACAGTACATTTAACACGTATTTTATTCATAAGACATATAAATATTAAACCACACAAATTGTACTTCAACGAATATCTTTATTTATATGTTAAGCAAAAAAAAATGTTTTTAATGTTTTACTACCAAAATTAAAGCATGTACAAATCAAAATTTAAGTACACAGGAAACAATAAATGGAATATAATGAAAAGATCGTTCAGCCCAACTGGGCTGGAATTTTCAATGATTTGCTTAACATTTCATTTGAGTAGTTTGTCACAGTTGTGAAAAGAAATTCTAGGAAGTCTAAAAATGTTTAAAACGAAAATATATTTTCCTTAAGCACTTGAAATTGTGAAATGGGTGAAAGCTCTGTTAAAAAGTCTTAAAAATTGTTCATTTGTCGTTCTGTGGGAGAGTAAAAAAAATGTGTTGGGCATTGCGATCTTTAGGAATGTTTTCCAAAATGAAAGAAGTTAAAATGCTATATAGAGTTTTATTTCTATATCCATGCAAATATTGTAAACATTGTGCAAGTTAAGTTTATAGGCTGGTACAACTAAAACTACAAGATTATCAATATGATCTGTATATTTATGTACCTGAATTAAAGATTACGTGGAAACTCAACCATATGAGACACATTATTACCAAATAAAACATACAACAAATCATAGATTACTAATAAATATAATCATTATTATTTTTGTTTAATAAGGGATTTGACCTAGTTTATAATTTATTTGGGATAGCTTAATGTAACAAAAGGTAATCTAAAAATAAAACGGAATAAAATAAAAAATATATAGTCTAAGTAGCTAACGGATGTTCGGTTACTGTAAAAATTGATTATTTTCTAGGTGTCTAGCTTGATATATATACTTTGGCTCCTGTAAAAGAGCCACAATTAAAAAAAATGTCCTGCTTATATACTAAAAATCATGTTGAATTGGCGGGGAGGGGGTTAACTTATAATCTCCTTGAGTCCAAATAGGTCATCAGGAAGCCTATTTTTACAAAATAGGAACCTAGAACTGGAAGAAAATCGCTAAATAGGGATTGTTTATGTTTGTTGCTCTTTTGGTATTTCATAAGTTCCTCCTTTTCTCTAGAGGATAGAGATAGAGAATTTCAAAGAATATTCATTTAAGTTGCCCATGGTAGGTGTAATGTCTCATCATCTTCGAAATTTCTACAAAGAGATGTGTTGCTTAGCTTCATATTCAAAACAAAAAAAAACCATTTGATTTCCTAATGATTTCAAAATTTTCTGATTACAGCTTGCTTCGCTAAAGCTTTCCAGCGAGTTCCGAGATCTATGAGCAGTAGTGTTACTTCCGCGGCAGATATAATGTGTGGGTCCATCACTACTCTTCCCGAGGCCAGAACACTAATGTACGTGTTTGAAGTTAATCTGGAGATCAAGGAAGACGACGGAAAGGTAACTTCTTTAGTTTCCTAGAGAAAGATCAATACTTATTCTTATCGTTATATTGCTTGCAATTACAATGAGGCTAAAGACAATATTTGTGTGATTTTATCTAAATTTTTTTTATTTTAAATATATGAATTTTTTTCTGAAAGTAGGAAGTAAAGGGCGGTTCATTGTGCTCTTTGAGAAAATTATAACCATAATGTCTTTAAATTTGTCACTAAAGGGCAAAAAATTACAATTTTTGAGAGAAAAATATGCTTGCACTAGTTTTATATTTAAACTTTATTGTTTTTGTTTGATACCCCTGTTTATTTATACCATTTCATTGTATTGGGAGGAAAATAATAAAATGGACGTTTCCTTGTTAATAAAGTTATTTGAATTTTTTTAAATAAAAGCATTATGAAAGTATATTTTAGTATATGAAGATTTTTTTCAATGAATAAGTTCCGAAAATACCAAAAAGGAAATATAAAAAAACTGGTAGTATAAAGAGTTATTCTTAAACAAAATCATTACATTTGACAGCATATACCTGGGCTGATTATATGAAAAAAGATCCTATAAACATTTGGTCTAAAGTACTTTGTTTTAAATATATTTTTTATTAACAACACGCTACAAATATATACAAAATTTTGTATACAAATCTAGGGGTAATTTTGTACTTTGAAGATAATTACCCTAATAATTAAGAACAAATACACCACGTTACTTATATATTTTGCTTCAAATAACCAGTATTTAACCTTTTAGGGTTCTTATTCAACGGTTGGCAAAGATCGCAATGGCTTTAGGCTAAAAACGAATCTAGAAAAGCAGTTGTCTATCAGTATTAAGCAGGTGTCGGATAATGGCCCCCAACTAGTTATTGAACGTTGTTTTGGTGTGCTGGTTGCATCAGGAAGGCACGTCCGACATTCTGATATGCAGCTACTCGAAATGGTAATAGTCCATAGACACAATATACATTGCTGTTAATGTATTTCTTGAATTTACAAATATTTGGAGGGTATAGATTAGTTTCCTATGTATTTGTCGATCGATAATTAGTATAAGGAATATAGGAAATGAGATAAAAGTGCATTTGATGTTTTTTTATTTATTTATGTTTTATCTTAGAAAGAACAAAAAAATCACACAAATGATAACAACTGCACCATGATACTGGCAACTTGGGATCCTACAGAACAGAATTTTGAACCTCTTAATATAGAAACTCAAAAAGAACTGAAACAATACATGACAATAGCTATTGATTTGGTTATTAGAGGAATTCAGGAACCAGTAAGGTAGATTGTTTTATCTTTTGTTGACATTTCCGTTTTCATGCAGTCGTTTTAATTTTCAGATTTCTGATAGAAACCCCAGTTAAAATTTTCGGTCAAAATGAGAGAAAACTTTGGGTACTTTTCTAAAGGAAAACTTTGATCCAGCAGTTTTATCTTAATTCTGAAAGAAGTAAGCAAACATTAAGTCTTTAGATCTATCACTAACATAGTCTTAATTATGAAAAAGTTGTTTGATATGAAAATTTATATTAACATTGTTGAAAAAAACTGCCTTCACATGATTTTACATTATCTACATTTGCTATATCGCTTAGTCGCCAATATTTAGCGAAAGATGATTGAGGGAAAACTACTGAACTAAAGATGGTCTGCAATGTATTCTGGCATATTCAATTTAGATTAGGTTTTGTTGAAAGTTATTTTCAAAGAATGTATTTAATGTTTCAGGGTGATTACTTTGACTCTATCAAAATTCATATTAAATTTTACAGTTAATTTAAAACAGCCAAAGATAAAACCACTAAAAAATAAGTTATAAATATCTCTTATTATGTTTTTTTGGTTTTTTGTCTTATGGGTTTTAATGTATTTACCAAGGTATAAGTTGACCTATAATCAATACCTGCACCTTTAGTCTTGCACATTTAGTGACCTGTGATATTATTTTCCACTCCTAAGTTGAGGTATAAAATTGTTTATTTTTCTTTGAATTTCATATAATGTTAAAAACACTATTCTCGTAAGAGGAAGTGTTTATTTATTCAGATTTTCTGCATTTAGGGATCTCTATGAAAAAATCTCTGTAAAAAAAACACGTTTTCTCAATTTCGTAGGTGTGGCTGTCTGTCTATCATTTGGAGATGAAATGGTAACATTATGGTAAAAAACCAATATGGCGGAACAAAAATGCGACTGAATGAAATATTAAAAAATGATTGCTAAAAAACTACTTATCTAATTTACTTAATAACAAACATAGAAAAAGACTCCAAGTCTCGGTCTCATTAAATTATAATTTTACAATTCACAACAAACATGACACGTGTTTCGCCCTTTCGAGCATCATCAGACCTACAAACAACACAGAGAACCACACTCACAAATCCTAAAACAATAACTTACAAATAGAATAAAACACACTAAAGCACAACAAAACAAACAACTACTTATACATATTTGATGGACATTAAAATGAGGTTAAGTCTCACGTGAATAAACAAAATAAAATATTAAAAAAAGTATTAAAAAAGATTCATGTCTCTAGACGGGATCGAACCCAGACCACCCGAGTGAGACACCGAAGCAACCACCCACAGGCCACTGGACTAGTCGAAGAAAAGAACCAAAAACTCTCACTCTATGAATTAGTGAATGAAATGAAGGTTGCCTACAATTATTATTACATTAAATTGTTAAATATTAGGGTTGGTTCAAAATTAAAAACATCGTTAACGCAAGTGAGAATGGGACTTTTTATAGCTTTGGTTATTTCCATTTTTTCTAGAAGGTCAAGCTTTTTTCCCTTCGGACATTCATGTAAAACATCAACGTCAGAAATGGAAAATTCATGACCTGACTCCAAAAATGATTGGCAAAGGCCGAAACAGTCTCAGTTAGCATCCGTATTTCTGAATCTGACAAGGCTTAAATGTTCTCTCACCCTTGGGAAATTTTTCATTACCTGTTTGTCCCATATAGGTCGTGGAACATTCACTACAATTTAGTGCATAAACCCCAGATCTGGACAATTTATCGGTTGTGTCCTTGGTCCTTACTAAATGTCTCTTGAGAGTATTTTACTGTTTTGAATGAAATATTGACATTTTTAATATTTTTAAAAAATTTTGCCAATTGGAGAGAAATACTTCCGAAAAAAGTAATGCACTTGAAAAAATTTGTCTCATCGCTAAGTTTTGAATTTATGACAGTATAGGACATTTTGTACTTGTTTATAAATTTGTAATATAATTTGGTGATGGACTCCAAAGGAAAACCGTTATTCATAGCAATCTGCATTATAATATCACGCTCCTTATTAAACGCTTCTCTTGACAGTGGCAAATTACACAACCGATAGAAAAACGAGTTGAACGCGGCAAATTTATGTGTGTAAGGAGAGTTTGAAGCATACTGAATAACATTATCCGTGGACGATGTTTTCCGGTAAACCTCAAACTCTATCTTACTGTGTTTCCGAGATAGTAAAAGGTCAAGAAAGGGTAGCTTTCCTTCATCTTCCATTTCCAATGTAAACTCAATTTTAGGATGCAAGGAGTTAACGAATTGTAAAAACTCTTCCAACTGATTTCTGTTGCCATTCCACACAATGCAAATATCATCCACGTATCTTTTATATGCTGTTAGAAAGGAGGCAAAATAACTATTCATTATCCTGTTTTCCAAATTGTTCATGAAAACCTCACTCAGAAATGGCGACAAACAGGAACCCATAGCCAGCCCAGACCTTTGCCTATATAACTGTCCATTAAATTTGAAAAAATTTTGGTCTAAAACTAAGGTAAGAAGAGAAGTGAGGCCATCAACGAGTAACTGTGGCAAAGAAGATCTCGCCAATAAATCCCTTACCAACTGAATACAGTCTGCGGGAGCACACTGAAACAAATTCTTAACATCCAATGAAACTAATAATGCATTGTGCGGAATATCAACGTTTCAGGTGATTGGCAAAGTCGATGGAATTCTAGGTAGAATACGTGCTATGAAAACCCGTTACGTCTAGAACTCTATTTAGCCGAGCTGAAAGTTTGTAGCATGGGGAATCAATAAATGAAACCACTGGCCTCATGGGCGTGCCATCTTTATGAATCTTGTGAAAATATAAAAGTAAGGGTGTTTAGGGTTCATAGGATATAATTTATCTTTTGTCATGTTAAAATATTCTAAGGTTGTTAGAAATGTGAGGTTAAAAGTAGTCTGGACACATTTCTAACAACCTTAGAATATTTTAACATGACAGATAAATTATATCCTATGAACCTAAAACACCCTTACTTTATGGCTTGCCAAAGATTCATAAAGATGGCACGCCCATGAGGCCAGTGGTTTCACTTATTGATTCCCCATGCTACAAATTTTCAGCTTGGCTAGAGAGTTCTTAGGGACGTAACGAGTTTTCATAGCACGTATTCTACCAGGAACTCCATCGACTTTGCCAATCACCTGAAAAACGTTGATATTCCGCACAATGCATTATTAGTTTCATTAGATGTTAAGAATTTGTTTCCTAGTGTGCCTCCCGCAGACTGTATTCAGTTGGTAAGGGTTTTATTGGCGAGATCTTCTTTGCCACAGTTACTCGTTGATGGCCTCACTCTCTTCTTACCTTAGTTTTAGATCAAAATTTTTTCAAATTTAATGGACAGTTATATAGGCAAAGGTCTGGGCTGGCTATGGGTTCTTGTTTGTCGCCATTTCTGAGTGAGGTTTTCCGCGAACAATTTGGAAAACAGGATAATGAATAGTTATTTTGCCTCCTTTCTAACAGCATATAAAAGATACGTGGATGATATTTGCATTGTGTGGAATGGCAACAGAAATCCCAGTTGGAAGAGTTTTTTACAATTGGTTAACTCCTTGCATCCTAAAATTGAGTTTACATTGGAAATGGAAGATGAAGGAAAGTTACCCTTTCTTGACCTTTTACTATCTCGGGAAACACAGTAGGATAGAGTTTGAGGTTTACCGGAAAACACGTCCACGGATAATGTTATTCAGTATGCTTCAAACTCTCTTACACACATAAATTTGTGCGTTCAACTCCTTTTCTATCGGTTGTGTAATTTACCATTGTCAAGGGAAGCGTTTACTAAGGAGCGTGATATTATAATGCAGATTGCTATGAATAACGGTTTTAAATTAAACAAGTACAAAATGTCCTATACTGTCATAAATTCAAAACTTAGCGATAAGACAAATTTTTTCAAGCGCATTACTTTTTTCGGAAGTATTTCTCTCAATTGGCAAAATTTTTTAAAAATATTAAAAATGTCAATATTTCATTCAAAACAGTAAATACTCTCAAGAGACATTTAGTAAGGACAAAGGACACAACCGATAAATTGTCCAGATCTGGGGATTATGTAATAAATCGTAACGAATGTTCCACGACCTATGTGGGACAAACAGGTCGAAAAATTTCCACAAGGGTGAGAGAACATTTAAGCCTTGTCAACAAATTCAGAAATACGGATGTAACTGAGACTGTTTCGGCCTTTGCCAATCATTTGTTGGAGTCAGGTCATGAATTTTCCATTTCTGACGTTGATGTTTACATGAATGTCCGAAGGGGAAAAAACTTGACCTTCTAGAAAAAATGGAAATAACCAAAGCTATAAAGAGTCCCATTCTCACTTGCGTTAACGATGTTTTTAATTTTGAACCAACCCTAATATTTAACAATTTAATGTAATAATAATTGTAGGCAACCTTCATTTCATTCACTAATTCATAGAGTGAGAGTTTTTGGTTCTTTTCTTCACTAGTCCAGTGGTTCAGGTGGTTTGCTTCGGTGTCTCACTCGGGTGGTCTGGGTTCGATCCTGTCTAGAGACATGAATCTTTTTTAATACTTTTTTTAATATTTTATTTTTTTATTCACGTGAGACTTAACTCATTTTAATGTCTATCAAATATGTATAAGTAGTTGTTTGTTTTGTTGTGCTTTAGTGTGTTTTATTCTATTTGTAAGTTATTGTTTTAGGATTTGTAGTGTGATTATTTACTGGGTTGCTCTCTGTTGTTTGTAGGTCTGATGATGCTCGAAAGGGCGAAACACGTGTCATGTTTGTTGTGAATTGTAAAATTATAATTTAATGAGACCGAGACTTGGAGTCTTTTTCTATGTTTGTTATTAAAACTAGGTCTCTTTGAGCAATATGGACAATTTCTTCGATTTTTTAATTTACTTAAAATGATTATTAGTATTACGTAAAAAAACTGATAAAATTTTGGCTCGAATCCAAGATGGCGAAACAAAATGGCGGCTTAATAAAATATTAAAAATATTGGAAAAACTACTTATATGATTCATTTCACATTTTTGCAAGAATTAAGGGTGATATAAAAATTATCTGGTGAAATTTTACGAATTGAAAATGGTGGAACAAAATGGCGGCCAAATAAAATGTTTGTAATAGTGAAAAGTCACATTTCCAAGATTTTATAGATTTTCACGTTTTAGGGTCCCCAGATGACAGAAAAACGTTTTTGTCTCCATTACATCGGTATGTTTGTCTGTCTGTTGTTTGTAGCCAAAAACTACTTACCCTATTGACATATGGTTTTATGGGGATGATTTGGTAACATTTAAGCAAACATTCAATATGGCAGAACAAAAAGTGAAATGTCAAAAAAATTATTACTAAAAAACTAATAATCCAATTTACCTTAAATTTTGCGTATAAAATCGAGTATTACATAGGAATGGACTGTTAAAATTTTTGTTTTGAATCTAAGGTGGCCAAACAAATAATTTGATACTATAAAATATTTAAAAAAAGAAATAGATAAAACTACATATTAGATTGATTTGAAGTTTTGTGCAAGAATTAAGTGTGATATAGAGATAAACCGGTAAAATTTGGTACGAATTCAAAATGGCGGAACACAATGGCGGTTAATGAAAGTGTTCAAAAATCAACGTGGAAAACCTTGTTATTCAATTGACTTTAAATTTTGCACAAAAAATTAGATGTGATACAGATATACACTTGCATAATTTTGGAACGAATTCAACATAACGGAACAAATTGGCGGTATAATGAAATTTTAAAAACTCTGTAAAAACTACTTATTACATTTATTTTAAATTATGCCCAACAATCAAGTGTGGTATGGGTAGAAACGGATGAAAATGTAGGGTACGAATCCAATATAGTGAAACAAAAAAACGCCCAATAATATTAATTAAGAAAAGACGGTATATATGTGTTACTAAATGACTATGTGCGGAA